>JAECYV010000003.1:1384538-1450388 GCA_023014305.1 Lepiota subincarnata
GGATGGGGGGGAGGGACCCATGGTGTTTGGCTGGTGTCCCAAAGGATAACCTTCCTACTAACTGCAGGTCCCCCTCAACTATCTGACCCCAGCAGGAGGCGGAGGGGCCTGGGTGGCGAACGCAAATGAATGTAGATTGCTCTCCAGAAGCGAGATGACATCCTCAAGTGCTCGAGGGAGCATGCAGGGGTGGCCATCACGTTTGTGTGCCCTGCAGCACGCAAAGATGTGATTGCAGGACTCAAGGGGAGCCCCACAGCAACAGGATGGTGACTCCACGGGGAAGAAGCGCACCCTGTAAGAGCCAATGGGAGCATGGTTAAGAATACACCTAACCATGCATGCAGTGAGGGAGACAGAGTGATCTGTCTGAGGAAGCCAAGTACCTCCATGGAGGTAGGTGGGGAGAAGGGGCCTGTCCTTCCTGTCCTGGAGCATAAGGAAGTTATGCCCACGGAAATCACGACTCTGGGAGAATGAATCTACCCACTGGTTGAGAGTGGACTGAGTTGCCTCCTTGTGGAGGAAGTCCAACAATGCATTATGAAGTGGTGGGAACAGCTCTGCCACTTGCAAGCCAGTAGCCACCTTGTGGGCGACTATGTGAAAAGGCCACTTTGCCTTGGAAGGTATGGCCCAGATGTGGACAGAGCAGCCAGGGAAAGCCTGGAACCACTCCATCAGAGATTCGCAGATTGCCAGCATGTGGCACTGACCTGAGTGCGGCAAACAATCCAGCAACTTCCTGACTGAGGCCAGGGAGTCGGTGAACAATACAATATGCTCGACACCACACAAGGAGGAAG
This sequence comes from Lepiota subincarnata, assembly GCA_023014305.1. NCBI lineage: Eukaryota > Fungi > Basidiomycota > Agaricomycetes > Agaricales > Agaricaceae > Lepiota > Lepiota subincarnata. The sequence continues at coordinate 1,385,345 of JAECYV010000003.1, forward strand.
CCTTGCACAGGGCCAAGCGAGCAGCAAAGAGTTCAGCCTCTGGGGCCATAACCTTGCCTCGTGCTGTAGTGGTGGACCACTGCTCCACCCCCTGACAGCACACACGGGCTGACACAACAGCCTGGAAGCAACTGTGCAGCAGGACTGAGGCATCTGCTGCACAACTTGCCATCGTGGGACCCTGATCCACCCTGTGAAGGGCAGCATCAAGGCCGTATATGTATCGGCAGAGGACCTCAGGGTCATCCATGGATTCAAAATCATGGAAGGTGATGGAATCACCCCAGACATCAGACAGATGCTGGCCCAGCCAGGCCAGATCATCTATTGGGTCAAACTCCTCCATTAGGGCAGCTAGCCGCTCCTTGGAGGCAGGGATAGGGCCCCGAACCTTGCGACAATTTGCCAAGGACATCAGCGCAAGGGATCAAGGGTGAGGGGCGGCAGTGCTGCTATATGCCTTGCTCAAAAGAGAGTGGACAGTGTAAGGGGACACTCCTGGACACCACCCGGAGTCTTCTAGAGAACATCCGAAATCTTCTAAACACCACCCAAGGCCTCTCAGACTCCACCCGAAATCGCTCCCCTACCATTGACTTACCCTCGGATGCCTTCCCAGCCTCTTAGTCTGTCCACCCGAGACCCTTAGGCACACACCCGACCCTCAGGCGCATCATCTCAGTACATTACGGACAATCCCCTTATAGTATAGATCAGCCCTTGGGCGGTAGTATAAGTAGTGTACACAACCCGAGAGAAACCTTACTTGATTCTCTTAGGTTTCTCCCCAGTTAGGTGTGTAGTAGCTTACCAATCTGTGAATGACACTTAGGTTTCTCCCTGGTTAGTTTATTGCCGCAACGCAGTACACTTCGGGTGCCCTAACAGACAGGGTGGTTGGAGTCCAGGGTCGCATACTGCAGAGCGGTGTGATCCACAAGCTTCCTCTGATGCAGATGGATAGGGATAAGACCTGCCAGGGCCTCAACCCCTCCATCTGGCGATGTGCAAAACACACCGGTAATCCAAAGGGCAGCCTGACGCTGCAACCTTGTTATCAGAATACATGCTAGAAGCATCAGAAGGACTATAATTAGATATATATCAGAAACTGATATCAGAAGGACAGTATTGTACGACTTTACATGACTCACAACTTGTGGCCTATGCATGTAGACCTCATGTATGCCTCATGTTACCTGGGTCCATCTAATTATAGTGCTAGACACAGCTACTAAATAGTAGTATATAAAGAGTAGCACAATCTCCTTGTATCTCTAGCTTAGTGTTATCCATTGTTCCTTGAACCCTCCCAAGTCTGATACTTGAGAGCCTTCATACTGTATGCCGACTGTGAGATACATTGCAACTCTTGGACCAAGTCTGTATAGACATCCTTGACGAACTTTGTACGGCTTGCTACAGATCCCTAACCCGGATAACAAACCTCCAGAGCTGATCCAGGGAGCCCTTACACCAGGCCCCAGGGAAAAACCACAGGCGGAACTCATAGGTAGCTATGGGAAGAATACATGCCCGATAAAGGAGACACTTCTGCAAGGGCAGAAGTGTCTTCTTTATCAGGTGTGTGTTCTCCCCATAGCCACATATGGGTTCCACCTTTGGTTCTTCCCTGGGGCCTGGTGTAAGGGTTCCCTGGATCAGCTTGGGAGGATGCAGCATTGGGCTGCTCTTTGAATTACTGGTGCATTCTGCACATTGCYGGAATGGGGGGGTTGGGGCCCTGGTGGGTCTTATCCCTGTTCACCTGCATCTGAGGAAGCTTGCAGATCATGCTGCTTTGCGGTATGTGACCCTGGACTCCAACCACCCTGTCTGCTCTCTTTTGAGCAAGGCATACAGCAGCACTGCCACCCCCCACCCTCAATCCCTTGCACTGATGTCCCTGGCAAATTGTCACAAGGTTCGGGRCCCTATCCCTGCCTCCAAGGAGCAGCTCGCTGCCCTCATGGAGGAGTTTGATCCAATGGATGATCTGGCCTGGCCAGGCCGGCATCTGTCTGACATCTGGGGTGATTTCATCACCTTCCATGATTTCAAATCCATGGATGACCCTGAGGTCCTCTGCCGATATATGTCTGGCCTTGATGCCACCCTTCGCAGGGCTGAGCAGGGCCCCACGACTGCATGCTGTGCAGCAGATGCCTCAGTTCCACTGCATGGCCACTTCCAGGCTGTTGTGTTGGCCTGGGTTTTGTGAGGGCGACCGGCGACGTGACGCRACTCAGGGCGACGAACTAGGCAGGGAAAACCTCAGTATATAGAGAAAGCGCAAATACAGTAGCTACTACAACACACCTAGGCAGGGAAAACCTCAGAGAATCGGATGAGGTATTCCCTGCGTYGCTACACTAACTACAAGTCCGGTGGCTGAACAACTATACAGTGCGGATAGTACGAATGCGGATAGTTATGTGGGTGCGCTAGGGCGCGACAAGGAGGCGGGAGGGCGCGTCATGTGATCGCGAGAGCAGGCGCGACAGGCAGCACGCATGGGCGCTTGCGCGGCGGCTGCACACGCCAGTTTGCGCTAGCATCAGCTGGGGAAGGGAACAACAAAGGAGAGAAACTGGGTGGTCCCCTGACAGGTTTGCTGTCAGGGGGTGGAGCAGTGGTCCACCACCACAGCAGGAGGCAAGGTTACAATCCCTGAGGCTGAACYTTTTGCCACTTGCTTGGCCCTGTGCAAGGCTTCCACCTTGCCTGGGGTCAAGCATATTGTCTTATTCACCAACTCCCTGGCTTCAGTCAGGAAGTTGTTGGACTGCTCTCCGCATTTGGGCCAGTGCCATGCACTGGCTATCTGTGAATCTTTGATGGAGTAGTTCCAGGCCTTCCCTGGCCGCTCTGTCCACATCTGGGCTGTACCTTCCAAGGCAAAGTGGCCCTTTCACACAGCTGCCCACAAGGCAGCCACTGGCTTGCAGGTGGCAGAGCTTTTCCCGCTGTTTCACAATGCATCGCTGGACTTCCTCTGCAAGGAGGCAACTCAGTCCACCCTTGACCAGTGGGTAGATTTATTCTCCCAAAGTCGTGACTTCCGTAGGCATAATTTCCTTATGCTCCAGGATGGRAAGGATAAACCCCTTCTCCCCACTTATCTCCACGGAGGTACTTGGCTTCCTCAGACAGATCACTCCATCTCCCTTACTGCATGCATGGTTAGGTGTATTCTTAACCATGCTCCCATTGGCTCTTACAGGGCATGCTTCTTTCCCAAGGAGTCAACGTCCTGTCACTGCAGGGCTCCAATGGAGTCCTGTGGACACATCTGTTAGGGCAACCTGGGGGAGCTCTGACCACTCAGGGGGTCAAAGCGAGCCTGCAGGGGAATCCTAAGTATATTAAATGAGTGTAAGTAGATACTACAAATATACCTGCAGGGRAATCCTAAGAGAATAGGATGAGGAAACCCCTGGAGGTGAAAACTACCTAAGTACATGTATTACATCAGCAATAGAACTTGTAGGAGGTTTGTCCAAAGTATCTAAGCACTACACAAACACAGCAAAGGCAGAGGTGAATGAAACGAATGAGGAGTAGAATAGTGAATGGATAAATGACTTGTGTAATTTAAAATGAAAAGAGTGTCCAAGGAAACTCGAAAATAGTGAATGGGGGAGTGAGGGGGATGTCTGGGGAACACTTTGACTGTTCTAGATGTTCCAGAAGTTCAAGTGTTTGAAGGGAGGAAGATAAATCATGCTGGAGGGTGTGGGAGGACCAGATAAAATTGTGGGGGCTGGGGGTGAGGTTGGGGAGGCACCAGAGGACTTGGGGTGTCCCCTTACAACATCTTTGTGCGCTGCAGGGCACGCAATTATGGCAGCCGCCCCTGCACACTCCCCCAGGTGCTCAAGGACATCATCATGCTTCTGGAGAGCAATCCGCATTCATTTGTGTTCGCCACCCAGGCTCCTCCACCTCCTGCTGGGGTCAGATAGTTGAGGGGAGCCTGTGGCTATTAGGAAGGTTATCCCTCAGGACACCAGCCAAACACCGTGGGTCTTCTCCCCCTTGTTTGCATGCTCGTAAGGCGCGTCTTCCTCCTGGCCTCAGGTAACGGGGGCCTTGTCTTCTCCTCACTCAGGAGATTAATCTAGAGTAGTATACCCTCCAGTATATACATGTCATATATAGTTGGATGTGGACTGCGATTGGGTGCCACGTAAAATATACTGATTTAAAAAACAAAAAAACAAAAAAAACATTCCCACATTGATAACATAAATAAACACAACACTCTCACAGTATACTTCTCTACATAAATAACCTACTGACTCACAATGACTCACTTTATATCCTGACTCATAGTCTTACTGCACAAGTATATAAGACGGTAGAATACAATGTAACACTCTAGTAAAACATTAACGTTCAAATATCAACTACTGGTCCTTACCTCTACTTGATTAGCATCTGCAAGTCCATCTAAGAACACTTTGGGAGCAAGTCTGTATAGACACCCAGAGTTAGTATTTGTGGCCACTAAGCAGTGATCCCTCACCCAGATAACAAACAGTGTATAACACTAAGCTAAAGAATACAAGAGTTGTACTACTCTTTTATATACTGTTACTTGTGGCTGTGTCTAACACTATAAATATATGGACCCAGGTAACATGAGGTGTACATGAGGTATACATGCATAGGCCATGAGTTAGAGTGAGTCATATAAAGTCCTTCTGACACTTCTAGTGTGTATTCTGATAACAACCAATGTTGTTATTAAAGTGACTATTGATCACACCTTCAGATTGAGCAAGTATTTGTTGCCTTTAAAAGCGGCACTTTCAAGGAACCGACTGACTTCTCCCATGATAATTTTTTCAAGCCAATTGCTGACTGGATGGAAAATTTCCAGGGTATCAGTCAGCAGTGCTGGGGGGGTATCCTTGAAGGAGTTTTGAACATGACTGCTGAGTCTGAGACAGCCAAGGCTCAGGCTGTAGCTAATCTTTCTATCACCTCTGCTCATTGCTGTAGGCTCTTCATTCCCCACAGTCCTCAGAAGTTATGATTTTGCGATGGTTTTTCTCCCATATGATAGTCTACATCTAGATTTCTACATTATTTGACTGAGCACGTACTCAATATTTACTTAGTGTTTTTCAATCAGCTTTACCTAGTTTTCGAGGTTTCCATAGGTTTCCATAGGTTTCCGTTGATTTCTACCACGTTAGAAACAGTCGGGTTTCCAGCAGTTTAGACTTGTGTTTCGATGTTTCGGAGTCTCTGGGTTTCCTAGAGTTTTCTCCGGGTTTCCTTAGGTTTTATGAGGTTTTTTTAGGTTTCTGAAACCTCGAAAACCAAAACTACAATTTGCTGATGTGGTCAACGCGGATCCATAAAGGCACCCCTCGAGCTCATTTTGTTAGGTGGCAGAAATCTGCAAGCTCGTTCGCCGTCCGAAGACCGCTGTTGGAAATGGCACATGGGTGTTGTAACGCCACTCGCATGTGCATCATTCTTGGGCTTGCTCAAGCATGTCAAGCAGATCCTTGAGCGTGACAATCCCCCTGTTGACACACCAGCCTTTCATGCTGTGGCTGCACAAGGCCATCACGATGTTCTTGAGGTTCTAATTTCACACGGCACTACAAAGTCCGAACAGCCAGATGACTGTTCGGCATTGTTTCATGCTGTTCAGTCTCACCAGCTCGGTGCCGTTTCTCTCCTCGTTTAGCATGGTGCAATTATGGACGGTGCCTATGGCTTCAGGGAGTCGACCCCGCTTCACATTGCAGTTCGGGATGATCTTGGAGAAACTGCATCTAAGGACCATTTACGGATCGTTGAGTTAACACTGCACGAGGAGATAAGTCGTTCCTTGAGAGGTTTCCTGTAGATTGCGACATGATATTCAGTACTTCTTTATCGCCTCGCTCCTTGCACAATAACACATCCTCACAAACAGTATGTATGAGATTCACGATGAGCCATTTCTTCCCTCATATCACTTGCACACTCAAGTAGTCAACATTCAGCAATTTTGCCCTCACTTAGCATGATCTCACAAACAAACAGACAATTGACCAAATACCCTTCATATCATGCCTGAGAAAGACAGGCCCTGAGGCCTGAATTATCAAACATATGCATATATTTCGTGACATCAGGGTATGAAGTAGGATATCCTTGGCCTATTTCCAAGCGTTGGTTGCCAATCTACCTACGATTCTTAGATCCAGAGCCACCAGACCGACGATTAGTAGGCTCTCGCATTGAGAAGCCAACCATGATTGCGGAGCCTAAAGTCCTCGAGCGCTTTGTTTGCCGAGTTTCCCGGTCGCAGTAACTATCTTCGTGTGGCGTGCGCCGAGTGGATAGTTGGCCACTTGATCCGAAACTCTCCATCATCAGTGCTTTACGATTGTTGGACCAGCCGCCAGCAGCGAGCGCCTTGTTGAAGAGTTCGCGCATATGGTTGTGTGAATGAAGAGTAAGCATCGACGGTACGTGATGCATGATAGCCTCTGAGAAGTCCTCGAGCGATAACTCGTGATATTCGGGAGTGATCCAGAGGTGATATCGGAGGAGCGCAGACCGAATGCTTGACACAAGGACCGAAAGAGGTTCATTATCAGCGAAGCGGAAGTCTTTGCCGATATATTGGGAATGTATGATCAGAGAGGACTTGCCGTCTCCGCCACGATGGCCGTATTTGGTACGCTGCGCGTTCGCGAACACAGGTGTTACAATGGTCGCCATCTCATCCTCTCGGTTATGCAAGAGATGATACAAGCCCATATAGAGGAGAACCCAAAAGAATGATTCCATGTCGTCCTGAATGGTGTGCTCTTTGTCTCCATGTTGGAGAAGGTGAGTTGACATGAAATACCACGTGCCCTATGAAAGATATCAATCCGCATCTTCCACTATCAAACACAACTTACCGTGCGGTTGACATGTCTCGGGCCACTCGCCAAGGGGCGCCTTTCTCCAGGCCTACCAATTTCCTTCGCAAATTCCCAATCGACAAGCACCCCACGTCCATCCGGCCCGATCATGATATTTCGGTCGCTCACATCGCGATGAATAATCCCGCACACCCCATAAGCCTGGCGATGCGCTGCAATGTGACGTCAGTGAAGAAACACAGAGCATTCATCAAACATACCTTCGAAGGCATCCGCGATGGCCTGAACCAGTCCATGGGGTGTCTTAAACTCAACAAGGTCATAGGTCACCAGATCCTCCAAAAATCGATAGTGCTGTCGAGGCACGAGCTCATGCAGAGGACCTGCTCTCCAAGACTTATCCTTGAATTCATACGACCTTGCCTTATGAGCGTCTCCATCCAGATCGCCTCCATCTTCGAAATGGGGAATGTGGGCGACACCTGCACTTTCCAGTTTCTTGAGAATCGCCGGTTCCGTCGTCATGCCCTCCAGATCGGCTCGCCAACCGTCTTTCAAGAAGAATACTTTCTTGCGCTCAATGTCGTAGACAGGGAACGTCCGGGTGCCACGGCTAACCAGTGCTTCCGGGTCATTCGTCGGCTCTCTCGTGATAACCTTACGTGTGCCCTTCCTTGTGGCCTGCGGTACTTCGATCATCAACCAACGCATTCCACTTGCCTGACCTTGGCGATGTTTAGGTATCGGTGGGAGGTATTCAGTGAGCTCTTTGCGAAAGTCATACGCCTCACGAGATAACACCACAGTAGTGTCAATACCCTGTTGGGATTCTGTGAGATGAGCGAAGCGGGCGAGGAACTGCCACAGAATATCCGAGCGAGTGCGGTATTCGAAAGYCTCGCTGACAAGGATGGCACATCGGTCCGCACGAAAGAAGCGCGCTGTCTGATGGTTCATAAACACAGAGAATGCATGTGTCCTGAATCGGCGGGCAAACATCTCTGTGAAAACTGTGAGGATTTGGCCTCGTAATTTTATGGCTTCATCGGTTGAGCGCTGGAACTGGTGTTCAAGAAGTGCCTCCTCGGTGAGAGCTGGCGCTGGATCGCAGAACGGATCTAGACCACCTGGCTTGATCTCGAAGGGTAGCAGCTGATAATAAAAGCGGGCGTCCTCCTCGTCATATTTGGTGATGGAGATATCAGGCCTCCAGCGCTTGTGCTCTGGAGAGTCAGTATCGACGATCTGAGCCGTATTCTTCATGGTGAGGCGGTTATCTTCCAAGGATTCGGGGAATGGACCAGTCTTGGAATCATTCACCAATCGCACCTTTGACAAAGTCATCACGCTATCAGATCAGTGGCTCTGACTGGCTTACCAGTGGGTCATACATGAGCTCTTCCTTGCCCTTATTAGGAAGAGTAGAAAAGTAGTCTTGTGGTGCACCTGTTCTCTGGTCGTGTCCTGCGGGCCAAGGGAGGAACTCGTCCATAAATTCATCGACCGGAACTGGACCGATCCAATGGAGGTTTGTCTGCATGTCCATTTGTGTTTGAGTCTGCCTCGCATCGGATGACGGTCTTCCGGAGCTGAATGAGCTCGTCTTGAGCGAGTACGGGGTTGTCTGTGAAGCGTTTCTGGGAGGAGGACCAGACATGGTTTGGTTTCGTCGAAAACATACTTCGAGGCAAACGAACCAACAACGCCGTATACGCACGTGACCTGTGTTAGCGCACGGCACGCGGCTGGCAACGGCTGAAAGRCAGAACCCAAGGTTGGCAGGGATTGAGATTCTTCTTATCTGGCCGGGGACAATGAGTGGTACAGGCATCTCCAGGACCCTAGACTTACATACCTCGGTGGACCTTCAAGCACGGGTGGTCAAGGTTCCGTCACGCTAGACTTGGTCCTATAGAGGCCGACAGAAAACAACGATCGTAATTACAGGAAAGCTTTTCTGAGCAAACATATAAAGAGCGTCCTTTATATATCAGAACATGTGTTTGGGCTTGTGGGCGAGATAACGCAGAAACAAAAGGGGAGGAATATGGGAATATATCCCCGATTTAGATGCAGCCGACCACCGCCAGTAAGCACCCTATCCTCATTATACCAATTAATCAAAGTCCCCTAGACACGATCTTACTATTGAATATAATACTGCAATGGTGCAATCCACGGAGTCCAGGTGTTTCTGGTTCCTCTGTGACTGCCATGGGTGCAAGGTTCGAACTTCGAACATCTAATCGATGATATAGTGGGCAAAAGAGGCGGGGTATGTCCTCTGTTTTTGTACTAGGCTGGTCATGTCAGTAATAATGCACAGACATAGAAGCTGGACCTTAGCAGAACTAAGTTATATGTGCTAACGCGCATCCTCTTGGGAACCACACCTCGATACACAGCTTACCTTTCGCGCTTTCCTCCGGCCTCACAAACCAGAATGTTCCTTTCCCTACATTTCGTGTGTGGTTGCCTATTTTAACTAGCATATTACCTTTTCTCGCTCGGGATGAATAGTCGTAAGCATTATCCTGAAGTCCATAGCAAACCACTCCTTCCGCTTTTGCTCAGTGTTTGTTCCTTCCTAAAAGGTCGTAGCCGYAATCCGCCTGGCTTTCCGTCATCCGCCCCGTCCAATTGTTCGCCCGCTCTGTTAACCAGATTCGTTCCCTCCTCCCGCTCGTACACATCCTTCCAGCCCAATTTATAGCATCACTGACGATACTATGGCTATAGATAGGCCCTGGGCACTTGAGCGAAGGCCAGAGTTGCGTATGGGGGTTTCCGAAAGGCTGAAAGCTAGTTGTAATTCTTCAAAGCATGCTGCGAAGCACCTTCATTTGAAGGCTTTTACCTGAGTGGGTGACAAGAGCCTGATTTAGGTGCCTGCTACACCTTTCGAGGCTTCCAAGATGTTGTCGGTTGATACGATGGAACACCGTGAGCACTGATGGTCCCAGCTGGTCGAACTGCGAGGTACATTTTCTCTCGCCTCAGTGCTCGTTATCAAAATAGTCCARGGTGCTATYATAACTCATTACGCTCCTTYTKGATGGCCAKTRKTTCATACGTTCYRCAGATGGCTCGATGCATAATARTGCAGGAATTTTGCAGTGAAGTGATCACCTCTCACGCGTCACCCTACRAAGGGGGCTCAGTGGCTTCAACTGAATAGGTGGGAACATATATTCCACCACGTATGATGGTTCGTAGAGTCCATATCGTTCCTTCTTCGTGGATGTGGTATTCCTAACCGATGGTTTTTCTCATATGTCAACGAACGTGCCTTCTGCACATTATCACTTGATGGAGTTCCATGCTGCACATGCTGAAACAATAACATACGCTCCCTTTTAGCTTGAGTTTGAGTCTGCCAATCACAAAGCTGAGTCCTTGGGAACCGTTTCATTGCATATAAAGATAAAGAAACGCCCCAAGAACTACCAGGTGCTGACCCGGTCTTCAACATGGTCAAGAATTGCATTTTGACTCACTTTCTGGCATTGATAGTTGCAGTTGCCATCTTTCCCCGAAATGTTATTGTTGCGGCCACAACCCCAGCTTGGGAAGAGAAAATCAAGCATTTCATCTGGTTGTGGGTGCAGTGCCTCTGCTCTCTATTCTTCAAGAAAGAAGTTAGGGCCGACCATATTCAGTTGCGTTTCCCTCAAAGAAGGTCGAGTTGGACAAGACACATGAGTTATCCTTGAAGGCATTGAAGTGAGGTATTGTGATGTGTGATCGAGAGGGGTGCGAGATATGACTGCTACTGCTAGTCATGGCGGGTCTTGATCCAAAGGTTTTTAGAATGAGTAGTAGACTTCGAAACGATACTGAGGGACGAAACTGGGGGGTGGTGAATCTTCGCGTCGTGTTCACTGCCCTGGTACTACACTTACAAGCCCTATTTAAAGTAGCTACGTGGTGTAGACTAGAACAAAAGCGAAGATAGAGAAACAAAAAAGAAGAGAAAAGGAAGGAGCCAGTTGAATGGCTCATCAAATAGCCCGGCGACGTTGCGGTCGCGAAACTCGAGCTTAATGGGTAGGTGTGGGGAGTAGTGGGTGAGAAAATAAAAGAAACAAGAAAAAGAAAGTGACAAAAAAAAGAAACAGCGAGAAAAGAAAAGAGAAAGTGAGTACATACAGGGAAACAGTGGGCATTCAAGTTGGCCCTTTTTGTGGGACGCTGCAGTCCGATATGCAGAGCTGGTGTGCACTGGGTGATCCGCGGCTCATGCGGGGGTGAATTTGAAATGGTGGGGGCAGGAATTGCGTTGTCATCGAGTATCTGGAGTAGTGAGGGGAGGATGAGCGTCGGGTGCTCTGCAGCCAGCGYGTGTCCGATCCTTACAGCATACTAGGGAGTAACAAGATTGGATAGCATCACAGCAGTGATATCACGAATCAATTGTAAATATATTAGATCACTAGGATCCAGTAAAGAGTGTTCAATCTATACTGTGGACTCAGTAACTACAGAGCTAGTCAGTGATGTACACAGGTATAAGAGGATGGAGATACTCACATCCTCATCAGAGTAACAAACTGAGGACGTGAGATATYGGAGACCGTAATAAATAGTGATCAACGTAATCATGTGACTAGAATGAAGTAGGGTAACTCAACACACCCCCATCCTATGAGTTAAAGGGATAAAATAATAATAATAATAAAAAGAAGAAGACAAAAGTCAAGGAGGAATATCCACAACACCCAGAGTATCACAATGTTTCTCAAAGAGAGGTCAAGATAATGGTTTGGTAAAAATGTCGGCTGGCATATCAGCTGTCGGTACCCATGTAGTAGACAATTCTTTTCCCATATATTGATGCAAGAAGTGGTGTCAAACATCAATGTGTTTTGTATGAGAGGTGATGGACTCTGTGTTTGTGCTCACCACCACCCATGGGAAGAAACCCAATCTGCCTGCGTATCACTGCCTAGGCCCATGGCTCCAAGCGATGGCTGGAAAACCCCCTGCCCTCTGTTAAGAATTGATACAATGGGGAGAATAGGTAAGGTCTCGGCTTCAGCTTATGTGCTGCGCCGTTCTGATACYGAAGTGACCCACTTAGTCTGCCTTGAGCAGAAATGGATAATATGAAAGTATAGACTTTACCCGAGGGGTTAAGTCTRTAGAAAYGAGAAGTCRGGCAATACCCGAAGTACAAATTCGGCCAGGGGAGTGTACTCAAACCCACCCAAGGATTCTCGGTCGGATTCGGGCGAGCACCAAATAGATAGCCCTAGTGATCAATTGGCCGTTGATCACTAGAGGTAGTGAATAGAGTCCGTCCGAGACTTCGGCCGGACGTTAAGAAAACAGGAGATGATCTTAGTCGATTTTAGACTAANATGATGGTTCGTAGAGTCCATATCGTTCCTTCTTCGTGGATGTGGTATTCCTAACCGATGGTTTTTCTCAKATGTCAACGAACGTGCCTTCTGCATATTATCACTTGATGGAGTTCCATGCTGCACATGCTGAAACAATAACATACGCTCCCTTTTAGCTTGAGTTTTGAGTCTGCCAATCACAAAGTTCAGTCCTTAGGAACCATGTCATTGCATATAAAGATAAAGAAACGCCCCAAGAACTACCAGGTGCTGACCCGATCTTCAACATGGTCAAGACTTGCGTTTTGACTCACTTTCTGGCATTGATAGTTGCAGTTGCCATCCTTCCCCGAAATGTCGTTGTTGCGGCCGCAACCCCAGCTTGGGAAGAGAAAATCAAGCATTTCATCTGGTTGTGGGTGCAGTACCTCTCTATTCTTCTAGCTTGTCCTCCGACGCCATTTCGCCATCTTACAGAGTAATGGAGAACCGTTCCCATGATAATCTCATGGGGGGCATGACCTACACCGAAGATATTGATGGTGTACTTAAAATGCCGATTTGCTATCCCTTCAACGTGACCGACGTTACCAATCATCAATGCGCCTTTCCTCAACCCCACGACCACAACAGCGTTATTCAAGACCCAGCGCATGGCTCATCCGACTCCTTCTTCGAACTTTTTGGGACCTTCCACGATGACCTCAACGCCATCCATACCAATAAGATGAAGCCCAATATGCAGGGTTATTTGACAATGCAGCGCTTGACCCACGGTAATGAGAATGTCACCGCTGCTTCGGATGCTATCAACTACTACCTCCCTGAGAACATCCCTACGATTACGGCTCTCGCCTCCAACTTTCTGTACTTCGACAGATGGTTTTCCTGTGTACCTGGTCCTACTAGTTGAGACCCACCATGTCCTGTAGCCGTACAAGGGGCTGCGACAGCTGATTTGTTCTTTACAGATCCTAATCGTGCTTGTTTGACCTCTGGCACCGCCCACGGCCATGGTGCTAATGATGCTGACTTCGGGCGCTTCAATATTACCCAAAAATCCATCTTCCAAGTGTTTTCTGAGCACAACCTGACTTGGGCTAACTACGGCTCTGGATCTGGGGGCGACGCCGCATTTTATAACGTATGTCCAACACACTATTGACGCTTTCCGCAATGTCCAAATAATCTTATTATTTCTTCAAGTGGACAAACGCGACTGGCCATATTCATACCAACTTTTTCACCACAAATGAATTCTTTGTTCACCTCCAAAACAACAACCTCTCAACCCTCACTTATCTGAATCCCACGTGCTGTGGGGTTGGGACAGAGTCTATGCACCCAAGCGGGCTTGTCTCTGATGGTGAGGCGTACCTCAAGCGCATCTATGACGCTGTTCGCGCTAGCAGCCTCTGGGAAGAAATAATGTGGATAATTACTTTTGTATGGATTCAAGATCTCCTTGGCCCCTTTACTTTGCCTTATGGCCTAATTTTCTGTCACTTCAGGATGAATCGGGTGGGTTCGGGGACCATGTCACCCCACCAATGGCACCTCGCCCGGATAACCTCACCTACACCGAGAGAGCTCGTGATGGCAGTACCTACACTCTGGACTACAGTTTCACAGGTGCTCGTGTCCCAGCTTTCGTCATCTCCCCTTGGGTGCCCAAGGGTCATGTTGAACACAAAGGGTCAAATAACGGTGAAGAGTAAGCTCCTCGTTCACCAGCGGCGTCCTACAAGCCCTTGAGCCTTCATTTTCTATAGGTATACGGCGACTTCGATCCTCAAGTTCCTCGACAACTTCTTTGGTCTACCCGATTTAACACCCAGGGTTACTTGGTCGTCAACTTGGGAGCACCTCATGCTAGACGAGCCTAGACAGGACGCTCCATTGACCCTGCCTAAGCCTATTGTCTTCGTTGAGGGTTGAATCGTGGTGAATTCGGATAAACAGGTCAAATTTACTGCTACTGTTGATTATGGTTGACTCGATGCCGATACTATTAAACTGATATATATGTACAACTAGGTAGCTGAGCAAGTGAACATGTCTGTGAATATCTGGATCCATATTCGATTGGGGGGGGGGGGGAAACCGATATCTGCGAAGGCAGTAGTATCTCATGGCACCCGAATGGTATGTACCCCGCCCGCAGGAGGTGCCTGCTTTTGCATCAAACAGAGCAAGATGTTACTCTGCCAACTATGAAAGTGGCTGCTGAAAGGGAGGAGAAGCAGCTTGGTGAAGATAAAGCAATTGCCAGAGCTTTGAAGCCCGTCGTTGCTGATCAGGGTCACAAAAAGGATGGCATTGATTGTTGCAGCTGCGGCTGTTACTACGAGTGCGACGGTTTCATTATATCATACCCAGCCATCTATAAATATTTTGTACAAAGAGAAGGATGTTGGAGAGCGTTCCGAACCAGGTGAAGTAGTTGAAAGAGAAGTGACGGGCGTGTATGTACCCTGGGCTGCTGCTGAACAGGTATTTATTCCAAAAATTAATATGCAACATATTTATCGAATCCACAGGTACTGGGGTCCAGCGCTTCCCTCATCATCCTCTCGCTTCAGCAACACAAACGTCCCAAAAAAAACAACGGCTGAGGTACCAAAACAAACCAAGGAAGCGTACAGTACGTACAATAGAAAAAAAAAACCGGTACGCTCAAAAATAATGCTGGCATCATGAAACAACTCTAGAACAGATGGACAAAAGCAAGGAACAGGGTAACCAAACCCACGATCGTTCCATGCATTCCAGAAACTCCAATCATGGGTCCTGCAGCGTTGAGCAGCGTCGAACGATTACTGACAGCGATCGAGGGTGTAGCTTTGTTACTCGAGTTCTGGTAAATGTATGAGGTGGTGTTTGCATTCTGCTTCTGGGCACGAGTACATTTGATGGTGACGGATTTGACGAGGGCGTAGAATTGGCCTTATTAATACAAAAAAAAAAGAATCGAGATCAAAAGAAGGTGATAAGCGTGATGGGGGGGAGAGAACGTACCGGCGGCTTTGTAGTCGGGATCATTCCAGTTGATCATCCCCCCTGCCCACGCGACGGTTCCTGGAGCCGTTCCCTCRATACCGGCAGGCCAAATTCTGTATCCATTAACAACCCATCAAGTCTAGAAACGATGAATAATCATCACGTACGAAAGTTGGATACGGGAGGGCGTGCTTGGGTATTGGGCGATGCCAGTGCTCGGGTCGATGGTTCCGGACTTTTTGACAGTGCGGACTACCTTACCATCAACTGAGAATGTAAGAGTGTCGGGCTGCCAATCAATCTGATGATGGGGTAAATYGATGAAAGGATGGAAGAGTCTAGATGCGATGATCGCTTACAGTATAGTCATGATAGGTGCTGTAAGTATCCTGCAGGCCCTTTTCCGTCTCTCCGTTACTATGGTCGGTAGCTGAGTGCCAGAGAAATAAATCATTTCAGAACGTAAAAAAAAAAGGGGGGGTAACATACGAATGACACCCTGCCAGAAGAAATTTGACTGGCCCTCCGTAGTGGTAGCTCCGGGGAACTCCCAATCAATTTCATCCCTGACATCACTCATCGTGATGAAGGCCGTAACAACACCTCCCCATCTTCCTGTCTTGACTGATTGAAAAAAAAAAATTTAGCCCCCCAAGTTGCTCATCACCCAAATGAAACCAAACGTGCGCTTAGCAGTGATAGTTCCATAATAAACATAACGAGTCGACGAAATCCTTGTGCCACCATTGTCCTGCGTGAGTAGCATCGCGAGCTCGCCTCCACTCGAGTTGGTATTCATGATATTTCCTTTGTCCACAACCCAGTCTGTAAGCCATTGGCGGAGTTTAGAATCGCAGGGGGAAGGAAGAAAGAAGTTAGGGCCGACCATATTCAGTTGCGTTTCCCTCAAAGAAGGTCGAGTTGGACAAGACGCGTGAGTTATCCTTGAAGGTATACTAGGGAGGCACGTTATAATTTGCTCCCAGAAGGAAAAGTAGGCGGTGACCTACGGTTGCATCCTCACAGACGGGATTGGGGCGGCAGGAATCGAGGGTATTAGATGCAAAGGGATTACAACCGCCCAAGCAGAACTGCCACAAAAAATCCAATGACATCAGAACTCGGCGTCAAAAAATTATGTAGGAGCGCGCGTACACTTTCATCTCCACAGAACCCGAATTCGCCTGAAGGAGCAATCTAATCAGCAACCACAAGGCACATCCACTTGRAAGTCGTACTGCAGCACGGGGCAGATGCTGGGCATGGTGAGGTGGCATTACTGGACGACAGCTCAGCGAGGACGGAGCGTGAGTTCTGGGAAGTGTGCCTACCAACTAGTTGCTCTTGTATTGCCTGCGAGGGCCACGAGGAAAGTGAGTGCTGTCCAGAAACTTGTGTGTGTGTACATTTCAAAGGAGCGTAGAGATGCAAATGAGTGTGTGGTTGGCGTGAAAGCCAAAGTGTGTTGTGGGAGACAGGATAGCAAGCACAACAACACCAAGCGCCGGTGGGAAAGTGATGGTGTGAAATTTGAACATGGCAACTTTGTATTTGAATAACATAATTCTATCTATTGATGGACACAGAAAAACGGACCGATCCATGGAGGGGGCAGCGCAGGGATTCAAGAGCAAGGGAGTACACAAGTAAGCAACAGTGGAGGCCGGACCTGCAACGATATGTTCAAACAAGAAGGTTACGGTAATGATTGTTGGTAAAGAAATTATTGGCGCGTTGAGTCGGGGCAAGTTGAGTCGCGGTGTTTGCATCGACGTYCCATCTAATTCTACAATTAAATAAGTTAAGTGCGGCCTCATATGAACGCACCCAGAGACTCCAGAATTAACTCTGAAACCGGTACGTGCGTGGGAGGCAAGGGTAAAACTGGGTGTCGCATAGAGAGATCGTTTCTTCAGCATAGGCGTATCGCCGACAGCTACCGGAGCATCATGAGAATCATGGCGACGATACATTCCCGACGCGTTCATGACCATTGGTGATTTAAATGCATCCGCATCGGCAGAAGTAATGCGAAGACTTTGTTCCATATCAAGAGAATCCGCCGTCAGCCGGAGAAATTGCACCTCGACTTGATAATTGATATAGTTCTGCCCGTGCAGAACATCTTTGGCTTCCTGTGCGGCGGATACTGACGAATATTGTACCAGAGCTGAAAGAGTACCGTTCGAATCGGCACCAACCACCTGRAGTGTCTTGATGTGGCCAAAGGGATAGAACAAGGGTTCCAAGTCATGGGTCTGAGAAAATAGAATCGCGGGAAGCTTCCCTACAAGCAACGTATTGGTTRGGTCGGAGCTAAACGTGTAAGAGCCAAGAGCCGTGTCTATTGATTCGAGGTTGAAGTCCTGAGCATCAGTGTCGTTACTCTCACTCCTGGGTACTTGYACGTTACGTGAGTCAAGAAGCATCACCCGATCGCCCCCATCCAAGAAACCTATTAAAAGCGTTCAACCATCGCCCAAAATCCGGCCTTACAATAACCTACCTTGGGAACGCTGTACAACAGCCCAAGAAACGTCGATAGTGTGTCCCCTAGCGAGTATGCATGAAYCCCAGAAGAAACATTAATGACGTGACTTACTTGATTTGAGTCCGGGTCAGTTCTGACATGGCGAATCTCGCTTCTTCATGAGTGGACATGACTATGAAGCCACGGCGACGAGACGAATTATCCACGGTCGCCAATATTACACAGTGAGAGACGTTCCCATATCGAGAAAAGAGTGCCGCAAACTCGTTTCTGTAGAATGGCATTGGTACAGTTAGTCGATGGAAAACTTTGGCTTACTTTGTGAGAGCGAAAGGCAGACCAAGCACATACAGATTCCTTCGGTCATCGACTGGCGGCCGCGATCGAGAGGTTGGGGGTGAAATGACGACCGGAGTCACGGTACTAATGAKAAATTCCTAAGCACACATTTACCGAACGGCGGCCTGAAGGGGTTATATGCGCTCCGACAGCCATCCCAGACAGCCACGAAACTCTGACAGAGAGAGTTGTAGACTCACAGGAAGGCGCCACCAATATTATATCCAGTCATACAGAGAGCTTTTCTATAAATGACGCAAATTAAGAGACTGAGGCGTTGAAACCCGAGCTACTCACGTCGCAGCATCACGGTTGAAGAATGTAATCTCCAAATGGACTCCGACAGCATCCCTAATTTCATGGAAGCTTTTAACTTGGCCTTTGTAGAGGTATATGCGTTAATTAYTCGAACTCGTGTCGATATCGGACTACCCACCGACTAGAGCACTGAAGAGGGCGATAGTTTCGCCCGTGCCTGTAGACATATAGTAAATAAAATAGAATAAAACTATCGTACGTCAATTATGCATATATACCGTTTTTTGAGATATTATCGACTCTGACAGTGTTCGTATTGCGATGAAAGCCGGCCAACGCGGTCTCGGGCGTGATTCCCGGGGCGGCAGACATTGACGAGTAATTTCGAGGGGATCGCAGAGTGGAAGAACTAGAGCAAGAAAGTAGGAAGCGGTGTACCTCAAGCAGCGAGAGGGGAAGCAAGAAAGGTCCGGCGAGATGGATCCCATTGTCTGTGCAGCTCGCTCGTTTTATGTTAGTGACGACATTACCGCGCAGAGATTTCTCACGCCCTACAACGCGTCTGATCAATCACATGTACGCACAACCTCTGTCAACCAGACAATGCGTCCTATCGCGCTGTCCAAGCTACCCAAAGCAACCCAGGAAAAACTGTTAGCATGTGGTTACGATACAGTACAGGACATACTCAGTGCCTCCACGGACACCCTCGCCAACGGTGGGTTTCTCCCGGCAGGAACAATGCTCGAGGAGGGGGAGAGCCTGTCAACTGATCGTCCTCCAGATCTCAGAATCTCTGTTGATGCCGCGGACGCTATCCTCCGTCAACTGCAAAAGCCTGTAACTCAAGGCCCTGGCGCACCCTTGGGGCAAAGCGTCGCTGCCATGATCTCCGACATACGCAAGCTCTCTACCCGATGGCCTGAACTAGACAAACTCCTCCAGGGCGGCATCACGCCAGGCTCCATTTTGGAAGTATCCGGGCCCCCTGGATCGCCCAAGGAAGACATCGCGATCGACGTCACCGCTTCTTTTCTGGAGGCAGGAGGAAATGCTATATTCGTTGGTACTATATATACTCCCAACTCAAGTCGTGACTGGGCGCTCAGCCCGTCCATCTAAGATTGTCAGAATATGGTGTTACCGTCGAGGATTCGCAGCCGAGTCTCAGGTGAGATGGTGCACATTAACCCATACCACCCGTGTAACCATCAAAGAGCTTCAGGCGTACCCACGACATCGTTGCACTACATCACAATTCTGAATGCCACCGAGATGATGGTTTTTCTTTACTCGATACCCGAAAGGATCAAAGCAATGCCAAAGGTTAGGGCATCTCCGAACCATTGGACATTTTTCACCTGATCGTCGAAATAGATACCTCTCCTCGTTCTAAACTCGCTATCATTCCCGTTCTCTTCTCTTCCAAATCCGCGGACCAAATCGAGTATCCTTGAGCAAGTAAAGCAGATCCTCCTGAGGGCCACTTTCACGAACAATCTGACTGTAAGCTTTATCCTGTACACACTTTCCCTGGTTTTCCGAGCACCCGTAGGTCGTGATCACATCCCAAATGGCGAATAAGATGCTCAAAGAAGATGGGTCTTATGGAACATCTGAGGAAGGCGGGAAAGTCCTCATGGTGCCTCAGCTCGGTACTTTACTGCCATTTCCTGCCAGTCTGTGCATCGGGCCTGAATTTTTTTGTCCTGCAGGATCCTCGTACCTTCCATCCGCACGTTCGCAGCGCGTTATTCTCTCTTTAGAGAGCCCCGTTTCTGGGTATGTAACTTTGTCGGACGACCTTCCCTCTCGGAACTTGAAGATAGACTCTGTTGTAGGTCGATGTATCTCCTACCCACTCAAGGGTCTACAGAGATAAAACGAGAAAATTATTCGATCCAGTAGCGACCAACGCAACATCGGACTTATCACTCACTGTCAAAGAAAGGCGCATCGCTCACGAATCACCACAAAACAGACACGTTGCTCTTCTCATTCAAGAGGTAAATAACATTATAACAGGGTCTTCATCGTTCAACTTGTACGCATACAACATAACGCCCTCTCCATACGCGAGGCAATACATGTTCGGAACGTTTACTTCTGAGCCGCAGCTTCGTCTCCGCAGTTGCAAGGCACATTCTCGGTGCGGCACCTACATTCTTCACTGCCATCCGTACAATGACACTATGGCCATATTTTGAGTCATCAACAGCAGGGGATGAACAATAGAAACTAAAACCCACCTTGCTGCCGTGGTGCTTGTTGGGGCAATTGGCGCAAAGACATTCGTTGGGCTTGCATGTGCAGTTGCCAGGCTGAGTGCCGCAGCTGTATAAAACCCACAACATTGAGCATTCGCTTTCGATATTCGAGCGAGCGACGATACGTACGTGCAATTGTTACCGCACTGGCATGACGTGTTCTGGTCGGTCATCGTGGTCAAAATTCAGATATCAAAAGTAGCGAGAGCGAAGTTTGGTGGTAGGTAATAGAAGAGAGGGAACTGAAGTTCGAATGCCTCAGAATGGGCTTTATATATTGCTGAGCGGTCTCACTTTTAAGGGGGTAGTACATAAAAGGAAGCATTGAAACGGAGAATTTGGAGTGAAAATGGGCTGCGTAGTCATCATTTATTAATCAAGAGTTCACCTAGTCCACTGCCGGATGGCCCTGATGAACGAAAAGGTGAGATCATGATGATATCAGCGTGACCTTGGGCCAATCAGGCGTCGAGCTTGGTCGCAAAATTGTCTCAACCGCCCAAAACAGGATTCGGGGCTTCATTTCAATTTGAGTCAGCGGACGATCAGCGCTACCCCATACAGCAGATTAGGGGTATGCCTCGTGTTGAGCCTTTTGTGCGCAGAAAGGCTCAGCGAATGAGCGAACATCAACTGGATTTTAGTGGCCACGAGTCAATTCTAGTTTGACTGATTTGTAAAACTCAGGGAGGCGATTGTGGGGTTGTTTTTGTTGGAGAGCTGACGTGTAGTGGAGGCATCCAGGATCTACTTTCCAACCATTACATTCCCAGTTCATTCACGGTATATGCTCCGCCGGATCATAACCTCTACCATGCCCTGTGTCCACCGTCAACAATAATACTGGAAAATAATACATTCAAGCCCTCGCTTCAAACAGAAAGAAAGAACATACTTGCTGCCAGTGCAGAATGTGGACAATTCACTCGCAAGCCATAGCACGACCCCCCTCAGCTCATCCGGTCGTCCAAGCCTCCCGAGCGGATTCTGTTCCCCCCACTTTTTCTCGAGTTCCGGCCTGAACCTCAAATAATCCTTCGCTACTCTGCACACATGAACTCGTAAACAACCATCACGATCATCCAGATGGGGAGAAGAAGAAAAGAGCGTACTGAGTGTATATAAACCCAGGGCTGACTGTGTTGACCCGGATACCCTTTGGCCCAAGTTCGCAAGCCAACGATCGTGCCATTTGTATCACGGCTGCTTTACTCGTATTGTACACGGTCCACTCGTGCCCAAAGTTTGCAACGCTGCCACTTATGCTAGCCGTCATGATGATACTTCCTCCTGTACGAAGCCTCTCCATCTGGCGTGCGGCGGCTTGAGCAGTGAAGAGGGCCCCGTCCACGTTTACATTCATCATCTACCATGATCGACGGTTATTCCAAAACATGGAAAAGACTCACGGATCAGCGGAACAGACCTTGTGAGCCTCTTCGGCGGAATACTCGAGACAACCCACACCACCCATCACCCCGGCATTTGCACAGCATATATCCAACCTTCCTTCTTTGTTCACAATCTCCTCCGCTACACGCCACATTGCCTCTTGATCGGTTACATCACTAGCGATGTATTCCAATCTCCCTTTACCCTTCGTTCCCGGAACGATATCGGGCAGATGAGCAACATAAGCTTGGACTTTGAGCCATTCATCATCAGGGGTAAGGGGGAGATCGAGGCAGTAGACGACTGCACCCGCCTCGGCTAGTGCGAGTGATATTTCTAATCCGATGCCGCGATGTGCACCGGTGACGAGGGCTACGCGGTCGATGAGAAGGAGCGAGGAGAGTATGGAATGGGTGGGAGGGAGATTGGTGAGGGCAGCAGCGACTCCTACTGTGTCCTTTTCCCCTGAGATTGCGTTTGGCATGAGATTTCAATTTCTCAAGTGTTTGAGGAGGGCGATTGCAGGAGTGTGAAAGTCAGGTGGTCATTTTTTTTGCGTGTATGTGTGTGTGAGAGCCGTCGATGCTCATATAGTCGTCATCTGCGAAGTCGTGAGATTTATGTGCACAGCTGAGAAAATACAGAGGGCTGGTGATTTTATAGATGCTGTAACGGATGTGCTAGCTGGGCACGCTAAAGTACTTTGCAGAGGGCTCGCGTAATTATCACACAAAAATGCACTACGGACTAGTGAGCGAGATATGCTTCCTGTGAAGGGCGGAAGCGCTGGGTGACAAAAGCAACCTCATCAATTGGTACCCCGAGCTCGCCGTTTGACATTCAAATATGTAATCTACTCTGTTCAGCACCCAACAATCCACACGCTTGCACGCCACGAATAATTGGAGTTGAGGTAAAGGAATGCAGGCGACTCCGTTGCCGCAGAGTCACTGAGATCCGCCCCAACGACCAAGTCTGTTAACCCACAGTAAACCACAACTTTTCAATCACACTTGCGATCCCACCGGTATGGAGGCCAGCGCCGTTCTTTACGCACGAGATGCTCCCTTCAATATTGGGTGCTGAGCAAAAAAGCACGCTTGACCTTTGCGGCTGCATGTGATACTCGAGGGGTGATCCAAGGCCACCTCGTGACGTCATACCAATGATCCTCCAAAAATACCAAGCATATGACAGACGATGACGGTGAAATCGTCATATCCCCTCCACTGCGCTCTCCACTTGTCGGTGACGCGTCTCTTCAGACCGCTGGCGGGGCGCGTATATAAGGCAGCTCAACCCAGCAGTCCTTTCCTCATCATCACACACACACATACTCACAACAAATGTCTTCAAACCCCAACTCTTCCGTTAACAACACGGCCTCTGGCGACCCTAGGTACGCCAAAATTTCCGTTTGCATATCAGCGTGCCCGCTCTCCCATATCTCATCACCCACTATAGCAAGGCTTCTGGCCAGTTCCATTCCACCAAAGGAAATATCGTCGAGGCCGTTGGCAATTTGACCGGCGCTACTTCCTGGCAGCAATCCGGTAAAGAAGAACACGCTGCAGGCGAGGGAGAGTACAAGGCCGCCGAAGCCAAGCAATATGCAGAGGGCACCATGGATCGTGTTGCGGGAAAGAAAGATGCAGTCGTTGGTGCCATTACTGGAGATAGAAGCCAAGAGACCGCTGGCACGTCACTCCTTGCTAGGAATCTAGGCATTTAACTGACTGTGATTTAGGCAATGTCCGCCATGACAAGGGCCAGGCCCAACAGAATATCAACTCCTAATTGCGCTAGCATGGACATTTCCGCTATACCCTCGTATTGTATGGTATTCCTCATGTGTAATCGCGGATAGTGGATAGTGATATTACAACACTTTCTGGAGTCTTGGCCATGTGAACGA
Organism: Lepiota subincarnata; assembly: GCA_023014305.1. Classification (NCBI taxonomy): domain Eukaryota; kingdom Fungi; phylum Basidiomycota; class Agaricomycetes; order Agaricales; family Agaricaceae; genus Lepiota; species Lepiota subincarnata. The sequence continues at coordinate 1,409,230 of JAECYV010000003.1, forward strand.
GCGCAAAATATAAGTTGACTTTCCGGTCAAGAAATGTAATTAGCTGAGCTGGTGGTGAATGATATGGTATGCCTCACCGATCAGAGCGACGATTCTATAATGAGGGGTTCAGTTCTTCGCTACGCGCCTCATAATGAATGCTCTGTACAGAAAAGTTGGTAGAAACAGGCTCGTCGTGTCGATTTCGAGTATCTCGGTTGCTGGAGTCGTGGGAAGGTTTAAGAGATCTCCCCAACCACGTGATTGAAAATGGGGCCCAAGTGCGACGTAATCCAACACTCGTGAGGTTTTGTAAACACACACGACGGTCAGGCGCGGACGTGCCCAAGAGAGAGTGTGATAAACTAGCTAGAAGGTGAGGGTGAGGGTGAGAGGGTGAGAGGCATGAGAGAGAGATAGCAGATGTTCGAGTGGAAGGTGTTCACTGCCTCTGCACTCTACAGGGTATTTCAGTTGTTTCGAAACAAAGGGGAAGCGCAGAATACAGTACGAAAGGTTTTCCAGGACAAATTTATCATGAAACTAAAGGCGCGATGTACTTAATCTAAGAAAGGAGGGCACTACAAGCCAGAAATTGTTTACGACGACGAAGAATGTGCATTTTATAAAAGGACTGTATATTTAGGTATATTTTACTGCATGATTGGGAGAAAAATGTCACCACCCTGTTACGGGCGCTCCGAGTAGACTGATCCGACTACCCTGAGGGAGGATATGCCTTTGGCTGTCGTTTTCATAGAGGTGTATATTAGGTAAATGCCAGCGGTCTAGACCTTCAGCATGAACGGTTTCCACCCACAACGCAAAGCTTCTACTCAACTAGGTAGTCGCGCTTTGGTGCTGACGTACCACTTGTATTTTCCTCGCTGGGCTCGGGGATACCCACCGTATGTCGCGTGCAATCGAGCATTGCGAATAAAATCCACAGCTTACCCCTGATTGCATCCTGAGATACAGTAGTTTGTCTATTGGTCAACTGTCCCTCTATCATCAACAATATAATGACCCCATCACATACTCACCACCAAACGATATCACCTAATCTGGCATTTTCCAAGGCGCATGATTTCACACCGGAAAAGTTGGCGTTTGTATATTGTTTTCAGCTGGCCCATAATAAGACTCCGCCTTCTCATAAAGGTGATCGACCGACTGTCAGCAGAGGTCAGTCCAGTATTACGGGAAGTTGTCATGTGATATGCCGTTGTAAACCCCGACATGCGCTCGAACAACAAGCGTGACAAACAGCCATTTCTTCATCCAACGACAGGGTGGGCTTCGTGCTTTAAAAACACCTGGAACATGCCCATATATCTGTTAGATGTTCATGTATCGAGTTTGATGGATTTTGGGCTAAAGGGATGGCAAGATATTTGCAGTGGCCAAAAGGTGGGTCCTGTCCGAAGTGTGGGTCCGAGATAGGTATCTTTCCGATGTGTTTGTGGGCGTTGACTGATATTGCATTCGGGATCAATCGACCTCCGGGTTGAGCCTCATCTTACCATCATACCCATCTATCTCTCACGCATGTCAAAACACGCCACCACAATGTGTTTCCCATCCATTAGTCTTCTCGAACATTACTACTCGCTTTACGTGCGCCTTAATTACCGCTTATATCGTATCTGCGAACGGTCTTTTAAATGCGTTCTGCGAACAAAGCGAACATAGCTTGATCACCCACTCCGACTCGAGAGCTCCATCATGCTTCCAGACTCGTTATTGTCCATGCCTCTGCGCCCTGAACTCCTGCTTATCGTTGCCCTGGCGGCTGCGCCCCTCCTAATCAAGCGCTTCGGATCTTCCAAGAAGCGCCCACCTGGGCCCCCTGGATGGCCTATCATCGGCAACATTCTGAGCTTGTCTTTGAAGGGTACTTGGAAGTCTCTAACGGAGTATAAGCAAAAATATGGTGCTTTTTTTCAATTACCCAGCTCCTCTAAGTGTCGTCCTTAACTGTCTTCCTAGGGGACATCATTTATTTCCATGGCCTCGGTAACAACCTCCTTGTGCTGAACTCGCTGGAAGCAATCAACGACCTCCTCGACAAACGCGGACATATCTACTCAGATCGCCCAGTCCTAACCGTCCTCGGCGAGCTCATGGCTCTGAATCAGGTAACTTTGCAACTTGAGTAGCGATCAACCCGCTCATTAGGTTCTGGCCCACACATTCGTTTTCACAGGCACTGCCGTTGAAGCCCTATGGTGAAGAATGGCGCGAACAACGCAAAGTGGCGCACATAGCACTCAGTCACAGTGCGGTCAAGAAGTATCATGGGCTGCAGGAACATCTGGCTTTGTTGCTTTGTGATGATATTATTCGGAGTCCCTTGGATTTTGTCGCTCTAGTCCGTCTGTGCGTCATTTTCTATATTCTGTTTATTTTTATCCACGTCATGGGTGATTATTTAGCAACGCTGGCCGTATCATTGTCTCGGTGACGTATGGGTTAACGGTCGAGTCTATGCGGAATGAGGTGTGATTCGAAGCTGTGGCCGATGATTTTCTGCATTGTTCATGACTGTTGTAGTTTATCACGATGGCGGAGGAGACTATGGAGCTGGTAGGGAAGGCTATGCTTCCTGGGACCTATTTATGTGATTTGCTGCCGATCCGTAAGTTCCTCAATTACGCCCAAAAAGTTATGTGCAATTCAGATCSCCATAAYTTGGTTCACAGTGAAACATCTACCTGCATGGGTACCATTTCGTCGAGAAGCGGCAATGGGCAGGACTATGATTGACGACTTCGTATCTAAACCTTTTCGCCAGGTCCAGAGAGATATTGTATGTATATTAGGTTTTTTTTTTTTTTCATTTTCTCATCGTATGGCCTCGTGGCGCAAATCCTTTCCCCCCTTTGGGCCCGGACAGTCACTCGGCTCTGCACCTCCGTCTCTCGTTCGGGATCTCCTTACGTCAGATGAAATACCACCCGACCAGGAGTCCGTTGTTAAATGGGCAGCAGGTTCTATGTACGGAGGTTCGTGCTTTACAACAAATAGTCTTCAACAAGTGGCAAATCCACTCACGGGTTCCTCCTACACCCGGCTCAAAAAATAGCTGGTGCAGAAACGGTAGCCAAAAACCTGCACAGGTTTCACGGATGGATCTCTCATCATTTTTTTTTCTAGACTTATGCGACTGTATTGACCTTTATCATGGCTATGGCACTCAATCCGGATAAACAGAAGCTTGCTTGGGAGGAGATTAACCGCGTCATTGGTGATAATCGAATGCCTCAGATACAAGACCGGGAAAACCTCCCGTATTTTGGGGCTGTTATCAAGGAGACATACAGGTGGCATCCTGTATTACCTCTGAGTGCGTCTCAAGTGGATGGAAGGGAARRAAGAAAAGCACACCCTTACAATTATATCAGGTCTCGCTCGGCGGAACAATGTCGATGACTGGTACAGGGGATTTTTCATACCCAAAGGGACTATGATTATTCCCAATCTCTGGTACTATTCCGCTCATTTCATARAAACAATACTGGTGTTGTTCATGATTTATCTTCATCAGGGGTATTGCGTTTTCTCCGGACGGCCGATATGATCCCCAAGCCTTCGTCCCTGAGAGATTCCTAGATACCGATGGTACCTCGATCGATCCAACACAGTGGAATTTCGGATTTGGTCGCAGGTGAGTTTGCAGCGAAAACACTTTGAATCTTCAATTACTCATTGTTTTTGTTTTCTCCCCCGCCTATTTTTTTTTTAAAAAAAAACAAAAGAATCTGCCCGGGAAAGGCGCTCGCGGAAAATTCAGTTTTCATCCTCACCGCAGCCCTTCTTTGGACTTTTACGTTTTCCGTGGACGAGTCCGAGGGACTTGTACCCCAATTCACTGATGATCTTGTCAGGTAAGTCGGCTGTTCGCTTTCTGAGTTGTGTGGTTGGTTCACTTGTTTGTCACCCCACCCCCCCCTCTGCCTCTGTTTTTTCTTGGTGAATTAGCTACCCGAAACCTTTCAAGTGTGTGATTACACCTCGATCGCATAAGCATGTAGGATTGGTGCAGGATGCTGTGGCGAACGAAAGTGAATAGTAGTAGTTCTTTTGAGCATGTACTTTCCCCTTTTTTGTTAGTTGACAGCGACTGAGAGAGCCCAACATAATAGTTGCCATCGATCATGAGGTAGTTGAGTCTGTAATTCGTTTACTCCCTCTCCGTCGAAGCAGAACCACTGTCAATCGGGCATCTATGATTTCATGCCGCTACGATGATGGTGGAGTGGGAGAGCTGACCGGCCAATGAAGGTAATTCTGCGGATCTGTGCGAGCGTGTTTCCTTTCATTAATACACACTGAAAGAGGGGATTAAGCGAGTCAGAATGGGCCATCTAGCTCCGGTTCTTTGGATTCTTCGTCGCTGCCTTCCGATAGAGGCTGGTGATTGGGATTGGCTACCAGAAGGTCTTCGCCCAGTCCGTCCAGCAATTCTAATTGCATCGTAAAAATTGAGATGAGAGAGGAATTAGCCCCACGGGACGGGAGAGACAAGAAAGCGCACCTGGTTTACGGGCATCTTGATACTGATCCTCGAGCTCGCTCAGAATAGCTTCTTGAGCAGCGGTGATATCGTCAGAAGAAGTGCACTTTTGATATCGCTCGAGGTACATTCTGTACAATTGACACTTTCTGATCAACAAAAAAAAAAAAAAAAACGTACTTGTTCACCTCCCAAAACGATTCGCCCCATCCAAATGAGCGAAGCAACTTTTCAGCATAGGCGTCGAAATTTGTGATGTAAAATGCGGCGGCGAGGGCCTCGACGCAATTGAGCCTCCACGGTCTGCCATAGTTGGTGGGATTGGCAGCAAGGAGATAGGGCACTAATCAAGTTCTGGGGTGTAAGTGCGAATGGAAACAAATGGCTTTTTTTATTTTTATTTTTGAGTATTGAGATGTACATACGGAGTCGTTCGTGGGGACTGGCGATCTTGCCGAATGGGACGTCGTCTAGGCGAGCCCAGGAACATTCGACGACCGCTAAACCGCTTTTGAGAATGATTTCCCGATCGGAGGGACTGAGGACTTGTGTTGCTTTGGGTCTGTGTGTATAGATCGTGTTTAGCACTTGATGGACAGGGGGACATGGGCCTTACGAGACTACGATGCCTCTAAATCGCGTGCCCACTTTGAGTTCATCGATGAGTCCCAATCGAGCCAGTTTTTTGCCTGAGCAGCGACGGGGATCGCAGTGGCCGAAATCCTAGCAGAAAACGACGATGAGGAAGGAATGTGTTTAGGACACTGAAAAAAAGACTTGCCCACATCGCGACAGGAACCGTAATCTCGACATTGTCCTCGTCGTTTTCCGAGCAGTTGTTCTGCTCTCCTACCGSGCTCTGCACTCCTGTGGATYTCCCTCTCCCGCGTTTTCCAGCGCCTTTTCTGCCCATGGATCAGAGGGGGAGTTGTCAAGATGAGCGTGGGAATGTCTGACCTGAGACGGCCAAATATGCTCGGCAAAAAGAAAAAGTGTCGTTGTTCTGCCCAAATGTTCGCCACACTCGCGCGCTGCTCAAAGGCCTCGCGACGACCGCTCACACCAAAGCGCGGCAACAAGGACTACTACAAGGGTCCGCGTTCTCTCCTTTATTTGACCACCGTGCAACACCATTTGACTCTCCGGCAACATTAGGTACACGACAGGCGTTCCTCCCTGGTGGCCACCGTACCGGCGCTCCTGGTAAACATGTTATCGGTGGCAAGGCCAAGTACCGTCTCTTGGACGAAAAAGTCCGTGTCTTCGTAGCGCCGCCTATTGGCGAGATCGAGTCTACACCGGTAAGGTCCCCCCCTCCCTTCCCCTTTGCTAGACCCATTCTCATTCCCTCCCTACTTCCCCGACCAACAGCTCAAACCGTACGTGGCGCGAAACGTCTACCTGAGCAAGCCCGAGAAGCGAGCAGCGTTAGGAAAACTCCCGCCGGGCGGTCTGCGAGGCTCTCATTTGCTGGATTTGGCAAGGGCACGTATGGTCACGGAGCCCCAAGCGTCCTCTGTTGCTGGGAAAGACTGATATTTATTAGATTAGGTGAGAGAAGCGTCATTAGATCTGGGACATTCAGTGCTTATTTCATTTCACAGACTACGCTCTTTGTAAAAAAAAATAACAATAAAAATATAATAAAACAACACTATGAATGCCACTACCTCAGTGTGCTCGATCCACCACAAAGCATCGCACACCCACTTCTCAAAACTTGAACAACAAAAGTATAGGCCCCTTGATCTACCGCTGCTGTTAATTTCCCAACTTGAACCAACGTTCCAGGACCTATAGAATCGTGTTTTTCTGGAATACGTGAAGGGATAGTTACCATGATCGCTCATTGCCCGTTTCGCCCGCTCGTTCTTGACAGCCTCATGCTAGAATCTCGAGAGTGGAGGGTAGATATTCACCACCTGGTGCGTTATCATGTGATTCTTATTCCATCTARGCCGACATTCAACTCTGTGTTGTTGGAGGATGAAGAGAGATAAGTTGTCATCGCCTAACGCCTTGACTCTATCTATGCACAAACCCGAAGCTCAGGACTTTTGTGAGCGTGAAAAAAAAAAGGAATCTTTGCTGCTTTGACTGCGCGTTCAGAGGTGCAGCCCCTGCCTATCCTCTAGTGATTGTAGTACAATCACTCGGCGTCTATTCGGGCTGCTCAGTRGGCCCCATTTTCCACCCCTGTCCAATCTTCATTGGTTTCGTGCGTGATTATTCTCACAGAAAACTGCTGGGGGCTCCTGCCACCGCAGTAAACTTTCACCGATTACATCAGGGTCGCATTTTTATTTACGAAAGTGATCTAGGACAACGATTGGAMATCCGGAAGACAATGGATGGGAATCCTACACAGGGGAATCCTACCGCAGTAGCGCATGGTGGATGACTTCCCCGTAGGCAATCTAGTGTGAGGATATGATTTCGGCTGCAGCCGAAATCATTCCTCTACATTATTTCTCACGTAGCCGTAGGTATACAGGTAGTGGTACCCCCCCCCCTCGCCAATATACCCCCGGCTCCCCCGATGGGATGACCCACCACTAGCTTTGTCTCTGAGTTTTCAAATCGGCTCGAATATGCCACCACGCGCGTCGTATTTTACCTACACACACATACTCTCTCTCTCTCTCTCTCTCTCTCTCTCCCTTTCGAGGTTGCAGGAATGATGACCATGCAACTGTGTCGTCAGTTGCACTCGCATTCGCATCTCCGTGTCCACAGTGGCACGGCCCTTTTCAATAGGAGCATCTGTGTTACCTATATAGACGTTTTTTAAAGGGGTAAATCAGTTGAGATGCCTAAAGGGAATTGAAAAGGGGGGGGGGCGGTAACGAGCCTGTTTCCTACTTTGGGGATGCGGATTAAAATCAGACAACCTTTTTTTGGATGTCCTCCGGTGTCGCCCCACTGCGACCGCTTAAGTCAAACCCTTATTACGAGGTTTTGTGCTGGTACGCTTCGAAGCTACGGCAACGGGTAGCAAAAATCTGGCGAGGAAGTCTATCCTCGCCATGAATCATGTATGGGTGACACATCGTTTGGAGCACAAGCATTGATGCACTGCAGGGGATTCATGAGAAAGTTTGATGCCCATGGCACACCGTATTGCCTGGCAGCCAGAGTGCTGCCCCAGGTCTTTGGGCTACGGAAGCAGCATTTCTCCGAGGCCCTCAGATTCTAATTTCAAGAAAAGAACAAAAAAACCTGGGTTCACAGATAGTTTCGGATTTCCTACGGGAAGTTATCCCAGCTTATCGGCATGTCATCATAGGGCCATTCCACCAACGCCTCGCACCTTGGTACCTGGAGGAGGGTGCACAATAAAAGGATTCAGTTTTTTTGTTTAGTGTTTTTTGTTTGTGTATAGGGGCTAGGTACCACTTGCTCCTCCTAACGGCTTTTATCTTCCCCGATCTCTATTTTAGGGATGCCGTCGGCGGCAGGATTGCATCCATCAACAGTTACTCGACCCAAAAGCAGGCTGGTGAACAAGGGATGGAACAACCCTTTTCGTGTTACCCCTTTTCAGCTTTACAAGGGTGCTTCCGGGACCCACGAAGAGAAGCAAAATAGAGTGCGTCTAGCAATCATGATGCTGTCTATATCTTCTGTCCTTGACAAGGGGTGGCGATCTATTTAATAGCTACTATAGGGTCACCTGATGGCACTGTAGCAGTGAATATACATCCCTCGAGTCAAACTTTGGCCCAATGTCTTCCTCCTGACAGACGACTCCAGGGCGAGCTCATTCAGTTCTGGTAGGCGCCCACACAGATAAGAATCCTCGGATCGGCCCATGGCRTTGCTTCCCGGATTTCRCAGTTCCTCGACTCGTACGYCCTCAGAATCCATTTGTAGTGCCTATAATACCTGGATATACGCCTTCTCAACTCCCACATGACCTTGATTCCGCCCAACCTCGGACCCGTAAACCCCTAACGAACACCACACGACTCTTCCTCCCAGCCTCGGTGTCGCCGCCGTCCTCTCAGGCTCCGACACGCCCACTCGCACCAWTTCTCTCCCCACCTTTTACCTCACCGACCGTGCGTCCCTCATCACTAGTGCCCATTGAGACATTAGCTTCGAAATCGCACTTGCACTCAACGAGGCTGGCGCTAACCGTCTATTATCTCGATCCCCCCACCAGCGCCCTTTGCCCCTGTACCTTCAAGTCCAAGCCTACGCTGCTGCACTCCCGGATATGAGTGAGAGTCCCTGATAAGAAAGGGGGAGATTGGAACATGTGAGTGTATGTGTGGCAGGTCAGAAGGCGGTGTGGCATATTGCAAATGAGATTGTGAGTAAGCAAGGGGACATTGCATGCGTGTGTGTCGCGGATGCCGGGATACGGCGAGTCCATGAAACTACAAAAAAATAACCCACTCATGTCAAAGCATAGCTAGAAGGCATCATAGACGGACGCCTATCCAGAACACTCACCATTGCAGCAGCGAAAGAAGTACTATAGAAAAACTAGAAGCGTACCTGTGATAGCCATAGCACCTCTGGCCGACGTCCTTAAAGGCAAGGGCAAGAATATCATCATCCCCGCCTTCCTTGGGGAGTACTGCTATAGTTTGGCGACGGTGACCACAGGCCGTAAGCTCCACGAATTTACATGATATTGGGTTCGACTGTAAGGCTTGCACAGGATTTCACTGAGCGCTATCATGATTGCCCAAACTAATCGACTTGATCATTCTCTTGTACGGCTAAGTAACTCGTAAAGCCGTCATCCCCAGGCCTGTTCGGCGGAAAACCCGATTTTTCGCCAATCAATCAGCAAATCAGTACTCGCTTTTGCTGGAATTTCCAATATATCAACGATGACGATTTGACGATCAGATTTGATCCAATTATGTAGCAGGAATCCTACAGGACTTCAAGCATCGCGAAGATCAGGCCCGCGCGGGGCTAGCAGTTTCCAACCTGTGGGTGCTCCAAACCCCAAAATTCCTCGATGATTATGACAAATGGAGACCGAGGGTTAGGGTCACTGAGCGAATACATAAGTAGCGCCGCCAAATCACATTAAGAACCCTCTTTTTATTCTCAGAATACTCCTGTGGCGACTGTCTACCACATGAAACTCCAAATAAATCTAGAAAAACTAAAAGATGTTAAGATTGAAGAATTGCTTGCAGTAAATATTCCCTACCCTTCCTAGTTATTTCTTGCTAATAATGACAACCAGAAAGGATATGGCGACGACATCTACCCCAAATTAATGCGTATGCGGACCAGTAGCTTCTTGGAAAAGATGGCTGACTGAGAGGTGCCCGAATATGCAGATCAGGGGAAAGAAAAATTAGATCGAGTCTTGCAGAAAATGCAAATAAAACATAAAATCCTCGAAGACGAATATAGGGCAGCGCAGAACGAGTTCGAGAACGCGTCCAACGAGGAAACTAAGGCCGATGGGGACCTACGGAAAGCGAAGGAAGCGCTGAATAAAGCAAACACGGATTATGAGGGGAAACTGCGACGGTGGAGGAAGAATGGGTTCAAAGAGGGATGTTCGCCAGATCGTGGGACAGTTACCGATGCAGAGGAAATCGTGAAACAATGCGCGAGAATCATGAAGGACAAAATTTTTCCTAAGCTCAAGGCCGAGGGGAAACAGAAAAAAGCAGAGGAAACCTACACAACGTCATTGAATGTGCTTCAGGTCGCTATGGAGACTCACAGGGAAGCCACTGGGAGGCTGAAAGCGCCATCATGGTATCGGTTCAAATCCTAATTGAATATATAGGATTATATTCTATACGTAGCCAACCTGTAATGTATCGAGTGACTCGGGCTAGCGGGGCCCCGCCGGAGTAGCCACAGTAGACTGGCATCGCAGTCACCTACTGTAATGGGTGGGTATGTGTACTGGGGTTTACCCTTAATAACCTGCGATCGTGACAATTAAGAGGGGAGGAGATCGCGGACATGCTTGGGCCTAGCAGACGATGGGAAGACTGTACCGATACGAAACAGACCCATGCATGGATGACGATCTTTCTCGGATTGGTCGTTTCCCAGACTTTGCAATTCCCCGACGCACACTCCCACAGAATCCATTTGTAGTACTTCGCAAGGACACATTCTCAATTCCCACAAAGAACTGGATTCTGGCTGTTATAAATGCAACCTCGGAGCTGTAAACCCCCCAACACTCCCCCCTCCTCATGTCAAGCGAACAACACCAAGCTCTTCCCCCACCCCTCGGTGTCGCCGCCGCTCTCTCGGGCTCCCACCCGCCCACTCGCACCATCCTCTCCACCTTTTCCCTCACCGATCGTGTCGCCCTCATCACCGGTGCCCATCGCGGCATTGGTCTCGAAATCGCACTCGCACTCGCCGAAGCAGGTGCTACCGTCTATTGTCTTGATCTCCCGCCCGCACCCGATGCCCAGTGGCTTCAAGTCCAAGCCTACGCTGCTGCACTCCCGGATATGAGTGAGACCCCCGGGAAGAAAGGGAGATTGGAATATGTCAGCGGAGACGTGACTGATCAGAAGGCGATGTGGCGCATTGCAGAGGAGGTTGTGAGCAAGGAGGGGAGATTGGATGTGTGTGTTGCAAATGCCGGGATATTGAGGGGTGAGGAATGTTTGGAGTATCGCGGTGAAGAATTTCGCAAGGTATGTGTGTTTTTATATCTATTGTATTCTTGGATGGGGTTGGATTCTTTTCTTTTCTTCTGCGTTAGTTGATGGCTGTGAACGTTGATGGTGTGCTGTTCACTGCGCAAGCTGCTGGTCGTCAAATGGAGAAACTGGGTACTCCGGGGAGCATTATCTTGATTGCGAGTATGAGTGGGAGTATCACCAACTTTGGGCAGCATTGGGTCGCGTACAACACCAGTAAATCCGCCGTCATACAAATGGCACGATCGATGGCCTGCGAACTGGGGCCGAAAAGAATTCGAGTGAACAGTGTTAGTCCTGGGTATATCTACACCCAGTGAGTGGTCACCTTCCTTCCTTCTGCATCTTTTATATAATTAACTATGCTTGAAAAAGGATGACAAAAGACTTTTTGGATCCCAGGCCGGATCTGATGAAACAGTGGTCGGCGCAAAACCCGCTCGGGAGGATTGGGAGGCCGGATGAGTTGAGAGGTGTCATGCTTTGGCTTGCGAGTGATGCGTCGACCTTTTGTACCGGTAGCGAGTATGTCTTACCTTGGCTTTTTCTTTCACTCGTCGGTCTGCTGATGGTTTTTTTTTTATAGCCTTATCGTCGATGGTGGACATAGGGCGTGGTAAAGATTAAAAACGCACGTTACGAATAGAATCAGATCTATTGGCCACTTGACTTTTACTCGTGCTCACGTYTAGCGAATGGGCGGATTTCCATTACTAAAAAGGTTTTGCTGGGAGGTGTTAACTCGCCACTGCTAGTTCTGGGGCTCATAATACTAATCTTTCAYCGTCCCCATCCCCAGAGACTTCTACGTTTACTTCTCCCACGGTGACCCCGCGCAGAACCGTGTATTTCTCTTAGATGTGTAGATCGAAGAGACGTGGCCACCCTGGTAAAGCGCCCTGGCAATCTGGCGTTTGTACCCATTTTTGTGATCTAACGAGCGTGGGACGTGAGTAGCGACGACGGGTTCATCGACCTCGGGACGTTTTCACTACTGGCACTAGTTTACACCTGTTATCAACCGAGTCACGATAGAACGTCCCGTTTCACTCCAAACATTCTGGTTCTCGTGTCTACAAGTACTGTACATAGTACCTTAAGTTTGATGGGGACACTCCTATTACTCCACTAACCGCTTCCAAATGCCTCCACATGCAACGAAATAGTCGGTCCACCCCTCAATATATCAACAACACGAGGCCGTCGGATCGTCTTGCGAACAGCGGCCGCGAGTGCATGCGTTCCGCAAACTTGGAACAACACACCCAAAGTCAGAAAAAAATAAAAAGACTTGGAAAACATACCCGTAACAGCCATAGCATCCCTAGCTRACGCAATTTCGTCTCTGATCAGACCCTCCAAATCCGCACGGCCCTGGTGCGTTTTGACAAAGGGCAAAGCGAGAAGATTACCTCCGCCTTCCTTGGGACTGCCGCTGCCGTTTGACGACGGCCCCGCCTCTGGATCCTTGTGCTCATCGATGGAACTCGAGTGTTTCTCAGTCCCTCCTGATGCGGTGTCGTCGTCGAGGGCTTCGGATTCCATGTCATTGTCGTCGGGGGTGATTGCAGTGCCCGTGGTGAAGATGTGGATATGGAGGATCAGGCCTGCGGGGAGATCTTTGAGCGTGTTGAGGAGCTCGGATCGGATCCAACTGATATGATCTGTGTGGGGAAAGGGGGAGGGGGGGGGGGGCGGACATCAGTTTTCAGTTAGGAAGGTGTTACGAATTCGAAGGAGGTGTTTTTGTTTTTCGACGTACCCAAGTTGCGCACTGTCCATGCAAAAGTCAGTCGACGACACGCTAGTCCCCGTGTTTTTGACCGCCTGAATAAAGTTTTTTAAATAAATATAAATCCAAAGTGTCCATTTGAAAACAACAAACACCGGACACCCACTCGATCAAATCCAAGAACAACGGGAGCGTGAACGCAACCCCAGATCCACCAGCAAATAGCAGGACGGTGTCATATCCTATGAACAGGGGCGGCGAACTATACGGCCCATCCACGAGCACTCTCACCGAACCCGAACCCGAACCCGAACCCGAATCTGCTTCGACGGCATTAAACAGCCTCTTGGTCACACCATCGCGCACACGGATAAAGAACATGAGGTGTTTCTGATTACCATCCTGAGCCCGCTTGTTGGTGGTGTCTATCGTCGCGATGGTGAATGGATGTGCTTCAAGTGGGGAGGCCGATATTCCGGGGAAAGTGAGATAAACGCTTTGACCCGCTCGCCAGTGGAACAGGGGTGGACTTGGGATGGTCAATCGGAGAAAGTGGGACGAAAGTAGATCGAGTTTTACACCCTGGGTGGTGGTGGTCTGGTAGGGCTCCTTAACTGTGGGTGGAGTTTTAGTGAAGGCGGAGATGACAAGACGGAGGACGCGGGCAAAGCGGTCGAGGCCCCAGAGAAGGAAAGAAGGCCAGATGTAGTTTCCGAACCTGCAGTGATTGGCTTGGGTGATTGTACCCTTGTGGGATGAGAAGAGATAAAGGCGTACTCTAGACTGGCAGCGTGGAAATATGCAGATAGGACACATATGCTATCCCCCGCAACCCCAATCAGTCACTACTCCCCTTTCCGGAGAATTATACTTATACTTACAAGGCCAAGACGAAATGGACAATCAGGAAAAATTCGTATGCTCTATCCCTGATAGGCCGAATGGAAACGACCGAGAGTAGAGTCAAGGCTACACCGGCGACAATACCAGCCTGTATCTCTGGGACAGTCACAGCGACCTTTCCTACGAGGCTTGTGCGAATACAGGAGGTCGGTAAGTATGTTCAAGTGCGAGTCCTTTGTAACTTACCCAAGATCCGCCTGATGAATTATTGATACTATTAGGGGAGGTGTATTAGGATGGTGGGGGTCAACTTACTCTGCCCGCAGCATGAAGCCAAATCAAGACGACGAGAACCCGTGCGGTCATACCATGTAAGTAAAGGAGCTGTTATTTTTGGGAATGAGTGATGAGCTTTTCTGATAGGAGCGCTTAGCCCAATAAATTGACCTTGTCAAAACTGATACCGGTTAACACTGCCATGGTTTGATTAGCGATCCGAAGGTGTGTCTTATGCATAAGGACACCCACGGGAAATGATATTATTCTTCATCCCCAAAGCCGTCACGAGGGGCAATTGAACAGAAACAATATTCCCAGCGATGTTGGCATAATAGTGTGGATCAAACTTGACGCCCTTTGTGGAGGTGGCTTGAGAAAAAAAAAAAAACACAAGAAGCCCCCCTCATTAGCTCAAAAGTCCCGACACAGTACGTAAAAGCGCACATCCCCCCAGGCTCAGGGGTCGAGCTTACTATTAATCAAAGACCAAGCGAGACAGATCACAATGTATGTCGCTGTCAACAATACTTCCATCACATTGAGCGTGTACGATTTGCCAATGGTGAGTGTCCACCGGAACGAGAGTGCACGAAAGGTATCGTGAAGCGCCATAGGCAGGCGCGAGAGGGAGATGGCGCCTCGAGCCCCCTCATCTGTGGTATCAGGCATCACTACCGCCGACGAAGACGACGATGATGGCCCACCGGCCTGAGATCCCGTTGTCGCTCGCAGGCGCCTGGAACGAACGTACCCGACCGCGATGTTGATACAGTGACTTACGGAGACGAGGAAGATAAGAGACGCTAGAAAGTACCAGACCTGATTTGGATAAGTCTTCGCGTGGATGATACGGATAGCGCGATCTGGATCGGGTGTTTGCGACCCAGGGGCAATGACGGCGAGAACTTTTGTTGGGGAGAAGTGGGTGATTGTTGGGGGTGGTGAGTTAGCCATTCTTTTTGATCAACTTCTGTTCGGTAGGGCTTGCCCCTGAGTTCAGGCTCCGTAGGCGCCTCTTTGGATGGAGGTGAAACGGTAAGTAGGGGATGAAGAATAATCAACCAGCAAGGTTGGGTGATTGCCCTGGGYGAAGGGGAAGGGATGACCTTTTTATACGCGTAGCGGAAGCGGGGGCCGAACCTCACTCTTCCATTAGCACACGATTGCCTCCCCCCTCCTGCTGTCTTGCCGAAAATCGGCCTTGCCCTCTCACATCTGCAAATTTTTTTACCTTCGCAAGATACGTAAAGATGTGGTGACACTCACGGGGGATGTGATAGGTCCGTCTTGGGTCGGAGAGACGTGCCATTTCTCCATTCATCCTCCCTTCGCCTATCGGTTATTTTTAGTTTATCAGATAATTGCGGTGTTCTCGGCTGTTATCTGATAAAAGGAAGATATCTTATCAGACAGGGCATCTTATCGCCATCTGAGGAGTGAGAGATATATGCTTCGAATAGAGTCATTGTGCTTCATAATCTGGAATGAAGGAGTGTAGGATCAAAAACGTGGAGGGATGGAAGGGCTTGGAGCGGCCATAAAGAGTCCTAGCGGTCCAAGTCTGACCCCTTCGTCGAATCATGTGGTGAGGCGTTGATGTCAGCGCTGATATTGACGATAGAGGCGTAAGGGTGTCCTTATGGCGAGGTGGGGGGGGAGGGGGGGGCATTTGGTCCCGCTATAGGTGGCGAGTGGATGTACGTGAAGGTACGATATAGAGCTTTACATAGGTGGTTCCACTAGAATGCGGTGATTTTGTAGGGTGGGATCAACATTTGACAAGCTTGAGATTTTTTTGCTCAATGGCATAAGTTTATCATTTACGCTCGATGCCACAGATGAACTGGAATGCTTGCTGCATGGGTGATTATGGAGATTGTGCGTCCGTCGGAATGACCGGCCGGTGGATTTCAAAGTTCAAAAAAGTTCAGAGCCGCCGTGGTCGGGCTCCCATTCGGCCAAATCCATGAGCAACCTCATAGGGTGAATTTCGGGCATAGAGGTGGTTCTATTCATCCTTCGTGTTAGTCAGATGATGGTAGAGGCGGTTGGGAATTCCGAGGACTCGTTGCGAGATGTCGAGGGGTTGTAACCGGTGGCTCGAGATGAGCTTCCAAATAGTGGTGTTATATTTCTTGCTGGATCACCCACGCCTGTTTGGGTCTCAGAACCGTTGTTCTTGTACAGTAGTAAGATCAACTATTTAGTGTATAGGGTTGTGCTAGCATAGGAGTCTTTCATAGGGAATATTGAAGCTGTCCTTAGGATGCCGCGACTCGGGGCTGTGTCGCTAACCATTGAGCAATTAGAAGGGAATCGCTCGAGAGTAATTGGCTTACAGGGGCGGCAGGCATGCTAAAACATATCATTGGTACTGCCAGGCTGAGCCACTTGTCTGGTGAGAACAACAACCTCCAGGGACTTCAGAGTGATTGGGGTATACTTGAAGTCCATCTACAGTGCGAGGTTGTTACAAACCAATCTCGCGGAAGGAGCTTGCCGTTACCTTTTGCACGCGCCACTCGAGTTCTCTGTCCAAATAGGGCTGGACAACGCTGGGCTCGAGACTCTCGAGGCCCGAGCGCTTGAGTATGACATCATTGGGGAGGACAACAAAGCCCTCCGAGTTGGTAAGACTGCCTGGGTAGGTAGCCGTGTATTTAGAGAAGGAGCCGACGCAGGATGGGCTGAGCAGCCAATCTTTGGGATCTTCTGGGATGTCACCGAGGAAGATGATGACTGTGAAGCGTTCCGCCACTTCCTGGGGATCGAACCTGATACGGGCTGTGTACTCGTAGGTGGCTCTCATAGTGGCTGGAAGAGATGTTATTATTGTGGGGTTGTCATCAGACAGAGACCTCCCATAATCGGCGCAGCCGCCCAACTCGGAGTGGGGGCTATAAGCGCTTTGAGACGTCTACGTGCGCTCAGTGGCCGCGCGATGGGTGAGTACATAGTACGGATTGTGTGCGCGCCCGTGAGGGGTGGCACGGCAGGCGCTCGTCGTGTCTGCTCCGCTGCTGAGGGGAACTCGCTGGCCCGTCGTTGGGGGCGTCGGACGGCTGCTTACCTAATTGCACGTGTTCATCTCTTCTTGGGTCTCTCTCATCTTCCTCCATTTTTCATCGACCTTTAACAACAAAAATTTCACCAGCCTTTGTCTSCAAAACACCCCCTYCTGCGCTCTCAACATGCCCGCAGTTGACCAGGTATTCCCGGTCGACACAGACCAAGACAGGGAGAAAGACAGGGAGCACGAYGACAAGCACGAGCGAATAGATAAATCGGTTTCCAAGCAGAAATCGCCGTCCGCCTCGACCAAAGGTGCGTTGCTTTTGYTGCTGCCCGCYGTCGCTKGATCCGAGCTTTTGCTAGCCAAGGACCTCTCCCACGTCCCATGCAAATTCTTCAAGGTCGGCGCATGCACCGCYGGTCCCTCTTGTCCCTTCTCCCATGCAGCGGCGGAACCTGGCGCACAGAAGGAGCCTTGTGCATGGTTCGTAAAGGGCAATTGCAAGTTCGGCCACAAGTGTGCCCTTGCGCACATCCTTCCAGGCCAAAGYATGTCGATGGACCGCAAGAATAAGAAAGCTGCACAACAGGCTAACGCAGCCACCGCCACTACTGCCGGTCCTGGGGGAAACGACAAGGCCGCAAAAGAGGGGAAAAAGAGCAARCGCTCGGCTTGGGGTGCCAATTCCAACAACGCCGGCGGACAAAGCAACCCCCTCCTCACAGGAGGTTCCACGGCTCCTACCCGACTTTTATCATCTGGTGCCACAGCTCCCGCCCCCAATCGTCCACCCATGCATCTAAAGGCTTCGTTATCCCCCTCCGCTCCCGCACCGCCCCTCAAAGATACCGAGTTTGCCTCATTTGCAGCTCTTGATGAAATGGAGGGCGTGCAGCTTCCTGCACCTCCCGCACAGGGCAGACCTCAAGGCCAGGAAGCTGGCACCCCCACCACTTCTGCTAAAGATGGTCAGGCTCACGCCAAATCCACCCCGTCCCCTGTACCTCTACCAACGTCTGCCCCCCGCCACACCAATGCCATGCCACCACCAGACTTTGGCCCTATAGGATCGCCTCCCAGCGTCGGTCGCAGTCAGCAGCAGAGTTCCCTCAATGGTGGTTCTCTCACCCCTAGTGTATCGCCGCGGGGACCTTCTCATCTGAACGGCATCAATTTGAGCACATCGCCGAACGCTACTCCCGGCTTCCTATCGTCCTCGCCGTTCTCAGCACCAGGAACGCAGAGCGTGTTCTCGAACAATTCCTATGCGGGCAGAGGAATGGCTGCTAGTCTTGGAAGTGGGCTTGCCATGACRGGGGGTCGAAGGCCCTGGGGCGATGTGGATGTATCAGCGAGTCCGGCGAAGGGAGGGCTTCCAATCTCTGTTCAACGTTCATCACTGCTCAATGGAAATATGCGGGGAGAATACGGGATTGAGCTCGAGTACGAGGATTATCCGGGCAGAGGAAGAACCCTGACGACCCGGAACGATAGTGCAGTAGATGACGGTGACATGGAGGATTTCATCCCAGGTTCACTGACGGATCTTTTGACGCCGGAGGAACGAAGCAGGAGGATGTCGAGGAGTGGTAGTGTAAATCCAGCCGCATCCACTTTGACCGCTGGTGCTCCTGCCAACTTTGCCGCCAACAGTGGTAATGAACCTGCTACTGGAGGTCGATTGGGTCATCGTTATTCGAGTTCTGTACCCGCCACCTCATTACTCGGCGACAGCAACTCTATTTGGTCCGGCACGTCTGTGGGTCCCTTGCCCGGCTCGCCATCTGCTCATCCGACTCACCGCGGAACTCCTTCGGCTTCATTTGTTTCTCGGCTCGAAGGACTTGGGATTAGCGGCCAAGTAAGCGACGATATGGGTTTGAGTGTGAGCATGGGCAGTGCTGGTGCTGCTTCGTCTCTCGGAATGTTGAGCCCTAGCAATGCCAGCGCCGCATTCTTGCCTGGCCTTCATCATAATTACCTCAAATCCAAATCCAGCCAACAGGTGCAGGCGGGTCTCGGAGGAAATGGAGCCTTGCGTGGTATGAGGGGGGTCAGCAACCCCCTAGCCCCCACCAGCAGCAACAATGGCAAGCCTCTGTCGAACAATTACCTTACAGGGATGGGCAACCAAGGGGCTCCTTCGTCAGTGGCCAATACCTCCACACTGTCGCAACTCCCGACATATCGCGGTGCCCCTTCTCCCTTTGACCTCACCCAGCCCATGCACCAGTCGCATTCGCATTCCTCCCGGCCGATTCCAGCAGAGAACAAGCGAGGTTCGAATGAAGAGTTGGCAGGTCATTTGCTCTCGCCGAACACGAGAGCGTTGCAAGCGCACGCTCCGGGACAAAGCTTACCTCAGGGTTTGGCCGCCGGTTATTCTAGGATACACGCCTTGCCGCCGCTTGCGAACCTAGCGTCTCCTGGTACGTCGGGTGGATTCCCTCCTCCGAATTCTTCACCTGGTACTGCACGGGATTGGGGTACGGCGGCGACRTCTCCTCCGCCCTCGGCGGGCATTGGTGCTAATGCGGCGGCCGGAGCTACCCTCGGCGCGGTAAGTGGTCCTGGAGCAACGTTGATGCCTGCGRGTGGATTTGGTGGTGGTGGGATGGAGTCTATGATGTCCAAGTTGACTTATTCTGCGGCTACGACGAGGGGTGGTGGTGTTGGTGGTTCGAGCAGCCCGGCGCCGCCTGGATTGTCGAGGAATACGAGTGGGAGATATCAGCCTGGGTTGGGTGTGGGTGGTGGGACTGGTGGAACTGGTGTGTCGGGTGGTGTGCCTCCCGGGTCTGGACCTTCGACGAGTCCACTGAGACCTCGGGATGATGATGATGAACTGTTTGCTATGGACAAGTGATGTGTGGGTTTCCTCCTGCTTGGGTTATCAAGTTCTGTCCCCTCGTTCCCCCTCTTGTCTTTCTCTTTCTAGCAAGCCATTATTTCGACAGACTAACCTAAATCATAGTATCAAACCAAAACGGCGTAAAGTAATGAACAATAAGTACCTTTAAGAAGAGTATATAGTACCCTATTACTCATTCCCTCCCCCTTTTGTTTCATATTATCTTTTTTTTTTATAACTCCTCTCTCTCTCTTTCTTTTTTTTGACTCACGCCCCCCTCCCTTTTTTTTTTTTTTCTGCGACTTGTTGACGCGTGTCTCTCGTTCAATCATTCCGTCGCCGGCTTGTCTATTTTCATCTTTTTCATTCTTTGTTTTTGGTGTTACTCCTTGTACGCCTTCCGTTTATGAGGGTGTATAGCGTATGTATATGGGTATTGTATCAGTATGTATATATATACTTTGGAGTTGAGTGGTTGGGTGGGGCGAGTGCAAAWTTTTGAGGTCATTATCATTTTTTGATCCTTTGATTGAAGAAGCTCTATTCGTTTTTGGAAGTGGTTTAGTTTGTCAGTTCGGTCTGATGGCGCGTGRTTTTATTCATTGTGATAATATACGACCTCGGGAGAGATAGGTAGCGCTGGTTTGTTGGAGCCCGTCTTTATTTATGGTTCTGCCGTGCAGACAGGGTGTATTGATCCAGGCCAGATAGCGGTGGGAGATTTGGKTAGACGGTGGTTGGATGTGTTTCGTTGAGGAGAAGACGGGGGYTTGTGAATGGGGGGATATCTGTTGTTTGGTGATCATCGAGACGACTACCTCATACTGATAGTGATTTTGTCAGTGGCGTTAAACCTTGCAGAGGTCGGTTTCATACGCTATGGCTTTCTACAGGTGTTGCGTGAAGGGGTGTTGCGTCGTGGCTCCTGACTCTAGAAGGTCCGGAACACAGTTACCCGGATTTAGGAATTCGCAGGATGTTCCGGTGCCATAGTTCACAGGGGTAACAGCAACGCTCGTGGAAAAAATACAGTCGCCTCCTCGTGGTAGTCCTGGTCATTGTGGGTGCTCGCCCCGTCATTTTCTTATTGTTTCTACTTTGCTTATTGTGTTTGTTCCAAGTATACGATGCACCTGGCCACGGGTAAAGCGGCGCTTGCCACCCACCGCTGTCATGGGGTGAGGACAGCTGTGAACGTGCCATACGAAGGAAGGGGGGGCCTTTGGCATGGTCTGGCGAGAGAGGAGGAGTGGCGGAGGACGGAGGGCCGGGCCGGGGTGATGGGGGAGAAGCGAGCGGAGATTCGGGGGAAGCCGAGGGCGGGATAATTGTGTTTGTTGGAGAGGAAATTGGACGTCGCAGTGACCTTTGGAACCCACCCGACGATGGAGGAGCACATGCGCCAGTCCCTCCTCGCCTCTGGCTACCAGCCCTTGGAGCTCATCGGCGAGGGCGCGTACGGCGTCGTATGGCACGTTTCGCATCGTCTCTCACTCCCCCGCGATCGCCCCGCTCATCGTCTGCTGCGTTCCACAGCTCGGCCCTCCACATCCCCACCCAGCGCAAAGTCGCCATCAAGCGCATCACACCCTTCGACCACACCATGTTCTGCCTGCGAACACTGCGGGAAATAAAGCTGCTCCGGCACTTCCACCATGAAAACATCATCGCCATCCTCGATATTCTCAGACCCCCGAGCATTCACCAGTTCAATGAGGTCTACCTCGTGCAGGAGCTTATGGAGACGGATCTTCACCGGGTCATCCGTACCCAGGAGCTGAGCGATGACCATTGCCAGTACTTTATATACCAGGTTTGCCCATGATCCCCTGACAACCTTCCTTTCCGTTTCGACACCTACCCGATCTTTTTGCAGACTCTACGTGCCCTCAAGGCCCTCCACTCTGCCGATGTTCTCCAYCGAGATCTCAAGCCCTCAAACCTCCTCCTAAACGCAAACTGCGATCTGAAGGTTGCCCCTCCGACCTTTTTGCCCTCCGCCGACATCATCTAACTTTTTTCATCAGATTTGTGATTTCGGCCTCGCTCGCTCYGCACGCCCCCCTCCAAATCTCGCTAATGACAGTAATACCTTCATGACGGAATATGTTGCTACCCGGTGCGATCGTCCCCCTCCTTTTGCGCTATACACTGTGGACACTCAATGTTGAGCTAGGTGGTATCGTGCACCCGAGGTCATGCTCACATTCAAGGAATATACCCGTGCGATCGACATGTGGTCCGTCGGATGCGTTCTCGCCGAGATGCTCAGCGGAAAACCCCTATTCCCTGGCCGTGACTGTCAGTTCCCCCCCCCCTCCACTCAAATGCCCCCAATTTACCATCTTATCTTATCATACCTCCGTTAACAGATCACCATCAGTTATCTCTTATACTGGACACCCTGGGCACGCCTTCCATCGACGATTTTTATGCAATTTCATCCACTCGATCTCGCGAGTACCTGCGTGCGCTCCCGTTCCGCAAGCGCGTGAACTTTAGCCATGTTTTTACCAAGGCGAACCCGCTTGCCATCGATCTCATGGAAAAATGCCTCACCTTTAGCCCTAAACGTCGTATCACTGTCGAAGAGGCCCTCCAGCACCCTTATTTAGCTGTACGCCACACACATTTTCGCTTATCTGGTTATCTAGAAGTTCCGCTAACCCCAGAATCCGCAGCCTTACCATGACCCGCAGGACGAGCCAACCGCCGCTCCATTGGACCCATCATTCTTCGATTTTGATAATGGCGAACCCTTGGGGAAGGAAGAGCTCAAAGGTGAGAAGTCCAGCTTCTTGTTTTGTTCTAGCACTAGGCTCATGGGAATAATTTCCGTAGTCCTAATATATGAGGAAGTCACGAAACCGGCGACCCAACCTTCACCCTACCTCGTCTCGGGCTACTCATAACAGACAACTTTTCTTTTTCCCCTCCCTTCTGCTGCTCTTTTGGTTGTAACTAATTGATTCTTGCACCGTGGCCCGATGATCGTAAATACTAATACCCCCCCTCCCCCAGAATACCGTTTCCTCTCCATCAAACGTATATAGCGAAGCTGAGTATTTTACTTGTACGGATTACGATGTTGAGTGTAATGTCAAGCATGTGTGTGTGTGTGTGTGTTTTTTTTCTTTACTTGAGGACGAACTTTTGTGGCTAGTATATTTAGTCTTCCTCCCCACCCCCCCTCCCCCTCTTTTTTTTGATATTTTTGTCTTGTTAAGTATGATAGTGATCCCGAAGTTAGATAAATTGAATCCTCCCGAGACCCAAGTTAGCGGTAAATGATGACGAGCGAGAGTTCTTCTGCCTCGATGGATGATATTAGAACTGTGGACCCGTGACTTTTTTTTTTTGGCGATCGTTTCTTCGCTCGCACGAGGTGGGGCGGTGGCGCAATCGTTTTTTTAAAATTATTACTATGTAGTTTTTAGTGAATGTGCATTAGGGACCAGTACTTTTCTGTTTTCTGGTCTCATGATCATGTTATTAAATACGAATATTTCCTTGGCAGAGGACGGAACAYCTATGRGGTTGGTTTCATTGCGCATATGTGTTGTACACGATGAGCCTATACTACTAAACATAGCCAGTGTCCGTTTCTCAAGGAGCCGATGGCTGTAGATGTCTATTTTCTCCAAATGGGGGGGGGAAGGGTATTTGCCAAGTGTGTACGATACGACGGGGGCCGAGGATGATATGTAGATACAACGAATTGAATGTTCCGTGATGCTGACAATTGAAAAAGGCTGTTGAAACCCTAGATTGTAGGAATGGAAGGGAGGGGAAGTAYGGTTGCCGATACAGACACGGTCTATATTTCGTCAAAACCCTTAATATTTGAATAATGTCATAAGCTATGACTGGGGTCCTGGAACTCCGTGACTCGTGTGGGTGACCAAACCTCTCTTTTGCCAACGTCCCGGTGTTCGGAGAGTAGAGGATAAGCCGGGCAACAGTTCGGTGCCGCCCTACCACGCCTCATGGTGCCCTTAATCACTTGAGCTGATCTGCTGGCGATGAGCTAGGAAGCTCGGGCGAATGGAGTTGAAGCTGAAGGTCGCAGTGGGAGATCGAATACAGACGACCCGGGGCTGCCTTGATCGGTCTTGGGGGCCAATAAGCTGTCCGTTTTCAAGGTCTTCGGGGAGTCCATCTTGTGCAGAGAAACAAGAAGGATATACTCAAATTTCAAAAAAGGTAGTGGACTCGGCGCAACGTCACTGCATCAATTAGTGTCATGTATCAATCACATTTCAGCTAGAGTCCCATTTCTGTTTTCCATACCCACTAGGCATAAAGATAGTATTCTTACAACAAACACATCCAAAAACATTCCGGACGTAAGCTCCGACTCAGGCATCAAGAGTTCTGTGAGTAGGCAAGCAATGATGGGGGTTTGAATCTCCCAGCAGAGAACTGTGGCTAATAATGGTTTCAAAACTGGCGCGCTACCGCCTGAGGATTTAGTGTCGAGGGCACAAGCTCTGCAGACCTATTAAAGAACAGAACTTATCGATCTCTGGGCGTCGTGTAGCTCCGGCAGGCCGGGGGCCTCCGAGGGTTGACTCCATTTCTTGGCTGTGTTTATTATTATCTTGCCCGTATCACGGCAATGTGACACGGTACGGCACAGGGGTCGTGTGAACTAGGACCAGATCAACATTTGTTTCGTAAAAGTTAGACCGTGTCTGTATCGGCAACCGTAATGCAGCAGGTTCTGAATTCGTCTCAACCCATGCGCTGCGTTGCTTCCCAAATCAGACCCACGCCCCCCAGAAAAGTCGTTCATAATGAATTTTAAGGTTTACCGACCCTGCTACCGAAACACCGTCAGGAGAAAGCTGACGAATATCACGAGGCTATTGCGTACTAGCAGAAGTGGGTGGCTTCTGGGTTGGAGCTGCGTCTGGCGTCGACAATGCGGCAAGTCTGAGATGCTTGTTCTTTTAATTTCATGTCGGTTCTGCGGTGTGTCGGGCTAGGGTATATGGTTCCGTGTTCTTATACATCGGCCTGAGGAGCGCCGTAGATCTCCTGAGGCCTAGTGCCAGTCCAGTACCCGGGGAAATCAACCTTCGGCAGAGAAGAGAAGAACGGAAATTGGTCTGACGTCACTGACATTGGACCTATAGAATCCACCATCCCTCGAGATCTTCCGGTAAAAGAGTATTTGTTGTGGTGGTAAGTATATTCCAACCCACGAAGGTTGCATCTTGCAGAGACTTCGGTGCAACTTTTCCAGTCCCGTCTCTTTCTAGTAGACTTCACACCCGGTACAAGTTCGTGCATCAGATCGAAAAAGCCGCGCAATGTTCCTACCCGTTGGTCAAGTTTGTCATTCACCAGATGCGTCAATGTCGGGGCCAGACTGGTTACCAAACATAGAGAGACTGAGCGTTTTTTTTTTTTTTCATTCTCCTTTGTGAGCCATCTATGTAACACAAATAATGGAGTTAAAAGGATTGTATGGAAGGAGGAGAGGGGATTGACATACAGAAGTTGATTGTCATTTGATTGGTCCCAAAGTAGCTGAAGTCCCGAACGATGGTATTTTGGTAATCGATATCCCCTCCATCAGTGCCACGACTATTTTCCGCCTCAGAACCTGAAGGAGTGTTCTTGACATTGTTGGGTGGAACTTCCATCCACGGACGTTGAGGGTTTGAATATTTTACAATTGAAGATCCTCATCTCAGTATGATATTGATAGCCTGCGTAATAATAGGTCTGGGAAGGTGGTCAATCAGATAAGACTGACTTGTTAATGTCACTGTACATACTAGGCCCTACGGAATATAAGGTGCTGTGCAAGCAAAAGCTGCATATATAGGCACCCGCTATCGGATCCCGGCCCCTCCAGTCTTAAAGATAACCAGTCTCGTGGCGAAACCTTGTAGATAAAACGGACGTAGAGAAGGACTGCTCCTATAGAAGGAGGCGGGACGAGTACCTATTTTGGGGGGCGTCATAGGGCTGGTTCCAAAGGAGACAGCTTACGGATGGGCTGGGCTGCAAGGGAGGTGAAGGAGGGACGGGTACGAGAGTGAGGAGAAGTGCGGACATCTGGCCTGATCTTTCTCCCAGGGGGCAGCGCGGGGACTGTCTTGACGAAGAGTTAGGTTCTGCCAAAATCAGAAATGATGCACATGTCAAAGTTGGGGCATCAGTTAGCAAGGGTACTCCCAGGGTTCCAGTCTCGGAGGTGGACACATGTGAACGCCCGTGCAGCGTAGATTGGTTTATTGTCCTGTTACGGCTGACGCCACCCCACCGGGATCCCTGTGTTACTACCAGACAAACTTCGTTAGATCATCGCCATAGAATCTGATTGATGTTCCCGGCCGCACTTGACTGCTCCGCCCAGCTTCCTTCGTTTGCATACATATTCGCCCTTGTTTGACACTTTCAGGGACACTACCCCGCCTATCCAGAAACCTTATACTGACTAATCCTCTCGTTAAGCACGTTACTATATAGTCGCGAGTCTCCACAAATACCACTTACAACTTGTTTCACCGCACCAACGAAATTATGCCCATTTCCCCGGACCCTCTCATAGCCCTATTTGTGGTCGAACTCCTAACACCTCTCCACGCAGCACTCACGGTTAAGCATCCAGTCTACTCTCTGATTATCACAGACATACTCAGAATTTGCACAGACTGAGATGCTTCTTTATGGTACACAACATTACTACCACTGCAGCGACTATAACTGACCGTTCCCCACTAGGAGTTCACTTGGTCCTCTTCATCCTTTGCATCTATGTTCTCCTCAAGAGACGGGCTACGCTACAATACGCGATCTTGATCGCTGTCACGATCATGTTTGTCCTTTCAACGGCGGATATTGCTCTTACTCTGCGTATGATGCTGAAGGACCTACCCGCTTTCCTTCATGGGAGGATGACTATCGAGGTTATGTCTCGGCGAGTGTACCCCAAGAATCCAATTTTTGTGACAAACAAGTGCGCCAGGCCCCTCTAATTACTGGTTTGATCCTTATGAAGGAGTGCGACAGCTTCATAGCAGATTTACTTTTGGTGACATAATCCGTCGGGTGCTGCAATTCGAACCCCTACTCACACTTTACCAAGATATACCGCTGCTATGTGGTGTGGGGGAAAAAGCTCGCTATTATTGCTATCTCAACTGTGCTTTTGATGGCTGATTCTAGTGAGCCTCCTTCATTACGTCTGACCATGATCCGCTACTATTATAGCTAACGAATTATAGTTTGGGGTTGGGTAGGGATTGTGGTACCTTTTCCTGCAACCAGCAAGCAATTTACGCCGTATCTGTGGTCACTGTTCGCCATGAACATCGTCATGACAACTCTGACAGGTGAGTTTGTCCATATTCCAGTACAAGACTGATCTGACTACACGAGCAGCCGGAAGAATCTGGTGGGTTAACCGGAAGACAAAAGAGATCATGGGAAAGGAGCATTATTCTGTATATAATACTGCAATCGCCATTCTGTGTGTTTATTTGTGCTCAATCTCATGTTTCGAAAGGTGAAACTTACTCTTCTTGATATTTACAGGATTGAATCCGGGCTCCTTTATTCAATCGTCATTTTCATCACGCTCTTCTCTGCGGCGAAGACCACCCTGGCGGTAGGTACCAACGATTGATGCCTAAGATGACGGTCTGAAATCTTCATGACCAGGGAACCATGATTTTTATGATGTACCGGACCGTAGTATGTTTGCACATTTATGTATATGGCTAACAAGCTGACGTGTATTTAAGGCCATTGTACCTACTTTGATGGTAGTTCAGGTGGGACTCGGATGGCGCTTTCAGAGCGATACAGAGACTGGCACCTGGGGCCCGGAAACTACTGGACCAACCGCTCACGATATCACCGTGCCAACAGCAGAACTGGTTAGAACTGGCAATCAGCCTTATTATGAAATGACAGGCAGGGCGCATCGTTGTTCGAGGGAAACTTAAATTCAATACAACAACAAAAGCGGTTCACCCTGATCAGCGGGGCAAAATTGTGACAGATACATAGTCTGACTTGACATGTGATTCAGGTCTGCCATTCATCGTAATTTTCCTACTGSATTCGTGAGACCAGTGACCGATTCTCAACAAACTCAAAATGATCCCATCATCGTATTGGCTCACTCTATTGCTCGGTGGATATAARAAAATATCGGTGCGCAAACACATGGGGTCCTGGGTGAGGGGAAAAAGGAACATGTGCCGTGGATGGGCGGACTCGCTTACAGGCTCCTCATATGTGGCGTGAATTGTAGCCTCTGCTATGACATGCCTCTCTGCGAGCTAAAGCACTATGTTGCTGATTCCTGATGGTCTTCTGTAAGTTGCTACTAGATCTCGCATGCGGACATTGATATTCAACATTCCTGCAACTCATACCACAACAGCTAATAGAATCGGAARCAGAGATCACGCGCTGATAAAGGCTGGCGAATGCTGACCCGCTGCGCCGCACGGTCTTGAATAGCTTGCTACCACCAGTTGGTCTGGAGCTGGATGATCCTTCTCTCGCTTTCCCTTGTCCAAGCCAACTTTGTCACATTTAACGTTATGAGCTAGAACCCCTTGGTGTKATTCTCCATCTTCGAGTAGGTTACTCCCTTACACTATTAGTGCTGTGTTCCTCGACCATTTTTCGCTCTTCGTACTTCAGTGCTTATCATATTCAGTTTTTTTTGTTGTTGTTTTTTTCGTATGGTTTGCAAATGCGACGGGACCGGGTAACCTCCTTGACAAAACATCTCTAGGGTTTACTTGTACAAATTTCTGTTTGATGAATTTTCTAAGTATAATGGCCATTTCGCGGTCAGCTCATCTCACCGTAGCCTCGTCGTTTCACCTTCGAAAAATKGGATTCATGGAGTCGCTCTAATTGTTGTAACCAGCTTGTGGTACGTCTCAAGAATAGAATACGTCCCAAATTTCGGTCCTACTAGCCCCTATTTTTGGCTCCATAGRAAGCCGGGTGCGATGTTCTTCTGCTCCAACCCGGATATTGATCAGACCTTGGATTTCCACTGTCTGTGGTCTTGCTTTGACAGGGACATAAAAACTCGATTGACTAAGACAATTGATGACCCTTCAGTAAAATGAGTACATTCGTTTGTGGGCTACTGAAGATGCGGATGCTAATTTCAGCCACAAATCTCACGAGGAGTTACATTTGTTTCATATCCTCTGCTTTTGAAGTGTTGGACTCATTCAGTATGGGTCCACCTGTCATATCAACAGTGTCTGCCTTGCTACAGAATGTGATACATCTGACGCATGCGTAAYTGCTCAGAACAGAAACTAATGTCGTAGCAGGCAAGATGAGTGAAGGGATCATAGAGGAGCCTTAGCTAATACATCCTACTCCCTATGTAAATAGTAAGACATTTAGAGTTGCTAAGACAACGTGACAATAGGGCATGACATGATGGAGACATCGAAATGTATACTTTAGCAACTAGTCACTCGAAGAAAATCACTGGTCTATCGCTTGTACTACAGCCGTGCCTTTGGATGTACGCCAATTTCCTTTGTTCCTTTCATCTACGTTTGTTATATAACGAGAGGGTGATTGGCCCTTTGATAGGTATTTTTTTGCCTTCGAAGTCATATAGGTGCCATGATCTCCACTTCCTAGCATGATCTTCCCCTGGTAGGCCTATATTGATCTTCCCCTTATCACAAAGACCTTCCGTAATCATCATTACGCCACCTTTGATCACAATTTGCTCGTCTTTGCGTCATGCGCTTGGATTTATAATCGAGCCACTGGTATAAAGAGCTTTGGGAGTTCTGTTCTCACATCTCCCATTGTTTGTCCTCTACAGTATGTCTGAACAAATTACACTCTATACGGCCAAGGTGTGGGATGTGTCATCTCTCTTCATCTTCAGGCTGATCAACTGCGTAACTAGATTTGCCCTTATGCTCACCGGGTAGGAATGATAGCTGGACTCGCTGACAACGTGAGCTGCTGATGAAACAACATAACAGACTGAGCTTGCTCTCGAGGAAGCTGGACTGTCATATCAACGCTACGAGATTGACTTGAAGAATAAGCCGGAGTGGTATGCGCCGAAAGTTAACCCAGTGAGCAAGGTGAGATACCAACTTCCTGYATTAACAAAGTAAGGTACCCATTATTATCAAAATTAGGTCCCTGCTCTCGCATATGGTGGCCCAAGGGTCTCCCCCGACCAACCTTCGCCAGAATCTCAGAAGCTCGCCGAGTCTCTTGTTCTCCTTGAATTCATTGCCGATCTTTCCGGCTCACTCCTTCCCAAGGATCCAATTCTGCGGGCCAAAGCTCGCTTCTTCATTGATACCGTCTCCACTAAATTTGTTCCTATCTGGTACGGTGTTGCTGGGCGGGGCGAGAGCACCGAGAAGATTTTGACAGGCATTGAGGCTATCCAAGCACTTCTGCCTACCGAGGGCTACGCAGTCGGGGAATATTCCATCGCTGATGCTGCTGTCACTCCTTTCCTTGCGAGGGCTGAAGTTGCCCTTCAAAATGATTTAGGTGCATATGACGAAGGGACGGGCAAGAAAGTATGGGACATTTTGCAGGCTGATCCTAAATTTGGGAGATTCCGCAAATATTTTGTGGATCTCAAGAGCCGGCAGAGCTTCCAGAAGACTTTTGATGCGGTGAGGAAGGTGATATTCGTCGTTGGGGATGTATTGCTTATCTGCTTCAGAATTACATCTTGAATCAGTTCAAAAACCGCTATACTGATCTCCGYCTCAAACGCCTGGCGGCATAAGGCATGAACGTTGGAAGGATGGTATTGCTGCTGTTGGAGAAACCTTGTATTATTTGGTATACTGCTGGAGCAGCCTTCTCGTAAATGARAGTCAGTAGTAAACAGAATGATTAGCGCCAATGATGTTGTGCAAAGTGATACTGGCAGGCAACCCCCAGAATTATTTAACAAATCTTCAATTGGGTTACCTGAGTTGCTGATGCAACATATATGTGATAAGGTGTGTAGCTGCACAAGAATTTATGTGGGTGTGAAACAACAGCTAGACATCAACGGGTTACTGCAACATAGGCGCAGCAGCCTACGAGGTGATTGGGGCGGGCCTGAACTATAGTTACTTAGCACACAACGAGCATTTGGATCGGGTCTTGAGCTTCAGCGCAACATTTAATCAGTCACCGGTCACCAGTTACCCATATTCTACAATACATTATATTATCAATATGCGGGATCTTATGTCCTCGGTTACCAGTATAGACCCAGGTAGTATTGGTCTGGGGAAATATGGGTCATATAACACCCTGTTCTAAMGGACCTTAAAGGCAACTTTCGTCGTTTGTTCCGCTGACCAATATGTGCCACATCTAGCCAGAAACCCTGACAACTATATCTTAGTCAGTTCCGTCACGTTAACTGAGCTCACATGGAGAGCTTAGCAACGCCCGGCGAACCGGGACCTCAGGGGTAGATCTGAGGAGTATGTGTCATTCTTTTGTCCGTACACCCTAAGGGGGCCCTGCCTGTATATACATAATACCGTGACAMGCCGCATCTCTCGATTTGTTCAGGCGCCACACGGCTGCCCGTCTCCCTTACTTTCATGCTACCAGCGGTTGACCTAGCTCTATTCGTGTATTCCCCTCTTGGCACATTCAGGTACCTGGCCGAAATCTTACCACTTTATCACTGACCGTTTATGCGGCATACAAAACCCCTGTGCTCCATACAACTCGTTGGCCAATACTCCGGGAAGCGATGCCTATTCAAGGACAGGCGGTAGAGTCTACCTCCGTGGATCCCTTTACGCGTCTACTTGCCCTCGAGATGTTGCCGTCTTTCGAACAAGCGCTGGCAGTGAGTCCCCTCGTATTCAGGGCCTGGGCAGGCTGAAGACCTCCTTAGGTTGAATTACTTTGTTATGGTGCGCCGGCCTCATTACGCATGCACCCGTGCCTAAGTGAGCTATTCTTCAGGTGTGCATGTCGTCCTCTTCTTCATTTGTGTCTACGTTCTCCTCAAAAGGCGGGCTACACTGCAATATGTAATCTTAATCTCCGCCACAATCATGTTTGCTCTTTCGACGGCAGACGTTGCAATCACCCTACGTTTGATGTTGAAAGACTATCCTGCCTTGCTTCTCGGAAGAACCACTTTATCAATAGCGGCTCAACGAGTGTACCCCAAGAATCCGATTTTTGTGACAAACAAGTATGTCTTTCCCACCTTGGTTCTGTCGGGTTTTCAATGAAAAGGCGACAGCTTTATTGCAGATCTACTTTTGGTGACATGCCTCTTCACARTGTTGTGCTCCAATTTTGTGCTTATCATCTATCAAGATCTATCGATGCTACACAGTATGGGGGAAACGACAGGTCATTATTGTTATTTCTGTGGTCCTTCTGCTATCTGATACTAGTGAGCAACTCGTGGAATGCTAACGGAGAAATTGCTAATGGGGTGTCAAGTCTGGGGCTGGATAGGGGCCGGAATACCATTCCTCCTGATAAAACCACGGGACACTTCAACATTCCTGTGGTCCGTGTTCGCCATGAATACCGCCATGACGGCTCTAACAGGTGACCTTTTCCGCCTATATTATGAACAAGCCTAACCACGCAAAAGCTGGGCGAATTTGGTGGGTTAGTCGAAGAGCAAAGGCATTCATAGGGAAACAACATTTGTGCGCGTACAATACCGCTATTGCTATCTTGTGCGTTCGCAAACACTCGTTCCGACTACCTGTACTCACCCCGTGCAGGATTGAATCTGGACTCCTTTATTCGATCACTATCTTAATAACGCTTCTTGCTCCACCGGTCATCTTCAAGGTGGGAAATAGCAATGCTCGTTTGAGCGGAGAGCTTACTTTTTGTTTGGGTYAGATGACGATGTATGTTATCCTGTACCGAATTGTGGTAAGCTTCCTGATGCTTCGATGCCTGTGTGATTTTCAGGCTAACACTGACTGAGGCCATTGTACCCACTCTGATAATTGTCCAAGTGGGACTTGGGCGGCATTTTCTTTTGAGCGATGCGGAGTCGGTGGTCCCGGGCGAGGCAAGCACAGGACCGGCTATTCTCGATACCATCATAACGGCCGGAGAGGTTGAAACCGACAATCAGTCCCTGCACCAGGCTGAGATACAGCATCGCTTAGTGACAGGTCAAATTTGATCTGGTTGTGCCCTGGAAGCGACTAAAATGAGTTGTCCTTGACGTCGGGTCACATTAATTTTCCTTAATAGGCAACCTTCATTCGCACAGCCCTACTTATTGATATTCTTTTTATGACTGCCAATTTTCATAATACAAGTGCCCTACCATTGGTCAATAAATCCTCTCCAGATTTCAGCTCAAATCCCTCGAAGTTACTGGCAAGCCTCCAATACATAATATGACAGTGAAACTTCAGGATCAGATAATCATTTAGTAAAGAGTTTGGGAATTTATCCCAAGGGTTTGTCGATCACGGTACACAGCAATCTACGCCAATAGGTTTGACTCGATAAGCATGAAACAAACCAAAGATGATGGAATAATCAAAGTACATAGAACGTTGGCGATAAGGACGTTATCGGGGAACGAAGATCATGATGCAACTCACAGCTATCCTCCCCACCCACAATGTCTGTAGATCCACTGCTCACATACATATGGAAATCAAACGTGTGAAAA
The DNA here is from genome assembly GCA_023014305.1 of Lepiota subincarnata. Lineage (NCBI taxonomy): Eukaryota > Fungi > Basidiomycota > Agaricomycetes > Agaricales > Agaricaceae > Lepiota > Lepiota subincarnata. The sequence goes on from JAECYV010000003.1 coordinate 1,442,768, forward strand.
CCCTGATCGCTTCTCACTCCCAGTCGCACAAAGAGCTGATCTCTTTTCAAGATATCACACCTAGCGGGCTATAGTCAATGTGCTTTCGCGGTACCTACCAAGTTGCTTTTTCTTATATCATGTTTTCTTTCAGCGGCCTCATTTCTAGATATCCATTCGTCCATCCTTCCCTCCAAACTCTCATTTCTAAAGGTAAAATTCTATTGCACGGAGATACCGGTCCTGCTCATGAGTGCCTCATCCCGATTTGGACATACTCACCGAGCACGATATGCTTTGAAACCAGTTGAATATTCAGCTTCTTCGTACGCCCTCAGGAGGCGTACGGTACCGAGTCCCTGAAGGTCTGAGGAATCCGAAGAGGTTTTGGCTCGCGTTGCAAGAGTTTATGGAGATAATCTCAGACTGCTCCCTATAATATACTTGAATTTGATAAACAAGTTCTTGGCCTGAGGATGATTCTGCGGTAGCTACTGCCCTGTAAGCCACGAGTTGATCATACTCTTATATCTCGCTGATTATTTATTCCTGCAATGGCACTGTCAATCTTTGACTACCATCGTGTCCGCATATTCACCTCCGAATTATTACGAAAGCCTGACACCTCATCTTATTAATACATCTAGGAAAGCGAAATGGAACAACAATCCCGAGCGACCCTGCCCCGCTCCAGAGCCGGAATGGGTCCCTGTCTCCGCCTTCGCCCACCAATCAAGCATTTGTAAAGTGATCGAACACGTAGCCAGGGTATGGGCGTCTCGTATAAACCCGCACAGACCGCATCAATCCCATACCAAACGTTGTTTCATTTACGGAGCAAGACCTTGACAACATTTGATCATAACTCCAAGATATGGTTTTGTGGCAATGCCACAAGTGATGAGCACAAAATTATCGCTACTCGCTTCCCTCCTGTTCGGAGCCTCAGGGAGCGGCAAGCCCGGCACCTCCCAACAACTATTTCTTTGGCTCATAAATGATGTTCACTGACACCAGCCGCATCTCTGATCCCCCTTTCTATTTTGTTTGACATGCTCAGGTACAACATGTCAACCAGGTTGAAGCTCACGCTGCACCTTCGGCTGTTGTGTCAATGTTATATATTACATACACCGGCTCCTCAGAATCACATTCGACCGAGCAGCGAATACGCCAGGACACCACGATGCTTCTTCCAAGGGAGGCGGAGACAAATCTTGAGGTGACTAAAGCCCTGATTATCGAGTTCTTGGTGTCTCTGAACGCGGGGGTGGTGGTGAGCACTCTACCTAAATGCTTTATACCCGAGGCCTGGACTGAGCTAGCTTTTTGCGTAGATTGAGATTCTTCTCTTTGGTGCGCTACTCGCGCCATTCAAATAATCTACTGACTGCTCCTCAGGTGTACATCTAGTTCTCTTCCCTATTTGCATTCACATCATCCTCCAGAAAAGAGCAACACGACAATATGTGGTCCTGGCCGCGGTGACTATGATGTTTGTTCTGTCAACTGTGGACGTTGCGATCACTCTACGCTTGGTGCTGAAGGACCTCCCTGGCGTGCTTCTTGGAAGGATTACTGGTGATACGATGGCCCGTCGGGTTTATCCTAAAAATCCAATTTTTGTGACAAACAAGTATATCTTGCCCTTTCCGAAGTAAATATGGTTTTTACGGGTGGCCTCGATAGCTTGATTGCAGATCTACTTTTGGTGATATACTTCGCCAGTATTCTGAGCTCCAGCTCCGTGCTCATCATCCCTTCAAGATCTACCGGTGTTATATGGTGTGGGGGAAACGCCTGGTCATCATCGGAATCTCAGTCGTACTTCTGATTATTGATACGAGTGAGCTACCCATTTAGTCCCGCAGGAGTTATACTCACACGTTATTCAAAGTCTGGGGTTGGATTGGGGCTGGACTTCCTGTTCCCATAATAAAGCCACAATTTACTTCAACATACCTGTGGTCTGTATTTGCCATGAACATACTCATGACAATTCTGACCGGTGAGTCTATCTTGCGCTAACTGTGATCAAAACTGATCGAGGAAAAGCTGGGCGAATCTGGTGGATTAGCCGAAAGACCAAGGACTTCATAGCTAAGGCACATTTGCACGCCTATTACATTGCCATCGGGATTCTGTGTGTTTGTCACTGGCAACCACTTTAATCACTCGAGGCTCATAGACTCCTTCACTATACGTAGGGTTGAATCTGGGCTCCTTTACTCAATTGTCATTTTGGTGGCTCTCCTCGCTTCAACCGTCACTTTCACGGTGAGAATAGTGATTACTTATCTGCAGCACGACGCTCAATTATCCCTTCGAACAAGGCGGCAATGATTTTTATGCTATACAGAACGGTGGTATGCTCTCAGCGCTTTGCCTCGTTATATTGTATAATTATAGGCTTACGTTTAACTAGGCCATCATGCCTATTCTCATGGTGGTTCAGGCAGGACTAGGGCGGAACTTCCGTCCAAACGACATGGAGACCGGCATCCGGAGCCAATTTGATGAGACGATCGTCCTAGATATTACCCGCACAACAACAGGTCAGGTTAGCACCGACAATCACGACCAACCAGGGGATCAAGTTGCGACGCTTCAGCCCCAGACCCAGGAGGGCGTGGGGGTGGCTGCAACAAAGTATGTGTCAAAAGAGAGACAAATTTAGACAGGCGAGAAAAAGAAAAGTGGTTGACTATTCCTCAATACTTTTCCAGACTACTAGTGTTAGTACTTCTGTTCGCGAACAGATGAACCTTGTATCAGTAGACGTACTACAGTAAGACAGTTAGATATCAGGTTATTTTATGAGAATATAGTGTACTCACCTCAGCGTCACGGTATCTTCGTGAACTGCTGAGGTGCGTCTACATATCAGGGTCCATATAAGGTGAGAAAAGTATGTGCTGTATAGCTTTAGTAGAAAGGGGAATACCGGCATGTAGAATATGAAATACATGCCGGTGATTGTAGTGGTTGACTACTTTTTGTGATAAACCTCCTATGTTGTCGTGCCTCGCCAACACTTTGGTTATTGCTGGGGTTCTGCCCACCCCCCACGGTTTTCCCTGGACAAAAAGGTGGACAGAAGCTTCGGTTTGACCGGAAATAGGTATGTCAAAGACGACACTGATGGTCGGAATCGCTGCTCCCAGTTCAAGCCAGGCAGGAACACTGGGCACGCTCCGAGGCCCTAGCAGCTGTGATGTATGTCACAGGCGACCTCCATTTACGGTAACAGGTAATTCTCAGGCTTCAAGCCAGAGGCCAGGAAATCCCAATCTTATAACCCCTGTTTCTTTATGTTCGAGCGTGTTCACCTCCAACGTAGGGATTCGCTATCCTTGATTATAGTGAGGCAATCAATCCTTCCTTTGTTGGAATCTCGGCTTTAATGTACAAATTATTACGCATCATGTGACCCCCCCCCTTAGTGCCTCGTAGTAGCCTCATGTATCCTCGCTCGTTTACTCCCTACCACCATATTCCGCCTGCGCGAGTCCCTTCAACATCCTTTTGGGCCCTAACAATGGTATCCGTGATGTGCCGTATCGTGGTATGCTTTTGTCGCTTAGTCCACTTAGTAGGCTGTCATCAATCAGACTCCCATCATGCTTAACTTGATGGTAATACAAGCAAGACTCGGACGGAACTTTCGCCCCAACGACAAGAAGACACCTATTCCGCCAATCAACTTGATGAATCGATCATCCTGGGTGTTAGCCATGCATCAGGAGACCAATTAGGTCACGGTCGAGCGTGGGATCCAACTTAAGTTGCAGCGTTTCAGTTTCAGCGTCAGCCTCGGCGCACGGCAACAGTGGCTATGGCTCATCACGGATCAAAGGGGGGATAAGTTAGATCGAAGGGGGAGATGAATACAAGGTAGCAGCTTGCCCTACAGCAAGCTCACGACTGCGTAATGCGTTCGAAGGGAGATGCCCATATATGCTGGATCGTTCATTCATGTCTTATACTTTCACTACTAGTCATGTACTGATTGCCCGATGCTCAACGAAATAAAACTCCAACGAGAAGTATCACTCAGGGCCAGGACATCTCAACGTCATTATCTGTCCATCGAATATCGCATATAATGGAAGCCTTCACTAAGATCCCGGGCTAGCGGTAACGTTAGAGATTCCGTTGCACTCGATTCCTCAGCCTGGGATTCCTTCCGGGGCCAAGGGTTCTATGACGAAACCCTCGACCTAAGGGACTAGGTCTTAGCTGCGATTGGCAAATTGCCACCGCCAGTTAACCACAGACCGGCTTTTTTACCCTGGTACTCATCTGTGGGTGCATCGTTCTCTGCAGTTATACAGGAGTCATGTCGGCGCAGCTCACCCTGCTGTGGGGCCCCACAGCCATTTAGAATTTCTGCTCCTTGTTCCTCGGGTGTTCGTAATAGAGGTAGTTGGCAGTGAGCGGCTCTTGGGACGGAAAAACTCGAAGACGTGCTGAGAAATCTAGTCCTAAGTACTGGTATGCGCAGGGAGATCATTTCTAAAATTTGAACGGTCGCTATCAAATTTACCGTCAGCTTGGTGCCCAAGGACGTCCTACTAGTCCTCTCAAAACGCAAAAACCAAAAAACCATAATAAGCCTCGCGGCTATTGTTTTTTTCTCAACTATTGCCTCCACTCATTTGTGGTACCGTCCAAAGACAAAGGCAGTACGCGGCGCTTTCTAAGAATTTGACTCGTTCCAGTCCAGTGAGCCGCCGGGTCCCAGTCCCCGATTTCGGGATCTGAGACGCTTAATTTGAGAATTTTGTCAACTTGCCTCGGCTTCACCTCTTGGCAGACTAACTGCTTAAAGGCGGTAGGACGGTGATTTTTGGTTGGGTGATCCGTGATCACTATATATACACCTTCATCATAACTGCCCCTGTATCGCTGGGACAACGGTATGTTTTGGTGCCATTCCATCACTTTAACACGCAAAGGCCTTCACCACATCAGTTGGACTCGCGTTATCAAAAGGCCCAACTGTGCCTTGAAGATGTACATGTGATGAGACGTTGTCAAGTTACGGGGCCCCCAATGCATGGCTACCGGGCGCTACGATGACTCGGACATCAGGGCTTGAGGGGAAAGCTGTAAAAAAATACCGCCAATGAACCTAGGACTATAGGGAAATTCAGATCGAAGACTCGGAGCTCTTGGAGGACTCAGCTAGATTCAAATCTTTTAGTTCAAGTCCCGAGACCCCCCGCTTTCAACGGGATGTTGATTTTATCTCTCCCTAACAAGGGAGGGAGACCCACTTCTTCATGAAATCCCGCGCGCGCACGAACTTAGTGCAATTATGCATAAGTGTGATTACCCTACCTGGATATACGAGGGGGTTTTAGTTGGCCTAGAGACAATGGGGAAACGGTCGATCGCTGTAGAGCGATCCTTTGTGGTTGAGTCTCACGAGTGTATTGTTCCATGGTTTCTATGATACGARGTTGGGGRTGCGTTCCGTTGAAGGTATGTTATGGTCAGGGTCATTGCCTGGAAACGGCTGGCCCCTTTATTGGTGGATCGCTGATTCTTAAAACGATGTTTGTTCGCCATGATGYGGACCACCCATAGGGTTGCCTGATCCAGTGGGACCAGGTAAAAGAACTATAGAGTGTCGAAGGTCGGYCATCATAGATTGTGATGACCGAGAGCGTTTGCGTRGACGTATGGCCCTTGCAACATGACAGAAACAGCTGCATTTCTTCYATTATTATTATTTAATTTGCCGGTGGGTGCTCATTTTGCTCAAGGAGCTTGCTTTGAGGGGAAACCGAGTCCGCGATATTTGCGGATCGAATGAGAAGCAGATCCCTCCCCTCCCATTCTCGGCTCGGATTCATCGCCCACGGGCTGTTTAGATTGAGGAGAGGAAAGAAGGAAAGAAAGCTGTCGAGAAATTTTTTATCAGAAGCTTCCGTTTCGTTGGAAAGGAGCCCAAAGTCTGCGAATAGGCGCAAGGCTGGTAGTGGTAGGTCTAAACGCTGAAAGTTATTAGCTCTGAGAGTCGCGCGCTTCGTTGTGCAGAAGTTGATCATTATGAGACAGGATACAATCAGCGGGTTATTATACAGACAAGTCGTCAGCTAAAAAAGCAGCTCACATACAACAGCCGAAAGCCGGGATGCTTCCCTTCTACTAAAAACAATGGGTATAGATATACATATATATGTAAAGCCTGATCTCAGGCGCGAGCAGAGCGTGGTTTAGGAGGACGTCATAAGGATATTGAGAATGTTATGCAAGATGTGTGTGTGTGCGGGGGGAGAGAGGTATTGATTAGAATGGAGCAAACTAAATGCGGGTTGGGAAAAGAAAGAAATGGAGCAAAGACGTATGTAATGGAAAAGAAACCGAGAAGTCCGTAACTCCTCCCAAGCGTCCAATCAGTCTCGCAAATGTTGGGAATTAAATAATCGATAATCGGGATGAAAGGTTTCGGGAATGGACGTGTGTCTGCAACCCTCCCATTTCATAGAGACGTTTGTGAATGTGAAGCCAAGAAAAGAGATAAATAGACTTTCTTGCAAAAGTCAATATTTCCTCCATGAGGGAGTGGGGTGGAGCGGAGAGGATAATGATGTTACAGGATTTATCGCCCCCATGCACATCGCCTGATTTGGATCTTTCCCGGCGCGAGCCAACGAAGAGCCGACGTTGAGCAGCACCCTCTGTTGGCCCTGGTTGTTCGTGCCCACATAGACAACACCATTAGAAGAAGGCGCATAGGGTGTCATAATACGTGGGGCAGAGGGCTGATGATGAGAGGGTAGGATAGTAATAGCTTCGCCGCTATCGAGAGACATCGAGAGCGCTCTGGAGAGGACGCTCGGGTTACGAATGATGAGTTGACCGAATTGATGGTGAGAGGATGGGTCGAGAATGATGGGGTCGACGAGGACCTGTGCTACGCTTGCTCGTTGCGCTGTTTGAATGATCTCGTAAATACTTCCCTCCCTTTGTTCAACGTTTAAAAAATTATACTCACATGCAAGATTCCTCCCGAGTGTAGAAGTACGTGATATGCGAGGGTCCGCAGGTGCCGAGAGGTATATTGTCCAAGTGAAGTACTTGTCCAGCGCACTATTCGTGTTCATCGCCGTCGTCGGACGGGTACACGAAAGCGTCACGAGCACTCGCGCACAGCCGCCAGCATCCGACGGCACGGCGATCTCCTCGCTGATTTCGTACGGTTCGTATGAGACGCGATACCGGCTCTCGGTCGTATTCGAGTCATATCCATGGGTGCAACGGAATGGGAAGCCATCGCGGAATAGCCTGAGGTTGTGGTTGATGAGCAGAGTCTGGAGCTGGCATCGAGCGGTGGTGAGGATTGCGATGGTGCTTGGTGGTAGTCTTTGAAGGGATCCCAGGGCGGACAAGATGTGATTGTTTGATGATAATGGAGAGAGGGAGGTTGGGTTGGGGCCGTAGAACATGGTACATAAACAACGTGGCCTCGGCTGGAAAGCAAGGAGATCGTTGGAGACAATGAAGCGAAGAGGGGTGGGGGTGGGGGGAGAAACGCAAAATGAAAAAAAATGAAACGAAAAGAAAAGCCAAAGGGTCCAAGCCCGGAAAGAGACAAGAAAAGGGGGGGGGGAATTGGTTGTAAGSGRWKGGG
>JAECYV010000003.1:1457200-1504152 GCA_023014305.1 Lepiota subincarnata
AAGGCAACGGCGACCCCACGATGGATTGACGGATGGGATGTCCCGATCGGACGGAAAGTTCCTTCTCTACAATGATGGTGAGAGTTGGTTGCTAAAAGCAGGGGGGGGGGTAAGGGGTAGAGGGCGAGGGGAGGGGGAGGTGCATTCATTGAAAATTTCTCAGGGTTATTTTATCGTTATTAAATGTTTTACGTTGTTGTTGGGTTGTTGCTTCCGGTCAATTGCTTCCACGGGGAGCCGTGGGGTGGGTGGATGCATAACGTATGTGTGTGTGTGTGTGTGCTTAATGAAACTGCATTGGGGGGGCGTATATATTCTCAACGTCAAAGCAGTTTCAATGCTTTTTGATTTATTTTTTTTGACATACCAACCTTACTTACACGTGTAGCAGGAATGAGCCGGGGTGGGAGACCCCCGTCCCTTTGTGTGGCTGGGTGTCACGCAAATGGTTTTGGCGGAAAAAGAAAAGAAAAAAACGTCAGCAGGAATAAGTCATAATTGAATTAGCTTTAGAAGGTGGGGGTAGGTAGGCATGTTAGAGGCTAAAACTGGGAACCCTTGGGTTTGGTTATCAAGGGTCCTCCGGGCTTCTCCCCCCCCCCTTTCCGTTGTTCTGGGTGTACTGTACATATTTTAGGTGGATTCCCGCGGAGGCATTTTTTGGTTTCAGTCAGCGGTGATGACGAGGGATTGGTTGCCGAAATTCAATGTGTTTCAGACGAGGATTGGTCTATTTGAAGTCTTACGATGTCCTGACTTGAGTTGAAGGGATGGAGTCGCTAGGTTTGGACGGAGATGACGAGAGTATGCTGCTGGTGACTGGCGACTGGCAGACAACCAGTGTTTAATGCAAGGGGGATAGACTCAATTGCAGCTCTCCTGGTCGTTCGGGACAAGGGAAATGACATATCTCCCAGCGAGGTCACTCCAAACAATCTATAGATAGGATATCAAGCCAGCCGAGCAGTCGACCCCTCGCAGAGGGGATGTACATGTGTATGTGTTTCATCCTGTTCTGATCGTTTCCGGTATGAAGAAGTGCCATTTTAGCTAATGATGGATGCAGCGTCACGGTTCACAGAGTCTTTCATCGCGCACCGGGGAGGGGTTTGGGTTTCAGAGCTGCTAGCATATCGGCTCCTCATCCTGAGTTTCTTCCCATAGAACCAGAATAGGCAGGGTCTGTGCTCAGAGTAATCAGCCTGTGTATGCTAGATTTCGCAAACCTCGCAAGCCGAAAGACGTACCCAGCGCCACCAAGTAGGACCGCGATACACGCAAGCAGGGTGTTCCCTTTACCATATCCGAGCTTCTCGTACATCGCCGGTGCAAAAAGCGGAAACCCGAAGCCGGAAATTGCCTCTAGGAATGATACCGCGGCCAGCGCAGACGCAGCGTGTAGAGGGAAAGCATCCACGACGTATGTTTGCATACTTTGATAGTTAAGAATCACTCCTGCACCAACAAAAGCAATTCCCTTCAAGTCGTCACGTCAACCGACCGTTGAGCATGATGGTGAGGGCGCACGTACGATATCAGGTACTATCCAATGTAGTCGGGCTTGTGCTCCCCATCCCGTGAGGAGCAATCCTATAGGTAGAGATACAGCTCCTGGTAGCATGGAGGCTGCGGATGTGAATCTTAGAATCTGTGTGGTTTGCGCATTTTAGCTGGGAGCACATACGCAATCTAAACTCAGGCTCGCCGATGCCATACCCACGATTTACTTTCAACCAAACGTATATCCTGTCCATGTAACGTGCGTTGAGCTGTCGAGGGTGTCAGTTCATAGAGTGCTCATGCATGGTCTGGATTATACCTGAGAGGCGAGCGACAGACCGATCCCCAGCGAAATGTAATTCAATTCCGCGATACCGGCGGGCATTTCATATGTAAGACGAAATATACCCGGAATTGTTGTCAAAAACACTGGATAAGATGTGAGCTGATATGAGGACAGAAAATCTGTTTCACCCACGATAGAAACTCCCGTAGACGAGAGCCATATAGAGTCCCAGCAGTTGAATGATTGGTTCACAGGCAAAAATAACACATGGCCGTGTTAAAGCAATCTTAAATAAGTCTTGCCAGCTGAAAAACGGTTCAGTTATGTGTAAGTGTGTCCGATATTGTACCCACTGCCGACTGCCTTGAGTCTCGTATACCGTCCAGACCTGTTTAATGGGACCCTTTTCCGGGTCCATCTTGAGCATCATATTCTTTGCCTTTCTTTCGAGCAGACATGGAGCGTAAGCTGAACAAAAGGGTATTCAGGGTGGTCGTCACTTTATCAGTAGAACTAAACACATATCCCTCACTTTCTTTGAGATAGACGAGCCCTGCGATCTGAATAAGGGTGCCGATGATCCCTGTCGACCAAAACTGAAGTTCACTGTTATCTCATGTCCTTATTTGCAAGCACGAGTACATACCACCCATCTCCAGGTAGAACGTTCAGCTATCCTAGAGGAGAAATGGTACTTAGGGTGACGTTGGGAGAAGGCGGAATGAACCTACCATCCACTGCAAACAGGGCCTACGACAGGACCCAATAGGGGGGCTAGACAATATATCGTAATCGCCTTTCCTCGCTCTTCCGGTTGCCATATATCTCCAATAACACCACCGCCAACCTGATTTGATTTGAGAGCTTCACAATCAAACTTTAGACCCACGACTCACCGCCAAAGGTGCGCTGCCACCGATTCCAGCCAAGAGACGAAAGACAATCAATTGCCCTGTATTTTGTGCGAAAGCGCATCCCAGGTTCCAGGCTGTCGAAAAATATAATTTAAGGGAGGCAAGTGAGAGGGAACTCTGATCCGTACCGAGAAAAAACAGGTTGGAGAATTGCAATACTCGGGTGCGGCCATATATTTCGCTCAAAGGACCAAATATCTACCAGCTATTTTTAGTGGAGACCACGAGCGCACTCAGGAGGTACAAACCAAAGGACCGAAGGCTTGATTAAAATAACAGTGAGATTGTCGTCCACATGCAAGTGGGGCCACTTACCAAAGCCAAGGACGAAGACAGAGGTCATCATAGCTTCCACCATGGGGCTTGTGGTACCGAACTCTTGTGCCACCTGGGGTGTCGAAGGTGCAATAATTGACGAGGAGACGGGGGTCAAAAACGTAAATAGGGAGACTATGACTGTTGTAGCCCATTTCATGCGATACGACCAGCTGTGAAGAAATGGCTCGGCGGGTTGAGCATCACATATATGCGTAACAACGAACTTTCTTGGGTTCAGTGGATCATCAGGACCTTCCCAATCTACCCAGAGGACGTCCAGGTGAGACCCCTCGACTTGCACATCTAGCACAGCAGGATTTTTGTTGTCGATTGCCACATCGCTGGTATTTGCTGAGCGCATTTGGATTGGGGAGGGAAGAGCTTGGGTCGATAGTCTTGGGGAAGGAAAAGGCATGGCTTCGATCTCCCGTGGCAGGTGGTGAGAATAAACGAGCTGGCGAAGGCTTGCACGTTGTAGCTGGAAGGGAGGCTATAAACATAACGCTACGAAATAAGATGACAACATAATAATTAGCAAAAGCCGGCCGCTGGCTGATCGAAGATCAGTGAGACCGGTCCGAGGGTGTTGGAAGTTCTTTTTGGAGGAGATGCCGCCGGGCGTATGTATAAACATCCAAGGGTGGTGATTGGGGGCGAGGTGTGGCTGTGTTATGCATTGTCCATTTCATAACAATGAATGGTCATATACATATTCCCTATATGGTGGCAATCCCGGACAAGGCCCAACTCCCAACTTGGACCGACACCGTACCCCTCATGATCACTCCTGCAGGTTGTTCCATAATCGCACTTACTGGTCTCATTCCCCATTTTATAACCATCTGATGTTGTATTCGAGTACTGAAAGTTTCCCTCTCGCCACCTCTCAGTCTCTCACAAACATACCGACGGCGCACGGTGGTACACTCAATATCATAATCGTTGATTCTCTTCCACCCGGAGTTTCTCGTCTCGGGAGATAGGCGGCCTGTTGTCAGGTAAATGATTTCGATTTAATATCATGTCCCCCTTCTGCAGCTGGTCGCTTTTTTACTGAATGTTCTGGGCTCATGGACGTACTACCGCGGAACCACGGCGATACTCATTGTTTATCTATGGATTAAGATCACCAGGCCGCAATAGGGGTGTTTAGGTCGTAAATTCTCGAGAAACATACGCCTGTACTTATTGAGCCAACACATGTCGATTAACGTTCAAGCGATCATCCAGGTTAGAAGGCATAGGCGCCGAGGATGCTTCCGACCTCAGACCGTGAGAGCGCAACAGCATCCTTCACAGCTATTAGATTCTATCCATTGCTTCTTCCTCCCTCTGGTTGGCAAAGACCGTCACTCAAACTTAAACTTGCAAGGTAAGCCTACTTGTATCTTTGTCGGTAAAGTTGCAGCTCATTCCCCAGTCGGTAGCCCTAGCTTCTACTATCAGCCAAAAGGACAGCTTAGCTTTGGGCACTTGTCTCCTACAACATAACGCTTCACAGGATCCGTCCATGAGACCTCGGAGAACCATAGCGGGTGCGGGAGCCCCGGTCAGCGATGTTGATGACCAGGCCGACTCCTCATCTCGATCACCACAATCATCGGTCTCTCCAGGGCCAACGGCACCACCACCGAGACGGAGCAAGAGGCAACGGATAACCGGAAAGTCGCCTACTTTCCATAGACGCAATGTAAACCTGATCGAGATATAGTTCCAGCTAACCAGTCCAGTGCCTCTGGGCCCGATCTGAGGCCATTGCCCAGACCTAGCGGCCGCTCCCGAGGTGCACGTCGGGGCCAGAAAGATATAGTCCAACCACCCGGGGATCAGCAGGTACGTGTAACATGCCCTTCTGATCTACTCCAGTTCCCGCTGATCACCCGCCGTTGGTCATCAAGGATACTCTTCTCATTCCGTTACAGACTCCAGGTCAGCTTCGGAAAGTCGCTGCTTAGCTTAACATCTCACCAGGAGTTCCAGTGCAATCCGGGTCTCCATTGATGACCGATGTATCTGCCCCCTCAAATAGTGTGCAAGGTACTTGCAGTATCGTCATTACCTCAGGCGATGGTTAACATTTCCCCGCCGTGGAGGCTATGCAACGCCTATAGAGCCCAATAACTCGGGATTTTTCAGTAGGGCGAGCAATTTTGTTGTGAATAATCCAATTATGGTCGACCATCATGTCCAATATCGAGGACATTTTGATCCAGGTATGAATAATCACCTACCCTAGGGGCAACTAAGATGAGAACGGTTACTGCAGTCCTGGAACGCGTCAAGGAACACATTACTCACGGTGCAGAGTTTGATTCCTCCGCCCGCGATCCCCCCCCGCGATGCCACCCAAATACACGGGTGGACATTTTGACAGAGGTCCGAGCCCAACTACGAGATGTTACTACGGGAAAGAGGCTCCTGTGGTTGAATGGGCCCATGGGCGTTGGAAAGTCGGCGATTATGCAAACGCTGGCGGAGATGGAGTCCCACTCCGGCCACCTTGGTGCAACATTCTTCTTCTCAAGGCCCAACAAACGAAACAATCCCAAACAAGTATTCCCCACCATCGCTTATGGATTGGCCATCAGGAATCCGACCTACAAATCCTATCTTCAGCGACAGATGGATTCAAACCCGATGTTCCTACAGAAAGGACTGGATGAACAGTTCAAGACGCTCATCACCGAGCCTTTCGCTCAGAAAGCTGTCTGCGGTAGTTCAAGAACGTGGACTGTCTTGCTTGACGGTCTGGACGAATGTGATGGTTTAGATGAACAGCGCAGAATCATCCAACTCCTGAACGACTTCGTCGTTGCATTCCCTGCGGCTCCCCTTGCATGGGTTATCGCGAGCCGCCCAGAGGCCCGTTTAAAGAACGTATTCCATTGTCTGCCAAGTTGTTGGCAGAGGGAAGTACCTATGGACTCAGACCAGAGCATTGCAGACGTTGAACTTTACCTAACGGAGTCATTCTCTAAGATTCGCCAAGACGACTTTCCCCATCATTTCTCAGCGGGGCAACAGTGGCCGACAGAACAGCAGCACCTCCAGATCTTAACAGCAGCTGGCGGCCTCTTTATATTTGCCGCAACTGTGGTTCGGTACACAGGGGACAGTGATTTTGCTAACCCGGTAGATCAGCTCGACAGGCTCCTTGCCGTCATCGGGAAATCAGGTCCTCACGGAGATAATGATCCTTTTGGGCTCCTCTATGAGATATACGCCGAGATTCTTTCCTCGGTCCCTCGTCCGGTGTATCCCACCACAAGAAGGATCCTCGGGTACATTCTTTTGCCCCGTTCTGGGAGTTTCCTTCTCCTATGTAACATCCTCGGGTTAAAACAGCACGAGGCTTACAGTGCTGTTCAAAAGCTGCACTCTGTCCTCCAAATTCCGATGCCAGACCCAGCCCGCACCACAGGGATATCATTTTACCACTCGTCGTTCTCCGACTATTTGAAGGACGCCGGCCGATCGCATGAATTTGCTATTGATGTCAAGGAAGCCTCGAAGGATATGTGGGACTGCTGTTTTCGAGTGGTGCAACAAGCTGATGTGTCAGTAGGTAAGTTGAGCGATTGTAACCGGACGTTGGGTTTCCTGTGACTTAACCCATTCTTAGCCAACGCGTCACTAGATCAAGCATTCGATATTACCCTCTCTTGGCCTGACGGGGATCGCAGACTCGACTCAAGACTGAAGGCGGACGTCTGTATCGAGGCGAGATTGCGGTGGCTTCACTTACTTTTACCCGATTGTGATTGTTCCACGCGTACGCTGAAGGACTTACCACCACTCGCTTTGTCGACGTCCGAACGAATTCATGCGCTCAAGAAGATCGACTTCAGTAAGCTGTGCCATATCTACGGCGATATATCAGAAGAAACTCCTTTCCACCATTTTTCTTTGTGCTCTTGGTTGTTGAAGCTTTGGAATGTACGTCATACCTTGTTTATGCTCTGGAGTCCTGCTCACTGCGGAGAACTAGGAATCACCTGGAGAGCTCGAAGCGGCTGGTTACGTACAAGGGGCGATGACTCTTGGCCAATTGGACCTTGAAAGGATCAATATCGGGGATCCGAGGATGGTTTTCCACGTCGACTGCTACGACTCCTCTGGAAACTCGGGTCTATATTCCCAGGTGGGTAAACAAATCCCCCGATTTCGGCTTCAGCTCATATTGTAATAGTATGGTGGTAGCACCGAAGGATATATCCTGGACTTGACGCTGGCCAAAGTAGAGGAACGCAGGGGACGGAACCCTTGCAAACCGGTTTTGGTGGCTGCGAACGGACCATCGGCAGGTTGCGTGATGTTCGAACTCGACCATTCGGATGAGAAGTTGTATGATTCGGAACATAACAGAGAGATCAACAAGGAATTATTCTACCTCCCATATTATTGGGACTACTTGCCCTAGATTACCATGCTATTCCCTTCTTTGTTCTGTCCCGACTTATGTCCACTGTATGGTATTTCTCCACCCCTACCTTAAGCCATTTCTTGACAGTTAGGCGATGGCAGTTCGACGGTGCAGTGCATTAGAGCGAGGGTGCTCCCGCGGTGTCCCCACCCCTATGCACAATCATTCGTAAGCCAATAGAAGAATGATAGAAGGGCTGGGCGGTGGTACAATGGGCCGGTCGCATTGTTTTACGTCCCAGGACCTAGGACTCGGGGGAAAACGGTGCCATGCCCAAGTAGGTTTTCGACGCAACACACCATCCAGAAACTGATCCCCATACCGCGGTAATCCTACCCTTGGTCGATAAATCTACCTGTACTCTTATCAGGGGACATACAACTCCGATTGCAGGCAGCAGGCCCTGCATCGATTATTAACCAATCAAATACCTCAGCTTTGGGTGCCTGTCCCCAACTGCATGAATAGCTTCAAGGGTTCTGTCCATGAGACTGAGGACGGGAGTAGGACCCGGGCCTCGGGTCAGGGTAATGAAGAATAGACATCGGTGCCTCTAGGACCAACCGCATCACTGCCGAGGTGGAACAGCAGGTTGGTACGTGCGGTGCATGAATACTGGACATATCAATCCTGCCGCCACTCATGCAAAATCACGCTGTAGACACACCCAAATACCCTGTATTGTTAGTTCTTTACCACTGCCTCGAACTAATATGCCTTTGCGCCAGATATACCAGAGGCACCTAGCCGACATCAGCCTTTCTCCGCTCCAGGTTTTCGTAAATCGTGTATACAGAAGCCTTAGGTGAGCCCAGGTGAACAGGTCTTCTTCCATGGAACCAAGGCTTTAGTCTAATAACGTCCTGAGCACTGCCAGACACAGCTGACCCCTGTGGGAATATAGGATATAGATGAACGGTGAAATCAGATGGATAAGATGTCCGGCCATCAATTTGGTGCTTTAGGTTGAAGGACTTAAGCACCGATTCCACACCGCTGCATATCTCATAAACAGCCAATGGATGTACACACGGACAAAGAGTTCTTGACGAATCCAGTGGGATTTGAACTTAATGGTCTTGGCATCTCCTGTTGACCCACCTGCTTAGGGCAATTCCACTGCGGGTTTAGATATCGGTGGATCTCTGGTAAACGCCGTCACAGGATTTCCTGGAGACCTCGATTTCGATAGGGTTTCCCCGCAGTTTAGGAAGGAAGGCGACGACTGGAATACGATTTTCAATCCTAATGTGACGAGGGGGTTGGATATCAACTTGGTACACACATTCGAGCATGAAAGGCAAGCTTCCATATTCTATTCCCAGTTCCTGTCTTTATGTCGCTACACACCACAGTAGGGTTTTCTGTGTTGCATTCTCCGAGGATGAAAAGTGTTTGGCAACAGGATGCCACAACACTGCACAGATATGGAATACAGAGACTGGCCAAAAGACCTAGTGTGTTGATGCGCATTCTCGCTCACTATTGTAGCCATTGATGCAGCGTAATGGCTCCAGCGTATTTGACCATGCAGACAGCAAGGCAATAGTAGAGGTACTTATCTTCACTGTTCGCTTCAGCCCTGACGGAAAGCACCTCGTGACAGGAGCCTCCGACAAGCGAATTTGTGTATGTGACAATTGGCGGCACCTCTCGTGCCATCACAACTCATACAACCTCATATTCAGGTTTGGGATATTGCAACGAAATCCCTCTGCAAGGTCTTCAATGGACACCGAGCATCTTTTGGATCCCTTGACTTCTCCCCCGATGGGCATTTCATCGCTTCAAGCTCAAACAGGATAATTAAGATTTGGAACATCATCGAAGACACTTCAAAATCTCTCCCTATCAATGACTATGACTCACGCCATGACTTAATGCTCGTTCGTCACATCGTGATTAGTCCCAATAGCCAGTACATTGCCGCGAGTAGCCGTGATTCTGCGGTGAGGATTTGGGATATCTACACCGGTCAGCTGTTAGAGAGGCTATGGGGGCATGAGGGTTTTGTTTTGCCTTTAGCCTTCACACCGGATGGAGAGGGGCTGGTCAGTAGCGGTTTGGATCATACACTGAAGTATTGGGACATCAGCGCACTCAGTGGTGGGCCCGACGGAGTGCATGGAGTGGTAAAAACAGGGGTGGATCGGAAGAGGTCAGGGATCGGTTGTCCTTGCATCATGAACTTTACTGGTCATAAGGTATGTTGAAGAGTAGTCGTTCTTCCGTTCTAGATGATGGCCGCCAACGCCGACCACTTGTCCGTCCAGAACTTTGTCACATCGGTTGCCATTTCTCCTGATGGAAAGTGGGTTGTTTCTGGATCGGCAGATCGTTGTGTCCACATTTGGGATGCGACGAATGGAGTTGTGCAGTTGAGACTTGCTGGGCACAGGGACACCGGTTTGTATATACCTTTGACTCAAGCCTCCTTTGTCTGATCACCTTCAGTCCGGTCAGTTGAGTTGAGTCGTTCCGGAACCCTATTGGCAACAGGGAGCTATGATCAGCGAGCAAGAATCTGTATGTTTGGCCTTCCCTGGCTGAATTCTGCATCGTCCAGCCTAACATAGTTGCCTACAACATTAGGGCGTATAGCACCGTGGCATCATTCCACACACTAGATACGAGTAATCCGTACAACGCATGAATACCAGATGGCAGTTCCAAGCGTTCAGTCCCTAATTCTCATCTACGTACTGTATAACCATCACCGAAAAAGTGGCCGGTGTCATTAGTTCGCTTATCACAGCCTCAGCCACACACTAGATGTTACAGCTATCTTTGACAGCTGCCGATACCACATAAGTATTCGTGGCAGGTATATTGGTTTTATGCAAATTTAATTTATCTTCACGCGAAACACCCCATGAAGCCCCAACGGAAACAGCCGTTCACCTCTGCCCTCGCTACCTCCTTCATCTCCTTTGCACTCAACACCAAGAGTATACTCCTGTCCCTATCCCCGTACAATACAACACTTAGCATCACTCCATCTTCTTCCTCGCCAGGTTTAGCATTTGGTCGTGGAATGAATATAGCGTACCCTCTCACCCTCCATGTTTTGTGTGGCATGTTAGTGGACAATATGTCGAGTTTTACGTGTAGAAAAGAGCATATGACTCAGCATTCGTAGTACGCACGAGAACTAAGATGTATTGTACCTGTAGAAAAGAGATTATGACTACAGTACAATCAGTAAGGAAAAATAAAGAAGTCTGAAAGTAAACTCACCTCAGCACTCGTAGTACACACGAGAACTGAGGGGGGAGCTTTACACGAACTATAGATATATATACTACCCTACGAGTCCAGTAAGAAAATCTAGTTTGTGGCCTGTGGCCTCTAAGTGCCATTGTCCAAGAAAAGGTGTGTCCGAACGCATGATCACGCGACAAAAGCAGGTTTAAAATACTTCTTATTAGGAGGTATTGTGGACTTGGAGACGCGTTTGTTTATTCCAACATTACGATCTGGTCGGTGAAGGCACCAATCATGTTCGATGGGGCCCTATGAATTCCATATCTAGAAGTTTCTTTTCGAGCGGTAGGCACATGCAAAGAGAGGAATGGGAGCGCACACGTATCGGCAAGGAGATCCATGTTTTGCAGGATGAATCAAGGGCAATTCAACCCCCCAAAGGGATCTCGAAATGAATTCTGGCGTCTTGCGTTACTATGGCTTTGGGGCCTCGAGATAAAATCTTCTCGAGGATGTGGTGCTGGGCGTGGGATGGGGCAATAGGGAGTGGGTGTCCTGTTGTCAGCCGAGCAGAGGCGATCAAGGTTGAGGATCGTCTTGTCAGTGTAGCACGTGAAATTGGGGATGATGCCCGAGGGGTTGTAGTCGTTGATGGTGCGGAAATTGAGGAATCTGGGAGCATCTTGGTTGTTATTTAGACATCGACTGACAACGGCGAGAAAGATAAGAATATGTTTCTTTTATCTTGCATTTGGCTCTGACGCCGCCTCGTGAGCGATCGATGCATACAAGACTGTATCGCACTTGGGATCCCGTTGTTCATCGAAGAGATGAGATTGTCGTGCATTTTGATAGGGGCGCCATTTCTCTTCTCATCAGTGATAAACTCAAAGGGGCACCTTGGAACTTCGGTGTCAAGGGGGGCGTTTTGAATAGCTTGTACACAGGTTTAGAGGCGAAGGTTTTATGCGTAGTCAGAGAACTCACTGGTGTCGGAATCAGTGCAAGGATATGCTGCACTGAGATTTCCATCAAGAGGTGGGCCGAGGCAGGCATGTGTGGTGAGTTTGAAGGGGTGCAGAGCCCCCTAGTTGATGACTGAGGGGAGCTCGGCGTTTGTCTTGTCCACCACATAGCGAAGTGCTGCAGCGGCCAAAGGTTTGGGGGTATTGTAGGGCGAGAAGCCGGGAAGTCTTGGAGTGAGTACAACACTCAAGTTTGCTTCGTTTGGTGTAGGATTTATCGTTGCTGGTACGTGTATGTGTGGAAGTGGTAGTTCATAAAGAGCCTCTGGAGCAACGGGATATGTTTACAAGGCCCCAGGAGCCGAATTGGACACGAGAGATGCCGGGACCGGTATAATAGAGCGGAAGCGCCTGTCACCATCAGCACACATCGGCTCTTACAGATCCAGGGATCGAGGGCGATTCGCCAAGAACGGTATCTTTGATAATACAGCATCTCAGCTAACGATATTCCTCGCCGTCGTCAGGAAATCAAGTGCTCATCAAGAAGATCCTCCCCCCGAGTCCCTTGTCAGATATCCACTTCGGTCCCTCGTGGGTGGCCCATCACTTTACCTCGTCCTAGGAGTTTTCGCCTCCTTTTGTAACACCTCGGATCAAGGTAGAATGCGCCTGACTGCGTGGCTCCAAACTCCGGTGCTAGAGTCTGCCAACGCAGGTGAGATATCATTTCTTCACCCGGCTTTCTCCAAATAGTTGAAGGACGCCAGCTGAACAGAAATGCTTGCTATTGATTTTTGGAAAGGCTCAAAGGACGTGTAGGAACACTACTTTCGAGTGGTGCAACGAGCTGATGTGTCAGTAGGTGAGTCGACCACAGTCACCTTAAACGGATAGGGAAACGAGACGACAACTACTGTGACAAATGTCTAGCTAGGGGTGAGCTGAAGCCTGAGACGGTACAACACTTCGTACTCRACTGTTGGGCCTATGCAGAAGCACGGGAGGAGATGAAGCAGACACTGGGTAGGCTCAACTCATACGAACTAAGGAGGATAATGGCCACCGAGAAGGGGACTCGAGCCCTCCTCATCTATGCTGACAAGACCCGAAGATTCAAGGGATTATTTCACAACCTGTCAACATTTTTGATGGGAGAGGCAGATGCAGTAAACGATCATTGACAGCTCAAAAACCACGTCATGCAGCACACCACAACTCAACTCAACTCAACCCAAAAAGGCCATACGATGACCACTCAATAGTGGTAATACCAAGAACGCCGACACCCATCGAAACAGTGGCGTGCAGGGCCAAACACAAGCGAAACTCAAAGGAGATACATCGGAGAGGGCAGGGGAGGATGGCGACCCCTCGAACAGCGTTTCTGTGCTGGACAGTTCAGGGGAGCGAGCACTCGGGGTGCGCCCGGAACTGGGCTGGGGGGTGCCACGATGCAGCAAAGGGCTTGGGGCCCTATAGCATACCTTTACCTGTAATAGCGGTACGTCCGTCATGAGGAATGGCCTCTGGGACGTTAAAATGAAAAAAAAAAAAAAATGTGACCGGACACAGAGGATCCTCTGATTTAACCAACCCTCAGCTGATCCTTCTCCAGATCGAACGTTCAATTTTGATATCTCTTGGGTCTGTGAGGATCGCAGATTTGATTTGAGATTCAAGGCGGACATCCGTATTCAGGTGAGGATTGCGTTGGCGCCCCCCCCCCCCCCCTTTCTTCTAAAAGCCCTCCCACCGCTGACCTTGTCGAGGTTTTAGTGAATTACCAAGCGCTTGCAGAGATTGACTTCAGCAAATCGTGCCACACTTACGGCCATATTTATGTAACCTTTGTACCAATTATTCCTCGTGCTCTCGATTGTCGAAGCTTCTGGGATGTGCCTCGTCCCTGATTTATCTCCCCGAGCCTTACCTATATTGCAGAACTAGGAACCGCCTGAGGAGCTCCATGCCACTGATTATGTACAAGGGGTGACCCTCGGCAAATTGGACCTTGGGGAAAATTAATATCACGAGCCTGAGGGTGGGTTTACATGTCATTTACTGTGACTCCTCTGATGATTTGGGATCATATTCCCAGGTGAGTAATAAACAAATCCCCACATTCTGTTTCAGGTCATATTCTCATGCCAGGGCTGGTCCTGCGGTAGAGACATCTGGGGACCCAGGAAGCGCCTGGTCTTGGACTAGAAGAAAGGTGGATATGTGCAACTCAGCGATTTTGGCATGTTTCGTATACAGACATACCATACTCAATGAGATCCCCCCTCCCCTCTCCTGTCACGCCCCCCCAGCCTCTTGCACGTCCATGGTTGCCACCATATCCCCGCCCACGCTGCTTCTTTCCACAATCCTTGGAGTGTGGCGCACCACCACCCAGACGCCGGTCGAGGGGCAGCGTATCTGGTGGAACGCAGTACTGGACGTCGCATCTATGGAGCGAATAGCGAGCCTAGTGACAGCCGATCTTGGTTCTGATTGCAAATTTCCTGCATTGGAGCAACCCTTAATCCGCATGTTGGTCCTTGATCGAAACGGGTGATACGGATAACATAACAAGGAGAAGGCGAGTGCGAATGGTGATTGTACGACAGAATCAATGTACTCGTTACGCTACTTCAACTCTGTCTATAGTCAGCTGTAATGTTGTCCCTTTGTGTATATCTTCGAATAACACCCGACGCAGTGCATGGTGCATACCCACCGATCGGAGGTTCGGGAGTGTACACGCAGAAAGGTAGCTTAGCGTGGCTCAAAAATACGCCTCCAATTGATGAGGGCATGATCCCAATAATTCCTTGAACGCTGCGGTACAAAGCCGTTTTCACTAGACTTTTGTGGGAAAAGATCGATTTAGCGCCTAACCTCGAAATGCATTCGCATTAACCCCGTCATTGCTGTGTATCCCACGACCAGATGAACAGCTTCCCACCAATGGATATAGATACACAAGGAGAGGTCTCAGCAGCAGATACACGACTTGAACCCGGTGGTCTACCCCCCGTTGTTGATCCACCCACTCAAAGCGACTCCACCGCGGGTTCAGGTGTCGTTGGACCTTCAGGGAACACCAACACAAATCTTCCTGGAGATTTCGATTTCAGTGAGGTTGCTCCAGAGTTCGGGGAGGAAGACGATGATTGGAATGTGACCTTCAATCCTAATGTCAAGAGGCAGTTGGATATCAGCTTAGTTCGCACCTTTGAGCATGAAAGGCGAGCACTTCCATTCTGTTCCCACTGCAGTTTTTATATTTATGGCACTGGATACCACAGGGGGGTTATGCACTCTGCATTGTCAGGGGATGGAAAGTATTTGGCAACAGGGCGCATGGACACTGCACAGATATACGATATCGAGACTGGCCAAAAGATTCAGTATGTTAGCACACGTTCTTGCTCACTGATACAGCCATTAATGCAGCGCAACGACTCCAGCATATTTGATCATACGGACAGCAACACAGTGAAAGAAGTGGATATCTGGAGTATTCGCTTCAGCCCTGATGGAAAGCACCTCGCGACAGGAACCGGCGCCAACCGAATTCATGTATGTGGCCATTGGTGGCACCTCTCGCATCATCATGACTGATACCGGTTTATATTCAGGTTTGGGATATCGCAAAGAAATCCCTCTCTAAGATCTTTGATGAACACCGAGACCCTGTTTCGTCTCTTGATTTCTCCCCTGATGGGCATTTCATTGCTTCAAGTTCACGCAGGATGATTAGGATTTGGAACATCATCAACAACACATCAAAAGCTCTTCCCATCAATGACTATGATTTGCGTTATATTGGATCACGGGTCTTTTATGAGACGCCATTCATTAATTGGATTACAATTAGTCCCAATGGCCAGTACGTTGCTGTAGGCCATGATCGTGCGGTGAGGATCTGGGATATTCACACTGGCCAGCTGTTAGAGAGATTATGCGGGCATAAAGGTCACATTTATTCTTTAGCCTACACACCCGATGGAAAGGGACTTGTCAGTAGCGGTACTGATGGTATGGTCAAGTATTGGGACGTCAGTGCGCTCTGTCCTCGGCCCGCTGGAGTGGGTGGAGTCGCAGGGATAGGGATGGGTCGAAAGAGGTCCGGGATCAACGGTTGTCCTTGCATCATGAACTTCACTGGCGATGAGGTATGTTTAAAGGGCAACTGCTTCTCTGTTTTAGATAATGACCACCAATGCCAACTACTTGGTTGGTCTTTGAGGCCGGGTCGGTTGCCATTTCTCATGATGGGAAGTGGGTTGTTGCCGGATCAGCAGATGGTTGCGTGTACATTTGGGATGCAACGAATGGGGTCATGCAGTTGAGACTTGCTGGGCACAAGAAGTGGGGTTTGTATTTGCCTTTGATTCAAAGCCTCATTTGTCTGATTGTTCTCAGTCGGATCAGTTGGGTTGAGCCGTTCTGGAAGCCTTTTATCAACAGAGAGTGATGATCAGCGAATAAGAATCTGTATGTTTAGTGTTCCCTGGCTGGGTTCTGCCTTGTTCAACCTAACATTATCACCTTTGATATTAGGGCGTATCACACCATGGCATGATGCCCCACGGTAGATACGAGTAATCTATATAACGCTA
This sequence comes from Lepiota subincarnata, assembly GCA_023014305.1. NCBI lineage: Eukaryota > Fungi > Basidiomycota > Agaricomycetes > Agaricales > Agaricaceae > Lepiota > Lepiota subincarnata. The sequence continues at coordinate 1,473,424 of JAECYV010000003.1, forward strand.
CCAGATCGCAGTTCCAAATATTTAGTCCCAAATTCTCATCTACGTACAACCACACACCGAGAAAAGCTGCCGGTGAAATTAGTTCGCTTACCAGTGTCAGACACACAGTAGAGCTTCGCACGAAAAACGCTGTGAAATCCCAACGGAAAACAGCTGCTCATCTCCGCCCTGGTTACCTCCTTCATCTCCTTTGCATCGAACGCCATGAGCATACTCCTGCCCCTTTCCCCATCCAATAGGACACTCAGCACCACTCCATCGTCTTCCTTGTCAGGGTTAGCATTTGGTCGTGGGATGAATACCGGTTCGCCTGTAGTGTACCCTCTTGCACCCCATGCTTTATGTTGCTTGTCAGTGGACGACATGTCGAGTTTATGATTTGGTCAGTGAAGACACCGGTCATGTTGGGTGAGGGATTCCATATCTACATATTTTTTTGAGCGGGAGGCATGTGAAGAGAGGAGGGGGGAACGTACACGTATCGGTAAGGAGATCCGTACTTTGCAGGATGAATCGTAGGCAAACCAATGCCCAAGGGAATCTCGAAATCAATTCTGGCGTCTCGCGTTACTATGGCTTTAGTGCTTTGAGATGAAATCTTTTCGAGGATGTAGCGCCGGGCATGGGGTAGGACGATAGGGCGTGGAGGGCCTGTTGTGGGGGGTGTGGCAGCTGAGCGGAGGTGATCAAGGTAGAGGAGGTTGAGGATGGTGTTGTCTGTGTAGCATGTGAGATCGAGGATGATGTCATCCAAGGCGTTGTGGCCGTTGATGGTGTGGAAAGTGAAGAATATGCGTGCCTTTTGATTATTGTTTAGTCGTCCTTGAGCAACAGCGGGAAAGGATTGTGTATTTTACCTTGTATTTTGTGACGACACTGCCTTGTGAGTGATCGATGACATAGAAGCCTGTATCGCGCTTGGGATCCCAGTTGTCCAAAGAAGAGATGAGATTGCTGTGCGTTTTGATAGAAGCGCCGTTTCTATTGTCATCAGCGGTAAACTCAAGGGACACATAGAAGGAATAGCCTGCATGTACAAGAGCGTACAAGCTATAGTCGGACTGCCACACGGACAATACAAGCTACGTTTTCGTCTGCACAAAAGAGTGAATGTACCTCATCAGTGCATCTGTGATCTCTGCTAATATATCAACTCGATGGTTACTGCCCCTGCTATTGTCGCCGGAAGGGTGACTTTGAAAAGCTCGTACACGGGTGTAGGACCAAACTTTTGAACGTAGTTGAAGAATTCGCCCGTGTTGGGATCGGTGCAGGAATGTGCTGCACTCAGATTCTGTCAAGATATGGGTAGAGGCGGGCATATGTGACGAGCTCAAGGGGTTGGAGTGTAATAGGGTCTCTGGAGCATGTTGGCGCTTGCCTTGGCTACCGGTAGTGAAATGTGGCAGAGGACTTGGGGGCGCTGTGAGAGGAGAGACCAGGAGGGCTGAGAGTGAGTGTGACACTCACATTTGCTCCGTCTGCTGAACGCGCTGCCTTGCTACTGGTATGTTTACGATTGGAGGAGGGTACGAATTGACTAAAGAAATTAGTAAAAGGGTTTTGCAGGGGTCTCTGGTACCACAGAATGCGATGCCAGGGACATAGTCCCGCTGTCCAATTTCTTTGATTCTGCTGTTTGCGGCGGATCTGTTGGAGTAGGAGACTTGGCCTGAGAGGGTGACGTAGAAATAGTGGTTCACACCGAGTCCATTGAACCAGTGGGAGATGTTTATTAACCCCGAAGAAGCGGAATGGATATGACGGGTGCCAGGTCTGGTGCGGCCATGACAGCCAGAGAGCCAGGAAAGGATCTGACCTTGGGCCGGAAGTGATATGGCGGTGTGCTGAGTTTGAAGCCTGCAGCGAGCCAGAACAGCATGATGGTAGCGCAGGGAGAGTGTTTTATAGGTGTCCTGTTCATGTCATGACATGCAGTATTGGGTGTTGAATAGCGTGTTGTCATCGCCAATGTTTAGTGGATGGCGAGCGAGACGGTCTTTGGGTGATGACGTCACTTGTGCTTTCGTCCCACGTGATCGCCGATATTAACGCAGCATGACCCTTACAGTCGATGTTCTGTTCTGCCAACTCCGGTGCTCGAGTCTGCCAACGCGAGTGAGATTCTTTCGCCTGCCTCTCCCCAGCTTTCTGAAGGGCGCCAGTCGGATATAAATGCTTGCTATTGACTTTGGGAAAGGCTCAAAGCACGTGCGGGATTGCTATTTTCAAGTGGTTCAGTAGGTGAGTCAACCAATGTGACCGGACACAGAGAATCCAACCATCCCTCAGCTGACCCTCCTCTGGACCAAACAATCGATTTTGATATCTCTTAGGTCTGTGAGGATCGCAGATTTGACTTGAGACTGAAGGCAGACATCCGTGTTCAGGCGAGGATCGTGATGGCACACACCTCCCTTTTCCTCCCCATCCACCCACACCACCCACTTGTTGCGGTTTTAGTGAATTCTTAAGCGCTTGCAAAAATTGACTTCAGCAAACTGTGCCGCACCTTTGCACCAACTGTTCCTCATGTTCTCGGTTGTCAAAGCTTCTGGGATGTTGCTCGCCCCTGATTTATCTCCCCAAATCCTACCTATATTGGAGAACTAGGGACCGCCTGAGGAGCTCCATGCCGCTGATTATGACCAAAGGGTGACCCTTGGCGAATTGGACCTTGGGGGAAATTAATATCACGAGCACGAGGTTGGGTTTCCATTTTGCCTACTGTGATTCCTCTGGCGATTCACAATTATATTCCAGGTGAGTAATAAACGAATCCCCAAATTCTGTCCCAGGTCATGTTCTCATGCCAAGGCCGGTTCTGTGGTACAGAAATCCGGGGAACCAGGAAGCGTCCAATCATGGACTAGGAGAAAGATGAACACGTGCAATTCAGCGGTTTTCTGGTATGTTTCATATACAGACATACCATACTCAACGAAATCCCCCCTCCTCTCTCCTGCAACGTCCCTCAGCCTCTTGCACGTCCATGGTCGCTACCACATCCCCACCCACGCTTCTTCCTTTCCCACAATCCTTGGAGTGTGGCGCGACGCCAACCAGACACCGGTCGAGGGGCAGCGTATCGGGTGGAACGCAGTACTGGATGTCGCATCTATGAACCGGATAATGAGTCCGGTGACAGTCGATCATGGTTCTGGTCGCAAATTTACTGCGTTAAGGCAACTGTTAATCCGCATGTTGGTCCTTGATCGAAACGAGTGATAAAGGATAACATAACAAGAAGATGAGTGCTAACAGTGATTATATGATAGAATCAATGGTACTCGTATGCTGCCTCAACTCTGTCTATAGTCAGCTGTAATTTTGTTGTTCTGTGTATTCCTTCAAGTAATACATGATGCAGTGTATGGTGCATACCCACCAATCGGAGGTTCGGGAGTGTACACATAGAACATTAGCTTAGCGTGGGCTCAAAAACACGCCTCCCATTGATGAGGGCATTCTCCTGGTAATCCCCTGAACGCTGCGGTACAAGGCCATTTTCACTGGACGTGGGAAAAGATCGATGTCGGCGCCTAACCTCGAAATGCTTTCGATATCTCACGAACAGATGAACAGCTTCCCACCAATGGATATCGACACACAAGGAGCGGCCTCAGCATCAGATACAGGACTTGAACTCAGTGGTCTACCCACCGGTGTTGATCCACCCGCTCAAAGCGACTCCACCGCGGGTTCAGGTGCCGTTGGACCTTCAGGGAACACCAACACAAATCTTCCTGGAGATTTCAAATTCAGTGATGTTGCTCCAGAGTTTAGGAAGGAAGATGATGATTGGAATGTGACCTTCAATCCTAACGTCAAGAGGCAGTTAGATATCAGTTTGGTTCGCACATTTGAGCATGAAAGGCAAGCTTTTCCTTTGTGTTCTCACTGCAGTTCTTATATTTATGGCACTGGACACAGCGGGGCAGCTATTCACCCCGCATTGTCAGGGGATGGAAAGTATTTGGCAACAGGGCGCATGGACACTGCACAGATATACGATATAGAGACTGGCCAAAGGATTCAGTATGTTAGCACGCATTCTTGCTCACCAATACAACCATTGACGCAGCGTGACGACTCTAGCGTATTTGATCATACGGACGGCAATGCAGTGGAAGAAATGGATATCTGGAGTATTCGCTTCAGCCCTGACGGAAAGCACCTCGCAACAGGAACCAATACCAACCGAATTCGTGTATGTGGCCATTGGTGGCACCTCCTGTACCATCATAATTAATACAAGTTTATACTCAGGTTTGGGATATCGCAAAAAAATCCCTCTCTAAGGTCTTTGATGAACACCGTAACGATGTTACATCTCTTGATTTCTCCCCTGATGGGCATTTCATTGCTTCAGGTTCATACAGGATGGTTAGGATTTGGAATATTATTGACAACACATCAAAAGCTCTCCCCATCAATGACTACCACTCGCATTGTGATGGCTCATCGTTCGTTCATGGCAAGTGGTCCATCTGGGGCATCAAAATTAGTCCCAATGGCCAGTACGTTGCTGTAGGCCATGATCATGCGGTGAGGATCTGGGATATCCACACTGGCCAGCTGTTAGAGAGATTATGCGGCCATACAGGTATCATTTATTCTTTAGCCTACACACCCGATGGAAAGGGACTTGTCAGTGGCAGTCGGGATTGTACGCTAAAGTATTGGGATGTCAGTGCGCTCGGTCGTGGGCCAAGTGGAGTGGGTGGAATCGCAGGGACAGGAATTGATCGAAAGAAATCTGGGATCGACAGTTGTCCTTGCATCATGACCTTTACTGTGCCTAAGGTATGCTTAAAGGGCAACTGATTCTCTGCCAATGCCAACGACATAGTCGTTCAGGATGCTGTCACGTCAGTAGCCATTTCTCATGATGGGAAGTGGGTTGTTTCCGGATCAGTAAATGGTTGTGTACACATTTGGGATGCGACGAATGGAGTTTTGCAGTTGAGACTTGCTGGGCACAAGGCCATCGGTTTGTATCTGCCTTTGACTCAAGCCTTCATTGTCTGATTGTTCTCAGTCCGATCAGTTGGGTTGAGTCGTTCCGGAAACCTTTTAGCAACAGGGAGCTATGATGAACGAGTAAGAATTTGTATGTTTAGAGTTCCCTGGCTGGGTACTGCTTTGTTCAACCTAACACTATTGCCTTCGATATTAGGGCGCATAACACCATGGCATGATTCCCCACACTAGATACGAGTAATCTGTATAACGCTACCATATCGCAGTTCCAAACATTTAGTCCCGAATTCTCATCTACGTATGTACAACCACACCGGAAGAAGTGGCCTGTGGGATTAGCTCACTTACCACAGTGGCAGCCACGCATTAAAACTTCGCAAACAAAACCCCATGAAACCCCAACGGAAAACAGCCTTTCATCTCTGCCCTCGCTACGATTGCCATGGGTTTTAATAGAAGCGCCATTGCTGTTGTCATCAGCGGTAAATTCAAAGGAGACACGTGAAAGGAATGGCTTGCATGCACGAGCCATAGTCGGAATGCCACACAGACAGTACGACAGACTTTTTTGTCAGGGCAAAAGCATGAATGTACGCCATTGGCGTATCTGCGATCTCTGCCAATATGTCAACTCGATGGCCACTGCCACTGTTATTGTTGTCGGAAGGAGTGACTTTGAAAATGATGTACCCAGGTGTAGGACCGAAATTTTGCTCGCCTGTGTCGGGATTGGTGCAGGAATGTGCTGCGCTCATATCGCCATCAAGGCGTGGGTCGAGGCGGGCATATGTGACGAGCTCAAGGGGTTGGAGTGTTGTAGGGTCGATAATCTGGAGCATGTTGGCGTCTGTCTTGGCCACCAGGTAGCGAAGTACGGGGGCAGATGATGTGGAGGAGTTGTGGGAGGAGAGACCGGGAAGGTTGGGAGTGAGTGTGACGCTCACATTTGCGCTGTCTGCTGAGCGCGATGTCCTCCTACTGGTATGTTTACGATTGGTGGAGGAGGGCACGAATTGGGTGAAGAATTTGGCAAAAAGGGTTTAGCAGGGGTCTCTGGTATCACCGAACGTGATGTCGGGGACGTGACCTAGTTGTTCAATTTCTTTGATTCTGCTATCTGCGGAGGATCTGTTGGAGTAGTAGACTTGTCCGGAGGGAGTGATGTGGAAGTGGTGATTCATGCCGAGTCCATCGAACCGGTGGGGGATGTTGCCAACCCCGAGGTGGCGGAACGGACACAAAAGGTATTGGTAGACGTACTCAGCGTCACGCTAATCTCGTGAACGGCTGAGGTGGTATTTACATGTCAGGGTCCTTTTAAGAATGTCGGAAATTGTGAAACTATATAGTTCTCTTATCGAAAGGGGAAAATATTGTCGGCATGTATAATATGAAATACATGCCGACAAATGTAGTCTTCGACTACTTTTGGGTATTTGAACCCCTGTGGTCGCGCCTCGCCAACACTCCCCCAGGTGCGACTATCGATAGCGCCGAGGTTCAATTTTCATCGTCCCGAGGATCCGGCTGCTCCTTATCCTCTATCAGCCCAAGCTCCCTCGCGTATCTCCTTGTAGCGTCCCGTGGTAGTGCCTTCGTGAATAGATCAGCGATGTTTGATTCCCCAGGGATATAAGTCGGCGTGAACTCCCCCTCCTCTAATTTCTCCTTTACGAAATGATACCTAACCGAAATGTGTTTCGTTCGTTTATGACCGCGGTATGTTTTAGTGAGGTCGATAGCGCCGCTATTGTCCACGTGGATAATGACCGGGCGATTTTGTGGTAGCATGACCTCCTCTAGGAAATCGGACAGCCACATGGCTTGTTGCACGCCCCGTGAGAGAGCCATGTATTCGGCTTCGGTGGTTGACATGGCCACTGTATCCTGTCTTTTCATTGCCCACGACACTGGCCCTCCACCAACAAAGAATACTTGTCCCTCCGTTGATCGTCTGGTGTCCCTGTCGCCTGCGAAGTCTGAGTCAACATATCCGATTGGTTGTAATGTTGATCCTCGTCGGTATGTTATCGCATAGTCAAGCGTGCCCCTCACGTATGCAAGGGCATGCTTCATAGCTTCCCAGTGGGCTCTTCCGGGATTTTGTGCATACCTCGACAAGAGGTTTACTGTGTATGATAGATCGGGTCAGGTAGCGACTTGAAGCCACATTAGGGACCCTAGGGCTTCGCGATACGGTATGTTTTTCATATCCTCGGTCTCTTCCTCATTTGACGGGCAGTCATCCTTGGACAGCGCAATTCCTGGTGGTAGTGGTGCCGATTTCGGTTTACAATCTTTCATCCCAAAGCGCTCCAGAACCTGTTCGGCATAAGCTCTTTGCAAAATCCGGATTCCTAGGTTCGTCTCCTCCACTTTGATTCCTAACATATGATCCACTTTATCCATAATTTTCACCTCATACTTGCTCCCTAGCTCTTGCTTTGCTCGTTCTGCCTCCTCCCTGGTTGTGGAGCACCCCATGGTGTCGTCCGTGTAAGTCACATTTATTGTGTGTCGTGTCCCATCCTTTCTCGATCTGACAGTTGGTTCCGCGCGAGATTGGTGGTATCCGAGTGCCCTGTATGTTATTCTGAGTGTCTTTGACCAATYGTGTGCCCCTTGCATGGTCCYGTATAAGGTTTTAYGGAGTCGCCATACCTTGTCRTCTCCCCCCTCCTTAAAACCRGCCRGCTGTTCCATGTAGACCTCAAARGCRATATCACTATTCAGGTAAGCTGCGACAAAATCAAGTYGCCACAGGACCAGATTGCAGGAYGCYGACACYRCAAGGACRAGGCGAAAAGATTCCAATYGTGCTGTGGCTGCATATGTCTCATCAAAATCGACACCCTGGACTTGAGTGAAACCTTTTGCCACTAGTCTGGCCTTTCACTTCACCAGCTGCCCATCACCATCAAATTTTGGGGCAAACACCCACTTCGAGGACACCACATTCTTTCCTATTGGTCTGTCAACCAGTTCAAAAACGCCCCGCATCCTCATCACTTCGATCTCTGTCAACATAGGTGGCATCCATAAGTCGGGCTCCATCATCGCTTCCCGAAAGGTCTGCGGTACCCTAATGCCTCCGACATGAGTCAGGAATGCACCAGGTATGTTCTCCCCCACCTCCCGATCCAAGTACTCCATTGATTCAAGCAGGCATCGCGAGGGTCGGACATCACGTCACTCACGTCGGACAGCTAGAGGGGCATCCTGCTCACCCGCAACACTGCCACCAACTCCCCCATGTCCAGTAATCGCTCCCCCAGCCTCAGGTATCGCTCCCTCTGTCTCCCCCACTACCTCTATCTCACCAACGGGTGGCGGGTCACCATCGCCGGGTGCGTTCACAGTCTCATTCCTAGGGGGCTTCACTAGTCTCCCATCGAGTATCTCGCTAGGCATCGGGTCACCATCAACCTCCCACTCAGTATGTTTTGGACCCTTGGTGAAGTTCGTTGTACCCTCATCAAAGATAATGTTACGCCCACTGAAAACAGAACCGGTATTGCGGTCCAAGAGTTTATAGCTCCCCCGCCCAAAGTAACCAATCAGTGTGAATCGCGTTGCACGGGGTCCAATTTTCGGGGTGCCGACCTCTGGAGGTATTTTCGCATATGCAGTAGAACCAAAGGGTTGGAGGTGAGCTACATCTTGACGTCTCCCATACCAGCGTTCAGCAGGTATTAAGTCAGGGTTTCGTTTAGATGGTATCATGTTCCGAACATATACTGTGGTGCGAATGGCCTCAGGCCAATACTTAGGTGGGAGCCCAGACTCCACAAGCATGGATCGCACTGAGTCCAGGATAGTTCACATGCTCCGTTCAGCTGCACCATTCTGCTGATGTGCGTATGCTGTGGTGAACTCCATAGTGATACCGAATTCTCTGGTGTAAGCCTCCCATAATTTGTTGTTCCATTCGCCACCCCGATCGCACCTCACAACCTTCAACTTCTGCCCAGTTAGTCGTTCAGCTCCCACGTAGAAGGCCTTGAAAACCCTTAACGTGGTCTCTGCCGATTTTTCATGTAGGAATTCAACAGTCCGATACGATGATGCCCCATCCATCAGGAGCATGAAGTAGCGTGATCCACCTGCGGATTGGGTAGGGGAAGGACCCCATAGGTCCATGTGTATGCGGTCTAAGACTTCAGTCTTGTGGGTAACCTCCTCATCGTAGGGACGTGCATGCATTTTTCCAAATACACAGTCCTCACATCTCCCATCCATATCTAGTTGGCCGGTCACATCAAGTCCGTCCACTAATCCCTTCCGGGCCAAGTTTTTCAGGGAGTCTATCCCTACGTGGCCAAACCTCCGGTGCCAAACATCAAAGCTGGTTGGGTTTTTGTGCGATCTAGCCATCAAAGCCTGTGTCGGCTTAGCGATGTCCACCGTATATAAGCCATCTCTTAATACGGCTTTCACAGCTAGTTGGCCATCAGGGAAGCGTAACGCAACATCATCGGGACCAAATGTTGCAACAAGGCCATGCTCACAGACTCTCGGGATGGATATCAGGTTGGAGCGGAGGGTAGGTGTGTGTAGGACGTTGTGGAGGGTGAGGTCGATAATTTTTTCATCTGCTCTAACCATTATCCTGATTGTTCCCTTTCCAATGATTGGGAAACTCACTTCCTTCCCAGCAGCCTTGCCATATTGGGTGGAGTCTAGCTCGGTATATTTGGTAAAGTCCCCTCGATGAGTGAAGCAATGATCTGTTGCGCCAGAGTCGATTACTGTATTGGTGTGGCCACTATTGCTAACCTTAGTTAACATATCTGCCATGAGGATAACAACATCCCTCGAGGCCGTAAGTGATGTCTCATYGCTTCCTTCATTGGCGATCGTGTTAAAGGAGCRGGGTGKTTGCTGCTGGTTGTATGAGTTGTTTGTACCCAGACGGTTGGTGGTTTGGATCTGCTGKYGTCGATGGCCAAAGTTGGGTGGGAACTGACCCTGTTTCCCACCACCAGGCCARTAGCAATCCTCAATTGTGTGTCCYGTTYGGCRGCAGTTCATATTGGAGCATRATAGGTGTGGTCGGTTGYGTGGTGTGTTGGTCTGGAGTGCCATAGGTGAGTTGTTCGTGTGAGGGATCCTATCTCGGCTAATTCTGGCCCAGTGTGTGTTTAGCCTAGTTATWGTCTCAAYGGAAGATGTAGTGGYRTATAGGGTGGCAACCACAGGATCCCAGGAGCGTGGTAGGGATCCCAGAATGATAGAGCRGAAAGTAGTATCTGTGATATTGCCTCCCATGGCRTTGACATTTTGCCATAATACRCGCAGTTGGGCTACATGATTGGCAAAATTGTCATTGTCCYGATATCRTAGGCTCCACAACTCTTCCTCTGCATGTAGTAGAGCTAACTCTGATRTCTTGTCATATAGGTCAAGGAGTGATTTCCAGRCATCTGCTGCTGTACYRGTGACRTTTGCGCCCAACCCAACTGGGTTGCGGACATTATATAGTAGTAGTCCCTTTGACCATGCGTTACGGACTCTCCACTYRCTGGTTGTTGGTTGGGTGGAATCCCAAGCTGTTCTGGTTGTTGTCAGYGGCRTGGTCCCCAGGTTAGTTGGTGGTGTAGTAGGGGTAGTTGTYGAGGCYGTTGCTGGGTCTTTGATGGAGTCATCGAGGTATCCCATTACTCCACRAACCTCGGCAGCAATAGTTATCATRTTTTTCCAGGCRACCCAGTTCRAGCCGTCAAACTTGTCATTTTCGGAGAAAGTAGGTGGGCCACTGGTGGTCCCAGAGTTTGAGTCAGACATCTCGTAGTTCTGATGTGGTGTGTGTATGTGTGTGGTAGTTGTAGTTATYGGTGTTCAGAGTCAGCAGCSCAGTGGGTTGGGGAAAATTTTTATGTTATGTCAGTTGCGCTTTCCGGGGCCCATAACCTATTGGTAGACGTACTCAGTGTCACGCTAATCTCGTGAACGGCTAATATTTCGTACCTATTGGTAGACGTACTAAAGTAGATAGTTAGCTACTGTTTTATCTCGAGTATATGTGTGATAATACTCACCTCAGCGTCACGCTAATCTCGTGAACGGCTGAGGTGGTATCTACATGTCAGGGTCCTTTTAAGAATGTCGGAAATTGTGAAACTATACAGTTCTTTTTATCGAAAGGGGAAAATATTGTCCGCATGTATAATATGAAATACATGCCGACAAATGTAGTCTTCGACTACTTTTGGGTATTTGAACCCCTGTGGTTGCGCCTCGCCAACAAAAGGCGCCAGGTCTGGTGCAGTAGATGGAGCCAGAGAGCCACAAGGGGATCTGACCTTGGGCTGGAAAAGATATGGCGGTGTGCTGAGAGGGCGAATGCCGAGGCCTGCAGCGAGCCAGGAAGACATGATGAGTGTGGCGCAAGGAGAGAGCTAGTATCATATGGGTGCTCTTCATATTATAGCATGGCTCACGCTGATCACACGGAATACTGTTCAGCGGGTTTACACCTTTTGATATACACGCATCCCTAGTAAATTACACTCAACCACGCCCGCGATCGCCGCCGCCACCACCGCGTCCTCACCCACGTACCCGAGTATCCCTTGAGTATTGGTGCGTCACTGAGCAGGAAGGTATTGAGAGGCAGTGCATCAGGCAGCATGTAGTATCGGACGGTGGTCGATAGCGTGTTGTCATTTTCACCATACAAGGTGGCCGTGAACAGACGGACGGACTGGCGCTCGCCTGTGTACCTGAATGCACCTGTGATGTCATTTCCGCCGTACTCCCACGTGATTGTTGATCGGCATCCAGCACGCATGGTCTCAGCCCATCTTTCTCCAACCAGTGGACAGCCAAACATAAACGCTTGCTCCTGATTTTAGGAAAGACTCACAGAACGTGTGAGACCACTATTTTCGAGCAGTGCAACGAGCTGATGTGTCAGTAGGTGAGTTGAGCAATGCAATGGGACATTCTATTTCCCTCTGATTGAAGTAATTCTCAGCCGACCCATCCTCAGGATATTTATATCTCTTTTGGTCTGCGAGGATTGCAGGCTCAACTCGAGACCAAAGGGGATGTCCGCATTTTGGTGAGACTATGATGGTTCTACCCCCCATTCGGACCCGATTCCGGCTCTCTTACACCGCTACTAATGGCGCTCCCACCACTGACCTTGTCGAGATTTTAGTGAACTCCCAAGCGCCCACGAAGATTGACTTCAGTAACCCGCATCGCACTTACAGCAATATCTCAGAAGAAATCCCCTGGCACCAATGTTTCTTCGTGTTCTCGGTTGTTGAAGCTTCCGGGATGTACCTCATGCCTTATTATCTCCTCGAGTGCTACTTATAGTGGAAAACTAGGGATCACCTGAGGAGCTCCATGCGGCTGGTTATGTACTCACAAAGGATGACCCTCAGCAAATTGGACCTTGGGAAACGTAATATCGCGAGCCCCAAGGGCAAGTTTCCATGTCGTCTACTGTGACTCCTCTGGCGATTCGGGATTATATTCCCAGGTGAGTAATAAAACGAATCCTCACATTCTGTTTCAGGTCATATCCTTATGCCAGGGCCTGTCCTGCGGTGGATAAATCTGGGGAACCAGGAAGGGTCTGGTCTTGGACTAGAAGATAAGATGGATACATGCAATTCAGCAATTTTTGGTATGCTTCACATACAGACATACCATCCTCAATGAGATCCCCCCTCCCCTCTCCCACCATGTCCCCCAGCCTCTTGCACGTCCATATCCCCGCCCACGCTTCGTCCTTCCCACAATCCTTGGAGTTTGGCGTACCACTAACCAGACACCGGTCGAGGGGCAGCCAGTACTGGATGTCGCATCTATGGACCGGATAGCGAGCCTAGTGACAGCCGATCTTGGTTCTGGTGGCAAATTTCCTGCGTTGGGGCAACCGTCAATCTGCATGTTGGTCCTTGATCGAAACGAGTGATAAAGGATAACTTAACAAGGAGAAGATGAATGCTAACGGTGATTGTACGACATAATCAATGTACTCGTATGCTACCCCACTGTCTTTAGTCAGCGGTAATTTTGTTATTTTGCGTATTCCTTCGAATAACACCTAACACAGTGTATGGCGCATACACACCGATCGGAGGTTCGGGAGTGTACACGTAGAAAGTAGCTTAGCCTGAGCTCAAAAACACCCCTCCCATTAATGAGGGCATGATCCTAACAACTGCTTGATGCTGCGGTACAAAGACACTTTCACTGGACTCTTGTGGGAACAGATTGATTTGGCGCCTAACCTCGAAACGCTTTAGCATTAACCCCGCCATCACCGCCTATCCCGACCAGATGAACAGCTTCAAAACAATGGATATAGACACACAAGGAGAGGCCTCAACGGCGGATATAGGACCTGAACCCATTGGTCTACCCCTCGTAGTTGATCCAGCTGCTCAAAGCGACTCCACTGCGGGTTCAGGTGCCATTGGACTTTCAGGGAACACCAACACAGATCTTCCTGGAGATTTCGATTTCAGTGAGGTTGCTCCAGAGTTTAGGAAGGAATATGATGATTGGAATGTGATCTTCAATCCTAATGTCAAGAGGCAGTTGGATATCAGCTTGGTTCGCACTTTTGAGCATGAAAGGCAAGCATTTCCGTTCTGTTCCCACTACAATTGTTATATCTACGGCACTAGATACTCCCCACAGTCTATGCCCTTTGCATTGTCAGGGGATGGAAAGTATTTGGCAATGGGCTGCATAGACACTGCACAGATATACAATATAGAGACTGGCCAAAAGATTCAGTATGTTAACACACATTTTTGCTCACTAATACAACCATTGATGCAGCACAACGACTCCAGCATATTTGATCATACGGACAGCAACACGGTGGAAAAAATGAATATCCTGAGTATTTGCTTCAGCCCTGATGTAAAGCACCTTGCGACAGGAACCTTCGCCAACCGAATTCGTGTATGTGGCCATCACTGGCACCTCTTGTATCATCATAACTAATACAAGGTTATAATCAGGTTTGGGATATCACAAAGAAATCCCTCCATAAGGTCTTTGATGAACACCGAGACCCTGTTTCGTCTCTTGATTTCTCCCCTGATGGGCATTTCATTGTTTCAGGTTCACTCAGGATGATTAGGATTTGGAACATCATTGACAACACATCAAAAGCTCTCCCCATCAACGACTACCACTTGCGTTATGAGGTCCCACTGTGCATCGATGGCTCGCCATTCATTCATGGGATTACAATTAGTCCCAATGGCCAGTACGTTGCTGTTGGCCATGATCATATAGTGAAGATCTGGGATATCCACACTGGCCAGCTGTTAGAGAGATTAAATGGGCATACAAGTTTCATTAAATCTTTAGCCTTCACACCTGATGGAAAGGGACTTGTCAGTAGCAGTCTCGATCATACGCTAAAGTATTGGGACGTCAGTGCGCTCGGTCGTGGGCCCGGTGGAGTGGGGGGAGTCACAGGAACAGGAATGGGTCGAAAGAGGTCTGGGATCGATGGTTGTCCTTGCATCATCAACTTCACTGGGCATAAGGTATGTTTAAAGGGCTACTGCTCCTCTGCCAATGCCAACTACTTGGTCGTTCAGAAAGCTGTCACGTCAGTGGCCATTTCTCATGATGGGAAGTGGGTTGTTTCCGGATCAGCAGATCATTGTGTGCACATTTGGGATGCGACGAATGGAGTTTTGCAGTTGAGACTTGTTGGGCGCAAGGGCATGGGTCTGTATTTGCCTTTGACTCAAGCCTCCTTTGTCTCATTGTTCTCAGTCTGGTCTGTTGGCGAGGCGCGACAACATAAGAGATGTATCACCAAAAGTGGTCAGCGATCACATCCACCGGCATGTATTTCAAATCCTACATGCCGGTGTTCCCCTTTCTACTAAAACKATACAGAACCTATATTTCCCACCTATATACGGACCCTTTCATGTATAGACACACCTCAGTTGTTCACGAAGTACCGTGACGCTGAGGTGAGTACTTTTTCCTTTATTAGAGACACATTGATATCTAACTACCCTACCGTAGATTTTATATCAATAGGTACGAAAATACAGATTAGTTGTTCACGAAGTACCGTGACGCTGAGATTTTATATCAATATAGTCAGTTGGGTTGAGTCGTTCCGGAAGCCTTTTAGCAACAGGGAGTTATGATGAGGGAGTAAGAATCTGTATGTTTCGAGTTCCCTGGCTGGGTTCTGCCTTACTCAACCTTACATTATGGCCTTCAACCTTAGGGCGTATAACACCATGGCATGATTCCCCACAGTAGATACGAGCAATCTGTATAAGGCTACCAGATCGCAGTCTCAAAAATTTAGTCCCGAATTCTCGTCTACATACAACCCACCCACCGACAAAAATGACCGATGGGATTAGCTCACTTATCACAGTGTCAGATACGCATTAAAGTTTCGCACGAAAAACCCCATGAAACCCCAACGGAAAACAGCCGTTCATCTCTGCCCTCGCTACCTCCTTCATCTCCTTTGCATCCAACACTACCAGCATACTCCTGCCCCTTTCCCCATCCAATACGACACTCAGCACCACTCCATCGTCTTCCTCGTCAGGGTTAGCGTTTGGTCGTGGAACGAATACTGGTTCACCTGTGGTGTACCCTCTTGCACCCCATACTTTATGTTGCTTGCCAGTGGACGACATGTCGAGTTTTATGATTTGGTCAGTGAAGACGCCTGTCATGTCGGGTGAGGCTCTGTGGATTCCATATCTACATAAATCGTGTTTAAGCGGTAGGCGTGTGAAGAGAGGATGGGGAACGTACACGTATCGGTAAGGAGATCCGTACTTTGCAGGATGAATCGTAGGCAACTCAATGCCCAAGGGGATCTCGAAATCAATTCTCGCGTCTTGCGC
Source organism: Lepiota subincarnata (assembly GCA_023014305.1). Classification (NCBI taxonomy): domain Eukaryota; kingdom Fungi; phylum Basidiomycota; class Agaricomycetes; order Agaricales; family Agaricaceae; genus Lepiota; species Lepiota subincarnata. The sequence continues at coordinate 1,489,281 of JAECYV010000003.1, forward strand.
TACTGTGGCTTTGGCGCCTTGAGATGAATTCCTTTCGAGGGGCGTGGACGCCCTGCTGTGGGAGATGTGGCAGCTGAGCGGAGGTGATCAAGGTAGACGAGGTTGAGTATGGTGTTGTCGGTGTAGCGTGTGAGATCGAGGATGATGTCACCCGAGGCGTCGTGGGCGTTGATGGTGTGGAAAGTGAAGAATGTGGGCGCCTTTTGATTATTGTTTAGTCGTCGTTGAGCAACAGCGGGAAAGACCACAATATTGTGTATTTTACCTTGTATTTTGCGACGACGCCGCCTCGTGAGCGATTGATGACATAGAAGACTGTATCGCGCTTGGGATCCCACTTGTTCAAAGAGGAGACGAGATTGCCATATGTTTTCATAGAAGCGCCGTTTCTATTGTTATCAGCGGTAAATTCAAAGGGGGGCACGTGGAAGGAATGGCTTGCACGTACGAGCTATAGTTGGACTGCCACACGGACAGTGCGACATACTTGTTTGTCAGCGCAAAAGAATGAATGTACGCCATTGGCGCATCTGTGATCTCTGCCAATATATCAACTCGATGGCCACTGCCACTGCTATTGTTYTCGGAAGKRGTGACTTTGAAAATCTTGTACACAGGTGTARGACCGAAYTTTTGAACGTAGTTGAAGAACTCGCCCGTGTTGGGATCGGTGCAGGAATGTGCTGCACGTCGAGACGTGGGTCAATGTGGGCATATGTGATGAGCTCAAGGGGTTGGAGTGTTGTAGGGTCGATAATCTGGAGCATGTTGGTGCCTGTCTTGGCCACCAGTAGCGAATTGCAGGGGCAGATGATGTGGAGGAGTTGTGAGGGGAGAGACCGGGAAGATTGGGAGTGAGTGTGACGCTCACATTTGCGGCGTCTGCTGAGCGTGAGGCCTTCCTACTGGTATGTTTACGATTGGGAGAGGAGGGCACGAATTGGGTGTTTGGCAAAAAGGGTTTTAGAGGGGTCTCTGGTATCGCCAAACGTGATGCCGGGGACGTAGCCCAGTTGTTCAATTTCTTCGATTCTGCTAGCTGTAGAGAATCTGTTGGAGTAGTAGACTTGTCCAGAGGGAGTGATGTGGAAGTGGTGGTTCATGCCGAGTCCATCGAATCAGTGGGAGATGTTGCCAACCCCGAGGTGGCGGAACGGACACAAAAGGCGCCAGGTCTGGTGCAGTAGATGGAGCCAGAGAGCCACAAGGGGATCTGACCTTGGGCTGGAAAAGATATGGCGGTGTGCTGAGAGGGCGCATGCCGAGGCCTGCAGCGAGCCAGGAAGACATGATGAGTGTGGCGCAAGGAGAGAGCTAGTATCATATGGGTGCTCTCTATATTATAGCATGTGGCTCACACTGATCATACTGGACACGCTTCAGCGGGTTTACATACACACACGCCTAGTAAATTACACTCAACCATGCCCGCGATCGCCGCCGCCGCCACCGCGTCCTCACCCACATACCCGAGTATCCCTTGAATATTGGTGCATCATCGAGCAGGAGGGTATCGAGAGGCAGTGGGTCAGGCAGCATGTAGTATCAGACGGTGGATAACGTGCTGTCATTTTCACCGTGTAAGGTGGGCGTGAGCGGTGGATGGGGAACAGAGGGACTGGCACTCGCCTGAATGCACCCATGACGTCACCTTACCTGTACTCCCTCGTGATTGTTGATCGGCATCAGCACATATTTGCTCTTAGCCCATCTTTCTCTAACCAGTGAAGGACGCTAGCCAAACAACAACGCTTGCTATTGATTTTAGGAAAGTCTCAAAGGACGTTTGTGAACGCTATTTTTGACTGGTGCAACGAGCTGATGTGTCAATAGGTGAGTCGAGCAATATAACTGGACATTCGATTTTCCTCTGATTGAACCAATTCTCAGCCGACCCATCCCCAGATCAAATATTGGATATTGATATCTCCTTGGGTCTGCGAGGACTGCAGACTCGCCTCGAGACTGAAGGCGGATGTCCGCTTTTTGGTAAGACTATGATGGTTTTACCCCCCCCCCCTTTGGACCCGATTACAGATGCTTCTAGATCGGTTAGCTTGACCTTCTTCGGCGTCCTAATGTCTTTTGCCCCATCATCACCATAATCTCGATTCTCGTCCTCGACATCGGCGAACAGTCGCTTGCATAACCTCGGGCTCGACCCGGATGCGGTGACACTTCCTCCAAGGGTTAGACTGCTTCCATTAGAAGCAGTATTAGTGATCTCCATCCCAAACTCCGTCGCCGACGAACTTCCGAGTTTATGATGATAGCCATGTTCCCGGGGGATAGGCCCTGCGTCTTTATCCATCTGTACATCCATGCCTGGTTCAAGATTATTTTCGTGTTCTTCTTCATTCGGGCCCGCTGGGCCATTCCTGCTTCCCTTCTTCCCTTCCTTCCTCGGAGGCTTCGGTGATGGTACAAAGTCTTTATCGGTTTTCACCGCCCATTCCAGCTCAATGATCCTATTGGGGCGGTCAGTGCCGAGTTGACGACGAATTGAAATCGCAATCAGGGGGGGCAAGGCGAAATTGGGACGGTGAAACGAAGCGACAACGGTCGAATGAATGGCGAGCATGATCCGCGGAATGGATATGGGGTGACGATGATGAAAAGGCAAATCAAGGAAACAAACAGAAAAAAAGGATGTCAGAGATGTCGTCGTTCACCCTCAAGTTTCAAGAGAAAGACGTGAATGATAAAGAATATTCACCTCTCTTTTAAGTTTGATATTATCTGGCACATAGGCTTCTGCTCGCCGATAGAGCTCCAGTGCATCTTCAAGCTTGCCCCTTCAATCGACGATCGATTGAATCAACATCAGGGTTTGAATGACAATGAGAAGGTAACGCACTTTTCGGAGTAGGCTCGGGCGAGCGAGACATATGCCTTCCCTGTCTTCTTAGAAACCGGTGAGAGCACACCTGCAAGTGAAGTCTCCTTATGTCCTTGCTCCCTGTGGTAAGACAATCAGATGGTCAGGAAATCGTTAATGAACGTTCAAGAAGGAACCGCGTAGGGGAAATCTCGAAACAAAAGACTCACAGCTTCCGCTCCAACTCTTGTAACCTCGCACGTAGTTCGTCGTCCAGATCCTTATGCTTCTTCAGCGGTGGCGTGAGTACGCCCGAGGGTAACGATGTACTCCTCTTTGTCGGAGAATGTTGAGCTTGTATCTTCTCTTCTTTGTTCTTGGCGATCCTCTCGGCTTCCTCTCTCTCCCGCGCTCTCCGTCCTTCCTCGTCTTTTCCCCTCTCGGCTGCCAAGCGTTTAGCAACCTCCGCTTCCACGACTTTCATGATCTATGAATAGAGTAATTAATTCACGGCCCAGTGGAATCATTGCACCATAGCAGTATCACGTCAGTGAAACATCAAGAAGTGTTTGAGCCTCAATAAGAGAGCGAAATGTGAGAAAACATCCTGCGTGTGGTTGGTTGTCTGGGACAAGCCCTGTGGCAAAGACGCCTATCAACTCGGGCAGGAGTGTATATATGACAACCATACGCAAATTGTGGATGTCGTCATCACCAAATGTAGCTGCCCGACACAAGGAGCCGAACATGCAAAATGTCCGATTCCCGGCCTTGCCGCAAGGCTTCACGTTGGACCCGAAATAAGAGGGTGCAACATAGGTATGCCGAAGGCACGCAATGAATTCGCGACTGGGAAATCCCCGGAGCTCAAGGCAACTATTGCTTGCGCTCAACCCTTAATAAGAAATTCCAATGCACTGCACGGAAGAATGGATGCCAGGGACCAGGAGCCTGTCACGATCCTGGGTTCATTCTTGTCAGGTGTGAACCCGGTCGATCCGGGAGCGAGAAACGAGAGAGAGCAACAAAATTTTTGAAACTCAGAAAAACGTACCTTCTCTTCAATATCCTGCTCGGTCAACCCTAAGCCACCAAATCCACCCATAGCAGCTTTCTCATCAACGCTCTCCAATGATCTCCTCCCGCCTCCTGGAGGGCCCCCGAGAACCCCAAATCTCTGATGGACGGTCCCTCCCATACCCACATTTGACACACGCGGCACCCGAGAGCGGGGGTGCATTGGGATTTGGGGCAAGTGATGCGCGTGCTTTGCCAGCCGCCGTGACGGCAGTACCCATTGATAAACGGCCGGATGAGGATGAGCCAACGGTGGTGATTGTTTGAAGCACCGTCGGAGCAAGTTTTGGTGCAGGAGGGGCAGCAAATGAGGTTTGGGTACTGGTCGGTTGTCTGAGAAACATTTCAATGAATATTTGGGTGTCTAGCGTGACCTAGCCAGACGTACCGCGTTCATTAATGACTGGTTTGTTTTCAACATTCTTCGTACGCGTGGCAAAGCTACGATAGTGTGTGACTCAGATATCAGGAGCTAAACAGCGAAAGAACACAACATACTTGAGGGTATTCAGGGTGTCCTGCCGGAACCTTGATCCAGGAGCCAGATTACAGATTAGCAGTCCCAGAGAAGCCTCCCAGGGCATCTTGAAGAAATCGCGTCAGCTTCGAATTCCGGTAAGGTATACGAGGCTGTACGCAAGGTTGATTAGAGCCGGAATAGAGGCAGGAAAATTGGACTTTACAGCGCCTTAATTCAAGGCATGCACGACTTGACCTAGCACGCTGAGAGACTGATTGATGGCCTTTGATTCCGCCATCCGAGAGGGGTCATTGCCCGTAAGCTATCCAGAACGAGATTTAGCTCCATCACCGAATATGATAACATTGAAGAAAATAACTAACTTTATTATTTTCCGATCCAGCCAAGTCGACCAGGTTGATCTTGCCGGTCAGCGCTAATTTGTAGGTGGGCCGGGGTATTAGAGGACTTCAAAGTCGACTCACTCCTCTGCTGTGAAGGATCAATCATCTTAATTTCGATTGTGAGGATTGCGTGCGAACGAGAGGATGCACGATTGAGATTGGTAGTCCCTATTGAACGGTTCTTTGTGGCTTGGCTAATCGAAAAAATCAGCCTAAATGTACCACGAGGCACACGATAGCGATGGCTTACTTGTAGATAGCTTCAAACTCATCTACAGATTCGACAGGTAATGAAGAAAGGTTTGCGACAAAAACCATGCCGTTGCCATCCTCGCGGATGGGAAGTTTAGGGGCCTGAATTAAACAACAATGAATCGGGATATCCCCAGACACCAGTAACAAGCTCWTACGTTTTCGCGAGTGACGAGTAGATCGTAGGGCTCATCCTTGTAAAGCTCCATGTAGGACATGGAAAACGAGAGCTGACATTGTTGATATCGATTTTGTCGGTTGAAAAGAGCCTACGACAGGTCGAGATGACAATAGGGTAAGGCAAGGGAAGAAAAGTAGAGCATGCAAGTGTACCTGGACTGTTCGAGGAATGATGCCTGGTTCTGCCTTTGTGCCTTGCATTGTGTGTTTTTCCAGAGGAAGTGACACCGTATGCGAATATCGTCACAGTCTTGTAGAATCAATTTAGGTCATTTATTTTCAGACACAACTAGATGATCATGATACTCACAACACCACTATACACCACGTCGAGTAATGGCTCCACGTCATTGTCAAATATCTCTTCTTGTGTTGAATCATGGCCATAACAGCTGGAAAATCTTATTTCGCGATATCAGTCCCTGTCTTTCATCAGAAAATGGGCAGTATGAGTACTCACGGAAACTTGAAAATTTGCGTGATATCTTTTGGGTTGAAAACCGAGATATAGCTTCCTACGGTTGAGTCTGTGGAATTATTGGATGGATGGTGAACAGCAATGTCGTCGTCTGTGATTTCTCCGGTAGAGAAGGACGAAGGCGGGCGGCGATCTTGATTCTGTGCGAAGCCATGGATAGGTGGCAGGAACGACTTATTGGCTTCTGTTATCGTCGTTCTTGATGTTTATTAGTTTTTCTCGCAGGGCTTTGAGGATCCGAGGGCGCTGGCTGACAGGGAGAACACGACCAACGTTAAGTCGTTCGTTGAACACAGCCCCCACACAGCATCGCGTCAGTCACGTGGTGTGGACATCACAGCACATGACCAAATCTAAGTCGGAATCTGCCTTCGGAAGATCAGTAACCAATGTGACCCAAGACGTAGTACATAGGTCCTAATCAGTCAAACACCAAACCTTGTTTTCCTCTGTTACATCAAGATCACGAAATCACATTGACTACGGCAGACTATTGTTTTCCGCCATATAACCACTACCTCTCTTGCTTCCACTCTTCTGAGTTCTCTTTTTCCATCTCCGTCGCGCCCTCTCTTCTAACCATCATCATGTTCAACGGTGCTCATGACTTCGTGATACACCACGGCACCTTCATTCATAACCAGAATGTCGTTCAAAGCGGTTCGAATCCCCGCAGAGCAAAGTCTAATACTTCAGCTAACCTTGTCCCTAGGCATTGATATTCTTCTTGAGGCCTCGACTCCTGAGGCAGCTCTCGATGCTGGGGAGGGAGATTACGTCCCTACCTGTTACCCTGGCACTCGAGAGCAATACATCAAAGACATCACTACATGGGCCATTGCTAGCAACAGTGATCACTTACCTGTCTATTGGATGAGGGGGCCAGCTGGAGTTGGAAAATCAGCTCTAGCTCAGGCCTGTGCCCAAAAGGTCAAGGAAGCAGGCTACCTCGGCGCGGCTTTCTTTTTCTCTGTCAATGGCCGCCGAAAGGATCACACTCGCTTCTTCCCTTCCCTTGCATATCAACTCTCGACGACGCTTCCAGATTACCGCGAGATAATTGATCGCCGAATATCCAACGACAGGACATTAACCACGAAAACAATGAAGGCTCAGTTCCAGTCACTCATTATTGAGCCTCTTCAGGAATTGATGAGGCAAGGAAAGGAGCTGCGAAAAAGAGCTGTTTTCATCGATGGCCTGGATGAATGCAAAGACAAAGACGCTCAGGTGGAAATCATCAACCTCATCGTCTCTTCAATCCGTGTCCAATCAGCACCCATCTGCTGGGCTGTATTCAGCCGACCCGAGCCACACATTGTTTCGACATTCGATCTCACCCATATATCCCCCCATTGCCACTCTGTAAACCTTCCTATTTCTCGCGACTCTGACAAGGAAATCGAAATTTACTTACGTGGCGGATTTGAGAACATCCTTCATCGACGAAACGTCAAGTTGTCTTCGCCGTGGCCCACCGACGAGGATATCAAGGAACTCGTAAACGCGGCGGCAGGTTTATTTGCTTACTCTGCTACTGTGTTGGGCTTCGTAGACAGTCATTCCTATTCGGGCTTTCAGGAGACCTTGCAGGCGGTTCTTTCGGTTATAGCACTGCCTCGCAGTCAGCCCATTACCCCTTTCACCGAGCTTGACCAACTGTATACCCTTATTCTGCAAGGTGTTTCTGCCGACACATTCCCGCTTCTGCAACTCTTTCTATCCCACATGGCGAAGAACGACTCTAATGGCCGAGATTCATTTTACGTGGCGATCATATGCAATGCACTTGGCATTTCAGAGGCTGTCTTCAAAAGTATATCCAATCAGCTACAGGCAGTCGTTACTTATCAGGAAAATCCACAGCCGTTTATAGTGGTTAATCCAAAGATTGACCTTACACGTTCATTTTATGACCAAGACCCATCATTCGAACGTACCCACCGATTGATGGCCATGACCGCCAAGGTTCACGGCACCATAGCATTCCTTCATAAATCATTCTACGATTTCCTCATCAATCCCTCTCGCTCATCCACTTTTTGCGTCACCACCTGGAAAGTGCGCTGCAGGCTCTTTGACCGACTTGGACAACAACACCTCCATTATGCATCAACCTACGTGGTTCAAGACTCAAGTACGTATCCTTGTCTATACTGGATGACATTACTCACTGAATACCTCAGAGCTTGTACTGCAACCGGGCGATCCCAGCCCTTCTGCGTCACTCTCCTGGCCTCATGGAACCGAGTTTGCAGATTCTGTAATCAAGCTCTTCGCATTCAACCGTACCTCCCACTACTTTCGGGATAATGCAGTATCGCTCGCCCTTTTCTCTGATAAACTCTCCCCCGCTAGCATACAAAAACTATCAGAGTTTGATTATTGCAAGTCTCTTATTGCTGACAGAATGCTTAATTCCGCTGTTCGTTGGCGCGGAAACAACGCAACTGGCACTGTGGAGATATGGGCCTCTCAAGTAATAAGCGGCACCGGATTTGGGAGGCTGGAGGGTTGGGACCCCAGCAAATTCGATCCAATCCTGAAGGTACGTCCTTTCTAGAACACACCCATTATCTCATCTCACATCTATTGACAGATCGTTGAACGACTGAAAAATCTGGGGATCATCAAACCATATCATCCTCGCCTACCCTCCACTTTTGCCTCGCTCTCAAACGCATACTCTCGACTCAAAAGAGGTAGACATTCTGGACTGTACGAACTGGGTAGTGGCAAGCGGTCAGTAATTTGGTATTGGGAGTGTGATGTGAAGGAGCGGTATTTCCATGACTTTCAGACGTTAAACTATGAGGAGGCGATGAGGATTTACGAGGCAGGAAAGTTTGATATGTGGGATGGGTCGTGGGAGCCACCTACATAAACTCTCAGATTCTTGAGTACCTCTCTTGTTTTCGAATGGTACAAATCATTTGGTGTCGAATTCAACAAGGCTATCCTACAGTGTTGAGTAAGATCATATTCAGCATAGAAGGCCGTCCCAAATCAAAATCTAGCGTAATAGAATCTCAAGAGGATGGTACCAACTTCTACATCTGAAACCTCCGTCTCATAAATCCTCATTATAAGAAAGGACAATTACCGTCCCGGGAATTTGAATCAAATCCGAGACACCCATAATGCTAACATCAGCAGCTCAGTCCCTAATAAAAAAGCTTGTCACAGACCACCACCGCACCACAGCTTGTCGTATCTTTTAATCACTGTTTAACCGTTCTGTTCTGCTAATTCCGGTGCTCGAGTCTGCCAACGCGAGTGAGATTCTTTTGCCTACCTCTCTCCAGCTACTTGAAGGACTCCCATCGGATATAAATGCTTGCCGTTGATTTTGGGGAAGGCTCAAAGGACGTGCGGGATCGCTATTTTCGAATGGTGCAACAAGCTGATGAGTCAGCAGGTGAGTCGACCAATGTGACCGGACACAAAGGTTCCTCTGATCCAACCAACTCTCAGCTGACCCGTCTCCAGATCAAACATTCGATTTTGATATCTCTTGGGTCTGTGAGAATCGCAGATATGACTTGAGAGTCAAGGCAGACATCCGTGTTCAGGCGAGATCGCGATGGCCCCACCCCCCTTTTCCTCCCCACCCACCCACACCACCCACTTGTCGCGGTTTTAGTGAATTCTCAAGCGCTTGCGGAGATTGACTTCAGCAAACTGTGCCACATATACGGCCAAAATTAATCTGTTGCACTAATTGTTCCTCATGTTCTCCGCTGTCGAAGCTTCTGGGATGTGCCTCGCCCCTGATTTGTCTCCCCGAGTCCTACCTATATTGGAGAACTAGGGACCGCCTAAGGAGCTCCATGCCACTGATTATGTACAAAGGGTGACCCTCGGCGAATTGGACCTTGGGGGAAATTAATATCACGAACCTGACGATGGGTTTCCATGTCGTCTACTGTGATTCCTCTGGTGGTTCGGGATCATATTCCCCGGTGAATAATAAACAAATCCTCACATTCTCTTTCAGGTCATATTCTGATGCCAGGGCCGGTCCTGCGGTAGAGAAATCTGGGGAACCAGGAAGCGTCTGGTCTTGGACTAGGAGAGAGATGGATACGTGCAATTCAGCGACTTTCTGTTATGTTTCATATACAGACATACCATACTCAACGAAATCCGCCCTCCCCTGCCATACCCCCTAGCCTCTTGCACGTCCATGGTCACCGCCACATCCCCGCCCATGCTTCTTCTTTCCCACAATCCCTGGAGCTTTGGTGCGCCGCCAACCAGACACCGGTCAAGGGGTAGCGTATCGGGTGGAACGCAGTACTGTACGTCGCATCTATGAACCGGATGGCGGACCCAGTGACAGTCTATTGCGGTTCTGGTTGCAAATATCCTGCGTTGGGGCAACCCTTAATCGGCATGTTGGTCCTTGATAGAAGCGAGTGATAGAGGATAACATAACAAGAAGATGAGTGCTAACGGTGATTATATGATAGAATCAATGGCACTCGTACGCTACCTGAGCTCCGCCTACAGTCAGCTGTCATTTTGTTGTTCTGTGTATTTCTTCGAATAACACGCGACGCAGTGTATGGTGCATACCCACCGATTGGAGGTTCGGGAGTGTACACATAGAAAATTAGCTTAGCGTGGGCTCAAAAATATCCCTCCCATTGATGGGGGCATGATCCTAATAATTTACTGAATGCAGCGGTACGAAGCCATTTTCACTAGACGTGGGAAAAGATCGATTTAGCGCCTAAGCTCCAAACACTTTAGATATCTCACGAACAGATGAACACTTCCTACCAATGGATGTAGACACACAAGGAGAGCCCTCAACAGCAGATACGGGGCTTGAACTTGGTGGTATACCCCCCGTTGTCGATCCACCCACTCAACGCGATTCCGCCATGGCTTCAGGTGTCATTGGACCTTCAGGGAACGCCAACACAAATCTTCCTGGTGATTTCGATTTCAGTGAGGTTGCTCCGGAGTTTAGGAAGATAGGCGACGATTGGAATGTGACCTTCAGTCCTAATGTCAAGAGGCAGTTGAATATCAGCTTGGTTCACACTTTCGAGCATGAGGGGCAAGCTTTTCTATTCTGTTCCCAGTTGAATGCAACTTCCGATCTGATGTTTGTTGCGTTATATATATTCAGTCCCGCACCCGCCGCCGTATCACTCGTCGTGAGATGGCCTTTTACTGTGATTCCTCTGGTGATGCCGGATTATATTCCCAGGTGAGTAATAAACGAATCCCCTCATTCTGTTCCAGGTGATATTCTCATGCTAGGGCCGTCCTGCGGGAGGGACATTCGGGGAACCAGGGAGTGTCTGGTGTTGGACTAGAAGAAGGACGGATACGTGCAATTCAGTGATTTATGGTGTGTTTCATATGCAGACATACCATACTCAACAAGATCCCCCATCCCCTCTCCTGCAACGTCCCTCAGCCTCTTGCACATCCATGGTCGCCACCACATCCCCGCCCATGCTGCTTCCTTCCCACAAGCCTTGGAGTTTGGCACACTGCCAACTAGACACCGGTCGAGGGGCAGCGTATCGGGTGGAATGCAGTACTGGACGTCGCATCTATGGACCAGATGGTGAGCCCAGTGGCAGTTGATCATGGTTCTGGTTGCAAATTTCCTGCATTGGGCAACCGTCAATCCGCATGTTGGCCCTTGATAGAAACGGGTGATAAGGATAACATAACAAGGAGAAGGCGAGTGCGAATGGTGACTGTACGACAGAATCAATGTACTTGTACGCTACTTCAACTCTGTCTATAGTCAGCTGTAATGTTTTTCTTTTGTGTATTTCTTCGAATAACACCCGACGCAGTGTATGGCGCATACACACCGATTGGAGGTTTGGGAGTGTACACACAGAAAAGTAGCTTAGCCGGGGCTCAAAAATACGCCGCCCATTGATGAGGGGATGATCCTAATAATCTCGTGAATGCCATGGTACAAAGTCACGTTCACTGGACTCTTGTGGGACGAGATCGATTTGGCGCCTATCCTTGAAATGCTTTCGCATTAACCCCGCCATTGCTGTATATCCCACGACCAGATGAACAGCTTCCCACCAATGGATATAGACACACAAGGAGCGGCCTCAGCAGCAAATACAGGACTTGAACTCGGTGGTCTACCCCCCGTTGTCGATCCACCCACTCAAAGCGATTCCACCGCGGATTCCGGTGCCGTTGGATCTTCAGGGAACAACAACGCAGATCTTCCTGGAGATTTTGATTTCAGTTATGTTGCTCCAGAGTTTAGGAAGGAAACCGATGATTGGAATGTGACTTTCAATCCTAATGTCAGGAGGCAGTTGGATATCAGTTTGGTTCACACTTTCGAGCATGAAAGGCAAGCCTTCCTATTCCATTCCCAGTTGCCGTATTTATGCTGCTACATGCCACAGGACGATTTTCTGTCTTGCATTGTCAGGGGATGGAACGTATTTGGCAATTGGTTGCATAGAAATTGCACAGATATACGATACAGAGACTGGCCAAGAAATTCAGTATGTTGATTCGCTCACTAACGTAGTCATTGACGCAGTGCAATGGCTCCAGCGTATTTGACCATAAGGCAATGAGTGTAATCGCTACTGTTCGCTTCAGCCCTGACAGAAAGTACCTTGCGACAGGAGCCAGCGACTACCGAATTCGTGTACATGATCATTGCTGCATCTCTCGTACTGTCATAACTCACACAAATTTATACTCAGGTGTGGGATATTGCAACGAAATCCCTCTGCAAGGTCTTTGATGAACACCGAGCGCTTGTTTCAGCCCTTGATTTCTCCCCTGATGGGCACATCATTGTGTCGGGTTCCCACAGGATGGTTAGTGTTTGGAACATCATTGACAACACTTCCAAAGTTCTCCCCATCAATGACTACTCGTATTCTAATGACTCACCGGAGAATTTTGGCATGCCGTCCATCGATGCCATCACAATTAGTCCCAATGGCCAGTATGTTGCTGTAGGCCATGATCACGCGCTGAGGATCTGGGATATCTACACTGGCCAGCTGTTAGAGAGATTATACGAGGATATATCGCACATTTATTCTTTAGCCTACACACCTGATGGAAAGGGACTTGTCGGTGGCAGTCTCGATTGTATGGTAAAGTATTGGGATGTCAGTGCGCTCGGTCGTGGGCCCGGTGGAGTGGGTGGAATCGCAGGGACAGGAATTGGTCGCAAGAGGTCAGGGATCGACGGTTGTCCTTGCATCATGAACTTTCCTGGGCATCAGGTATGTTTAAAGGGCTACTGCTTCTCTGCCAATGCCAACTACTTGGTCGTTCAGGAAGCTGTCACGTCAGTTGCCATTTCTCATAATGGGAAGTGGGTTGTTTCCGGATCTTCAGATTATTGTGTGCACATTTGGGATGCGACGAATGGAGTTTTGCAGTTGAGACTTGCTGGGCACAAGGACACCTGTTTGTATTTTACCTTTGACTCAAACCTCCTTTGTCTGATTGTTCTCAGTCCGGTCAGTTGGGCTGAGTCGTTCCGGAAGCCTTTTAGCAACAGGGGGCTATGGTCGGCAAACAAGAATCTGTATGTTTAAAGTTCCCTGGCTGGGTTCTGCCTAACATTATTGCCTTCGATATTAGGGCGTATAACACCATGGCATGATTCCCCGCACTAGATACAAGTAATCTGTATAACGCTACCATATCGCAGTTCCAAACATTTAATCCCGAATTCTCATCTACGTACAACCCCATTGGAAAAGTGGCCGATGAAATTAGCTCACTTACCAGTGTAGACACGCATTAGAGCTTCGCACGAAAAACCCCATGAAATCCCAATGGAAAACGGCTGTTCATCTCCGCCCTCGCTACCTCCTTCATCTCCTTTGCATCCAACACGACGAGCATACTCCTGCCCCTTTCCCCATCCAATACGACACTCAGCACTACTCCGTCGTCTTCCTCGTCAGGGTTAGCGTTTGGTCGTGGAACGAATATGGGTTCGCCTGTAGTGTACCCTCTTGCACCCCATACTTTATGTTGCTTGCCAGTGGACGACATGTCGAGTTTTATGATTTGGTCAGTGAAGACACCGGTCATGTCGGGTGAGGCTCTGTGGATTCCATATCTACATAATTTTTGTTTAAGTGGTAGGCATATGAAGAGAGGAGGGGGAACGTACACGTATCGGTAAGGAGATCCGTACTTTGCAGGGTGAATTGTAGGCAACTCAATGCCCAAAGGAATCTCGAAATCAATTCTGGCCTCTCGCGTTACTATGGCTTTAGTRCCTTGAGATGAAATCTTTTCGAGGATGTAGCGCCGGGCATGGGGTAGGACGATAGGGCGTGGATGTCCTGCTGTGGGAGATATGGCAGCTGAGCGGAGGTGATCAAGGTAAAGGAGGTTGAGTATGGTGTTGTCGGTGTAGCATGTGAGATCGAGGATGATGTCATCCGAGGCGTCGTGGGCGTTGATGGTGTGGAGAGTGAAGAATGTGGGTGCCTTTGATTGTTGTTTAATCGTTGTTGAGCAACAGCGGGAAAGACGACAGCATTGTGCATTTTACCTTGCATTTTGCGACAACGCCGCCTCATGAGCAATCAATGACATAGAAGACTGTATCGCACTTGGGATCCCACTAGTTCAAAGAGGACACAAGATTGCCGTGTGTTTTAATAGAAGCGCCGTTTCTGTTGTGAACAGTGGTAAATTCAAAGGGGACACGTGGAAGGAATGGCTCGCACGTACGAGCCATAGTTGGACTGCTACACGGACAGGATGACATACTTTTTTGTCAGCGCAAAAGAATGAATGTACGCCATTGGCGCATCTGTGATCTCTGCCAATATATCAACTCGATGGCCACTGCCACTGTTATTGTTCTCGGAAGAAGTGACTTTGAAAATCTTGTACACAGGTGTAGGACCGAACTTTTGAATGTAGTTGAAGAACTCACCCATGTCAGGATCGGTGCAGGAATGTGCTGTGCTCAGATCGCCGTCGAGACGTGGGTCGAGGCGGGCATATGTGACAAGCTCAAGGGGTTGGAGCGTTGTAGGGTCAATAATCTGGAGCATGTTGGCGTCTGCCTTGGCCACCAGGTAGCGAAGTGCGGGGGCAAATGATTTGGAGGAGTTGTGGGAGGAGAGACCGGGAAGGTTGGGAGTGAGTGTGACGCTCACATTTGCGCTGTCTGCTGAGCGCGATGTCTTCCTACTGGTATG
>JAECYV010000003.1:1505312-1560909 GCA_023014305.1 Lepiota subincarnata
TTTGGACCCGGACTATCGTTCACACCCGCTGGTAATGGCCCTCCCACCACTGAGCTTGTCGAGATTTTAGTGAATTTCCAAGCGCTTACGAAGATTGACTTCAGCAAACCGCATTGCACTTACAGCATTATCTCAGAAAATCGCCTGGCACCAATGTTTCTTTGTGTTCTCGGTTGTTGAAGCTTCTGGGATGTACCTCACGCCTTATTATCTCCCTGAGGCTTACTTATACTGGGAATCACCTGAAGAGCTCCATGCGACTGGCTATGTATGTACAAAGGATGGCCCTCAGCGAATTGGATCTTGGGGAAAGTAATACCACGAGTCCTAGAGTGGGCTGATTTTCCTTTTCCACAGGGCTTCTCGACGCAAATTCTGATCTGATGTTCGTCGCATTATATATATTCAGTCCTGTACTCGCCACCGTATCACTCGTCGTGAGATGGCCTTTTACTGTGATTCCTCTGGTGATGCCGGATTATATTCCCAGGTGAGTAATAAACGAATCCCCACATTCTGTTCCAGGTGATATTCTCATGCTAGGACCGGTCCTGCGGTAGAGAAATTCGGGGAACCAGGGAGTGTCTGGTGTTGGACTAGAAGAAGGACGGATACGTGCAATTCAGCGATTTATGGTGTGTTTCATATACAGACATACCATACTCAACAAGATCCCCCATCCCCTCTCCTGCCACGTCTTCCAGCCTCTTGCACATCCATGGTCACCACAACATCCCTGCCCATGCTTCTTCTTTCCCACAAGCCTTGGAGTTTGGCGCACCGCCAACTAGACACCAGTCGAGGGGCAGCGTATTGGGTGGAATGCAGTACTGGACGTCGCATCTTTGGACTGGATGGCGAGCCCAGTCGCAGTTGATCGTGGTTCCGGCTGCAAATTTCCTGCATTGCGCAACCGTCAATCTGCATGTTGGCCCTTGATTGAAACGAGTGATAAGGATAAAATAACAAGGAGAAGATGAGTGTTAATGGTGATTGTACGACAGAATCAATGGTACTCGTATGCTACCTCAACTCTGTCTTTAGTCAGCTGTAACTTTTGTTATTTTGTGTATTTCTTCGAATAATACCCGACGCAGTGTATGGCGCATACACACCAATTGGAGGTTTGGGAGTGTACACGTAGAAAAGTAGCTTAGCTGGGGCTCAAAAACACCCCTCCCATTGATGAGGGGATGATCCTAATAAACACTTGAATGCTGCGGTACAAAGACACTTTCACTGGTCTCTTGTGGGAAGAGAAGATTGATTTGGCGCCTAACCTCGAAACGCTTTAGCATTAACCCGCCATCGTTGTCTATCCCACGACCAGATGAACAGCTTCACAACAATGGATATAGACACACAAGGAGAGGCCTCAATGGAAGATATAAGAGTTGAACCCGTTGGTCTACCCCCCGTTGTTGATCCAGCCACTCAAAGCGATTCCACCGCGGATTCTGGTGCCGTTGGACCTTCAGGGAACAACAATGCAGATCTTTCTGGAGATTTCGATTTCAGTGAGGTTGCTCCGGAGTTTAGGAAGGGAGGCGATGACTGGAATGTGACCTTCAATCCTAATGTCAAGAGGCAGTTGGATATCAGTTTGGTTCACACTTTCGGGCATGAAAGGCAAGCTTTCCTATTCTGTTCCCAGTTCCTGTATTCATGCTGCTACATACTAAAGTATGGTTTACTATGTGGCATTGTCAGGGGATGAAAAGTATCTGGCGACGGGATGCGACAGCAACACTGCACAGATATATGATACAGAGACTGGCCAACCAATTCAGTATGTTAATTCGCTCACTACCGTAGCCATTGATGCAGTGCAATGGCTCCAGCGTATTTGACCATACCGACAGCAGGGCAATGAAAACAGTGCAGCTCGGTGCTATTCGCTTCAGCCCTGACAGAAAGTACCTCGCAACAGGAGCCACCGACCACCGAATTCATGTATATGGCCATCACTGCATCTCTCGTATTGTCACAATTCACACAAACTTATACTCAGGTGTGGGATATTGCAACGAAATCCCTCTGCAAGAGCTTTGATGGACACCGAGCGCCTGTTACGTCCCTTAATTTCTCCCCCAATGGGCAATTCATTGCTTCGGGTTCCCACAGGATGGTTAATATTTGGAACATCATTGACAACACATCAAAAGTACTCCCCATCGATGACTATTCATATTATAATAGCTCACCGGACTATTTTGGCACGCCGTTCATCTATGGCATCACGATTAGTCCCAATGGCCAGTACATTGCTGTAGGCCATGATCATGCGGTGAGGATCTGGGATATCCACACTGGCCAGCTGTTACAGAGATTATGCGGGCATACAGGTATCATTTATTCCTTAGCCTACACACCCGATGGAAAGGGACTTGTCAGCGGCAGTCAAGATTGTATGCTAAAGTATTGGGACGTCAGTGCGCTCGGTCGTGGGCCTGGTGGAGTGGGTGGAGTCGCAGGGACAGGGATGGATCGAAAGAGGTCAGGGATCGACAGTTGTCCTTGCACCATGAACTTCACTGGGCATCAGGTATGTTTAAAGGGCAACTGCTTCTCTCCCAATCCCAACTACTTGGTCGTTCAGGATGCTGTCACGTCAGTGGCCATTTCTCATGATGGGAAGTGGGTTGTTTCCGGATCAGCAGATCACTGCGTGTATATTTGGGGTGCGACGAATGGAGTTTTGCAGTTGAGACTTGCTGGGCACAAGGGCAAGAGTTTGTATTTGCCTTTGACTCAAGCCTCCTTTGTCTGATTGTTCTCAGTCGGATCAGTTGGGTTGAGCTGTTCCGGAAGCCTTTTAGCAACAGGGAGCCATGATAACCGAGCAAGAATCTGTATGTTTAGAGTTCCCTGGCTGGGTTCTGCCTTGTTCAACCTAACATTATTGCCTTCGATATCAGGGCGTATCACACCATGGCATGATTCCCCACACTAGATACGAGTAATCTGTATGACACATAAATACCAGATTCCAATCCACACGTTCAGTCCCGCATTCTCATCTGCGTACAACCCACACACCGACAAAAGTGGCCGGTGGGATTAGCTCACTTGTCAGTGTCAGACACGCACTAGACCTTCGCACGAAAACTCCATGAAACCCCAACGGAAACAGCCGTTCATCTCTGCCCTTGCTACCTCCTTCATCTCCTTTGCATCCAACACTACGAGCGTACTCTTGCCCCTTTCCCCATCCAATACGACCCTCAGCACCGCTCCATCATCTTCCTCGTCAGGGTTAGCGTTTGGTCATGGAACGAAAATGGGTTCGCCTGTGGTGTACCCTCTTGCACCCCATATTTTATGTTGCTTGCCAGTGGACGACATGTCGAGTTTTATGATTTGGTCAGTGAAGACACCGGTCATGTCGGGTGAGGCTCTGTGGATTCCATATCTACACAAATTTTGTTTAAGCGGTAGGCATGTGAAGAGAGGATGGGGAACGTACACGTATCGGTAAGGAGATCCGTACTTTACAGGATGCATCGTAGGCAACTCAATGCCCGAGGGAACCTCGAAATCAATCCTGGTGTTTCACACTACTATACCCTTGGTGCTTTGAGACGAAATCTTTTCGATGTAGCACCGGGCATGGGGTAGGACAATAGGCGTGGACAGCTTCGTGTGGGGGATGTGGCAGCTGAGCGGAGGTGATCAAGGTAGAGGAGGTTGAGGATGATGTTGTCGGTGTAGCATGTGAAATCGAGGATGATGTCATCCGAGGTGTCGTGGGCGTTGATGGTGTGGAAAGTAAAGAATGTGGGCGCTTTTTGATTATTATTTAGACGTCGTTGAGCAACAGCAAAAGGCGACAATATTGTCTGTTTTACCTTGTATTTTGCGACGCTTGGGATCCCACTTGTTCAAAGAGGAGACGAGGTTGCCATGAGTTTTAATAGAAGCCCCGTTTCTGTTGTCATCAGCGGTAAATCAAAGGGGACACAKGGAAGGAATGGCTTGCACGTACGAACCATAGTCGGACTGCTATACGGACGGTACAACATACTTTTCGTCAGCACAAAAAAATGAATGTACGCCATTGACGCATTTGTGATCTCTGCCAATATATCAACTCGATGGCCACTACCACTGTTATTGTTCTTAGAAGGAGTAACTTTGAAACCCTTGTACAAGGGGTGGGACCGAACTTTTGAACGTAGTTGAAGAATTCATTCGTGTCGGGATCGGTGCAGGAATGTGCTGCGCTCAGATCGCCGCCGAGATGTGGGTCAAGACTGGCATATGTGACGAGCTCAAGGGGTTGGGAGTGTTATATGGTCGATAATCTGGAGCAGGTTGGTGTCTGTCTTGGCTACCAGGTAGCGAAGTGCGGCGCCAAACAATTCGGAGGTTTTGTGGGAGGAGAGACCTGGAAGGTTGGGAGCGAATGTGATGCTCACAGTTGCTGCTGGGCGCGATGTCTTCCTCCCAGTATSATTACGATTGGGGGAGCAGGGCATGGATTGAGGGAAGCTTTTGGTAAAAACGGTTGTGTAAGGGTCTTTGGTATCACCGAACATAATGCTGGGGACTGAGCCCCCAGCTGTTCAGTTTCTTTGATTCTGCTAACCTGCAGAGGATCTGTTGGGTAGTAGACTTGGCCTGCGGGAGTGAGGTGGACGCGGTGGTTCATGCCGAGTCCATCCAACAGGTGGGGGATACTAATCCCGAGGAGGTGGAATAGACACGAAAGGTCCCAGGTCCTGTGCAGCGGAGGGCCAGAGAGTCAGGAAGACCAAATACGGTTCAGCAGTTGTTATAACGTTTGGTATATGCACGTTGGGATCAATGACGTCACTTCAAGTTCCATGTCCTGCAGACTTATTGCTGATGGATATACACGTCAACTCAATCAAGAGTATCCACGACATCGACCTCGACCTCATGCACTTCTCCTCTGACATCCACCGAATCAAATCTTCCGTTGGGGCAGTAGCTGCCGAGAAAATAGAATAGCTGTTGGCCTCTTTATTCTTACCACACCTGCCGTTTGATTCACTGAGGAAAGTACCTTTGATGACTCAGTATCATAGCTAGATCGCCCGCTGACTGTCATCGGCGAATGAGATCCTCACCAGTAAAATCACTCTTTCAAGTCCCCCGTCAGATGTCCGCTAAGATCCTTTCCTCAGTCCCCTCTTGTACGCGGCCCTTTCACCTCATTTTGAGCCTTTTTGCCCCATTTGTAACATCATAGTCCTCCCAGGGTTGCTCGGACTGCATTTTCTCCGAATTCCGGTGCTCGAGTCTGCCAAACCAGGTGAGATATCAGTTTTCACCTGTCATTCTTAGACTATTGGAAAGACGCCAGCCCAACGTATATGCTTGCTATTGAGTTTGGGAAAGCCTCTGAGGTATGTGGGACCGCTATTTATGAGTGATGTGACAAACAGATGTGTCGCAGGCGGGGTTCCAGCAGTGTAATCGGACATTTAGACTCCTCTGATTCTTAGCCGATTCGCTTCTAGATCAAATATTCAATATCAATATCTCTTGGGCTTGCGGGAATCGCAGACTTGACTCAAGTCTTAAGACAGGCGTCCCTTTTGAGACAGGATTGCGAGGGCTCTGCTTCCTTTGTTACCCTATTCTGATTGTTCTGCACCGCTAAAGAAACTCCCACCAACTACCTTGTCAAAGGCCGAATAAATCCCCAACTGGTCATGAAGTTTGACTTGAGCAAAATCACGGCGATGTCTTATAAAAAATCCCTTTCCGTTGTTTTTCTCGCGTTCTTGGTTGTTGAAGTTTCTAGGATGTTTGTCGCACCTTATCTATTCTCCTGAGTCCTATTCTCTGTGGCAAACTAGGATACACCTGAGGAGTCCCACGTGGCTGGTTATGTACAATGGGTGACCCGTGGCAAATTGAACCTCGGGAACATGATTATCATGGGCCCCAAGGATGATTTTCCGTATCGATTGCTGTGATTCCTCTGGCTATTCTCCCAGGTGAGAGCGCTGGCTCATGTCCTGCCTGTTGAACCGATGAGCTATTTGTATCAAGTCTGAGGACTGGGCATGAAAGATGCTAGGGCCGGTTCAGTGGCAGAGAAATCTGGTGAACCAGGATGGATCTGGCCTTGGACGAGGAGAAAGACGAAAGTATGCAGCTCAGCAATTTCCACCGTTTTGATCATGGACGTATCCCATAAAGCATACTCGACCACATCCCGTCCATCATCACCAAATTCTCATTTTTGTTCCAATATTTTACAATGCTTTGAACATTATTGAGTTGCATTGTAATCCCTTCAAATTCTTAAAAAATACATTGCAACCTGCTAAATGTAGAGGAATGTCCAAAATGAATTTCTGTTGGAACACATATTAGCGGCATTGTGAGGTATTTTGGTCAATTGTGGAGAATTACATAAGATTATCAAAACTTCTCACTTTGATCAAAAGTCGCAAGGTATGACAACGAAAATGAGGTTTTGTAGATGATGATCACCATGCCCTTGCCCACACCCCAGGCCTCTTCATTCGCTTTACCCTCGAGCTAGCGCATCATCAACCAGAAGTCTACCAAGGGACAGCCGTTTGGATAGTATGGAGTATCAGATTTTGATTCTATAGATCAGATCATAGGTTCAGTAACAGTAGATTATGGTTTTGTGTCGTAGGATCCATTGTGTTGGGGTGAGTCTTCATCTGTATACTAAAGGTTGATCGGAATGAGTGATGAATGACAAATGACATTGAGGCGAAGATAAGTGCCAACGGTGGTTGTACGACAGAGCCCATGTCCTTGCACACTGCTTCAACTTCGGCCTAAATTCAGCGGAGTTGGCTGTACTTTCGCCATCCTATGCGAGCACCAGACAATATTTGGTTGTCCAATATGACGATCCTCACAGGCTTTTCAGAGAACGGGGGTGGGCGGTTGATGACTGTAGCTGAGTATGAGGTTGGGTGTAATCGTGAAACAATCCACGTGAACTAGAATGCCACCACTTATCTTCCCTTCAATAGCGCCCGATGCAGTGCGTAATAAATATACACCAATCAGAATGTCGGGAGTCTATGCGGAGAAAAGCAGGTTAGCTGAGGCTTGGAAATGCCTTCGCCCATCAACGAGAACATTATTCTGATAACCGCTTGAACACTCTGGTGCACAGCCATTCTCATCGGACACTTGTGGGAAGGGTGCACATTGGTGCCTGACCTTGATACGCTTTAGCATTAGCCCCGCCATTGCTGTGTGTCCCACAAACAGATAAACGGCTTGCCACCAATGGTTATAGCCACACAAGGAGATTCCTCAGCGGCAGATACAGGACTTGAACCCGGTGGTATACCCCCCGTTGTCGATCCACCTGCTCAAAGCGACTCCACCGCGGGTTCAGATGTTGTTGGACCTTCGGGGAACACCAACACAAATCTTCCTGGAGATTTCGATTCCAGTGAGGTTGCTCCAGAGTTTAGATAGGGAGGCGATGATTAGAATGTGACCTTCAATCCCAATTGTCGAGAGGCAGTTGGATATCAGTTTGGTTCACACTTTCGAGCGTGAAAGGCAAGCCCTCCTGTTCCGTTCCCAGTTGCTGTATTTATGCTGCTACATACCACAGTGTGTCTCCACGTGTTGCATTGTCAGGGGATGGAAAGAGTTTGGCAACAAGCACTGCACAGATATACGATACCGAGGCCAAATGATTCAGTATGTTAGCACACATTCTTGCTCACTAATACAGCCGTTGATGCAGTGCGACGACTCTAGCGTATTTGATCATACGGACGGCAACGCGGTGGAGGAAGTGGGTATCCCGAGTATTCGATTTAGCCCTGATGGAAAGCACCTCGCAACAGGAACCACCGCCAGTCGAATTCATGTATGTGGCCACTGCTGGCACCTCTCGTATCCTCATAACTGATACAAGTTTATATTCAGGTTTGGGATATCGCAAAGAAATCCCTCTCTAAGGTCTTTGATGAACACCGAGCGCCTGCTACATCTCTTGATTTCTCCCCTGATGGGCATATCATTGCTTCAGGTTCACACAGGATGGTTAATGTTTGGAACATCATTGAC
This sequence comes from Lepiota subincarnata, assembly GCA_023014305.1. NCBI lineage: Eukaryota > Fungi > Basidiomycota > Agaricomycetes > Agaricales > Agaricaceae > Lepiota > Lepiota subincarnata. The sequence goes on from JAECYV010000003.1 coordinate 1,513,365, forward strand.
AACACTTCAAAAGTTCTCCCCGTCAATGACTACTCATATTTTATTGGACCAAACCTTTCTGCCATGGCGCTCATCCTGGCCATCACAATTAGTCCCAATGGCCAGTACGTTGCTGTAGGCGATGCTCATGTGGTGAGGATCTGGGATATCCACACTGGCCAGCTGTTAGAGAGATTGTTGTGCGGCCATACAAGTACCATTTTTTCTTTAGCCTACACACCCGATGGAAAGAAACTTGTCAGTGGCAGTGGGGATCGTACGCTAAAGTATTGGGATGTCAGTACGCTCGGTCGTGGGCCAAGTGGAGTGGGTGATCGCAGGGACAGGAATTGATCGAAAGAAATCTGGGATCGACAGTTGTCCTTGCATCATGACCTTTACTGTGCCTAAGGTATGCTTAAAGGGCAACTGATTCTCTGCCAATGCCAACTACTTGGTCGTTCAGGATGCTGTCGAGTCGGTTGTCATTTCTCATGATGGGAAGTGGGTTGTAYCCGGATCAGCAAATGGTTGTGTGCACWTTTGGGATGCGACGAATGGGGTTGTGCAGTTGAGACTTGCTGGGCACAAGGACGTCGGTCTGTATTTGCCTTTGACTCAAGCCTCCTTTGTCTCATTGTTCTCAGTCTGGTCAGTTGTGTTGAGTCGTTCCGGAAACCTTTTAGTAACAGGGAGCTATGATGAACGAGTAAGAATTTGTATGTTTAGAGTTCCCTGGCTGGGTACTGCCTTGTTCAACCTAACATTATTGCCTTCGATATTAGGGCGCATAACACCATGGCATGATTCCCCACAGTAGATACGAACAGTCTGTATAACGCTACCGGATCGCAGTTCCAAACATTTAGTCCCGAACTCTCATCTACGTACAATCACAGATCGAAAAAGTGGCCGGTGAAATTAGCTCACCTACCGGTGTCAGACACGCACTAGAGCTTCGCACGAAAAATCCCATGAAATCCCAACGGAAAACAGCTGTTCATCTCTGCCCTCGCTACCTCCTTCATCTCCTTTGCATCCAACACKACSAGCATACTCCTGCCCCTTTCCCCATCCAATACGACRCTCAGCACCACTCCATCGTCTTCCTCGTCAGGGTTAGCGTTTGGTCGTGGAACGAATATGGGTTCGCCTGTAGTGTACCCTMTTGCACCCCATACTCTATGTTGCTTGCCAGTGGACGACATGTCGAGTTTTATGATTTGGTCAGTGAAGACACCGGTCATGTCGGGTGAGGCTCTGTGGATTCCATATCTACATAAATTTTGTTTAAGTGGTAGGCATGTGAAGAGAGGAGGGGGGGAACGTACACGTATCGGTAAGGAGATCCGTACTTTGCAGGGTGAATTGTAGGCAACTCAATGCCCAAAGGAATCTCGAAATCAATTCTGGCCTCTCGCGTTACTATGGCTTTAGTACCTTGAGATGAAATCTTTTCGAGGATGTAGCGCCGGGCATGGGGTAGGACAATAGGGCGTGGACGTCCTGTTGTGAGGGATGTGGCAGCTGAGCGGAGGTGATCAAGGTAGAGGAGGTTGAGGATGGTGTTGTCTGTGTAGCATGTGAGATCGAGTATGATGTGATCCGAGGCRTCGTGGGCGTTGATGGTGTGGAAMGTGAAGAATGTGGGCGCCTTTTGATTATTGTTGAGTCGTTGTTAAGCAACAGCGGGAATGACGATAGCATTGTGGATTTTACCTTGTATTTGGCGACAACGCCGCCTCGTGCGCGATCGATGACATAGAAGACTGTATCGCGCTTGGGATCCCACTTGTTCAAAGAGGAGACGAGATTGCCGTGTGTTTTGATAGAAGCGCCGTTTCTGTTGTGAACAGTGGTAAATTCAAAGGGGGGCCACGTGGAAGGAATGGCTTGGACGTACGAGCCATAGTCGGACTGCCACACGGACAGTACGACATACTTTTTCGTCAGCGCAAAAGAATGAATGTACGCCATTGGCGCATCTGTGATCTCTGCCAGTATATCAACTCGATGGCCACTGCCRCTGTTATTGTTCTCGGAAGGGGTGACCCTGAAAATCTTGTACACAGGTGTAGGACCGAACKTTTGAACGTAGTTAAAGAACTCGCCCGTGTCGGGATCGGTGCAGGAATGTGCTGCGCTCAGATCACCGTCGAGACGTGGGTCGAGGCGGGCATATGTGACRAGCTCAAGGGGTWGGAGYGTTGTAGGGTCRATAATCTGGAGCATGTTGGCGTCTGTCTTGGCCACCAGGTAGCGAAGWGCGGGGGCAGATGATTTRGAGGAGTTGTGGGAGGAGAGACCGGGAAGGTTGGGAGTGAGTGTGACGCTCACATTTGCGCTGTCYGCTGAGCGYGATGYCTTCCTACTGGTATGTTTGCGWTTGGGAGAGGAGGSCACGAATTGGGTGAAGAATTTGGCAAAAAGGGTTTTGCAGGGGTCTCTGGTATCACCGAACGTGATGCCGGGGACGTAGCCCAGTTGTTCAATTTCTTTGATTCTGCTATCGGCAGAGGATCTGTTGGAGTAGTAGACTTGTCCGGAGGGAGTGATGTGGAAGTGGTGATTCATGCCGAGTCCATCGAACCAGTGGGAGATGTTTACCAACCCCGAGGAGGTGGATTTAACACGAAAAGTGCCAGGTCCTGTGCGGTAGAGGGAGCCAGAGAGCCATGAGGGGATYTGACCTTGGACTGGAAGAGATATGGGGGTGTGYTGGTTGGGGGCATTTTCAAGACCTGCAGCGAGCGAGGAAGACATGATGAATGTGGCGCAAGGAGAGAGTTAGTATCATATGGGTGCTCTTCRTATTATAGCATGTGGCTCACACTGATCACATGGAATACTGTTCAGCGGGTTTACACCTTTTGGTATACACACATGCCTAGTAAATTACACTCAACCACGCCCGCCCCTGCCACGTCCCCGGCCGCCCCTCCCACCACGCCCGCGATCGCCGCCGCCACCACCAACGCGTCCTCGCCCACGTACCCGAGTATCCTCCCTTTTGCGGCCCTTGGGTTTTGGTGCGTCATCGACCAGGAGGGTATCGAGAGGCAGTGCATCAGGCAGCATGTAGTATCGGATGTTGTTTCCGCGGATCGATAGCGAGTCCAGGGACAGTGGATCACGGTTGCGCGTTGTCATTTTCACTGTTTTGAGGTGGGTGTTCATCTGCATGTCCACACCTGGTGTGGCGATGAGCGATGCATGGCTCGGGAGTGGGGAGAATGTTCACCTGTGATGGTGCCGTGCACGATAGAGCCATTCTTGAGCTCTATTGTGACTGTCTCATTGTTCAGTTTCATCAAAAACCTGGATGGGCAGCCAGGTCAGCTCAGAGTCAGGACTGGGCCAGCTGCGATACCTGACGAGCTTCATTTTCTGGGATGTCCTGCAAGGAGTGCGCGGTCGGAGTTTAAAATAAATAAAATAAAATACCACATCGCCCCCACGTGACCACGCGACTCCTGTTGAACGAGTGCCGTCCGTCCGCCGCCCACCGCGAAGAAGAGCGAGATGGCGTCGCACAGAATCAACATCGCCGCTCGTCTGCGACCCGCGCTGCCGGCCGAAATCACCGACGACAACATTGCCATGCACCATGCACCGGACGACTCCTCCGCATCAACCAAGAGCAGCTACATTTCAGTCGTCAATCCGAGGGATCCCTCTCAGGTGTTCAAGTTTCCGTGCGTAGACCCTCTCTGCTCGCTGCGACAGATCTTGGCTGGCTGACTGGCGTCCACCTAGGTTTACAAGTTGCTACGACCAGGACTCGACCCAGGAGGAGATATTTCAGAACGACGTCGAGCCGCTGTTGGATGTGGTGTACAGCGGTGTGGTACGTCACACCTCCTCAGGCTACTGCAGACTTGCCAACTYCTTCTCCAGACCGTGACAATATTTGCATATGGCGTGACCTCCTCGGGAAAGACACATACGATGCAAGGCACCAGAACAGAACCGGGCATCATCCCCCGTACAGTGCAGGTAATATTGCTCGCCGATTAAAACTCGYACAACCCATTGATTACTTGTGTGTTCGTCCCCCAGGCTCTGTTTGAGAGACAATCCCGATTTCCCCAATACCAAATCTCATTCTCCTTGTCCTATATGGAGCTATACAAAGACGAACCCTATGACCTCCTCGTCACTCGCGAAAACGTRCGTCAAATCATACACAGCCAGTCCACTCACTCTGAATTGAATCCAACGGCAGGCTCCCAAACTGCCCGTGCGTGARGACGGCAATGGCATGGTCTTTGTAGCGAACCTCTCCTCGATACCAATCGCCTCAGTTGCAGAGTTTGATGCTGTTTACCAGTGAGCATTTGCATGACCCTCTCCCTCTCCCGCGAGTTGATCATTCGATTTGATTCGTTTCCGGCGATTTCCCATAAAGTCAAGCGACGAAGAATCGTTCGATTGGAGCTACAAATCTTAATCGCGCTTCTTCGCGTTCCCATGCCATTTTGACCATTGAGGTTGTGATGGTTGATCCTGTTGGACAAAAGAGTACGTGTAAAATTTCAATTCCGACTATCGTCAGCCACGATCTCTAACATTCGGTGGAATAAAAAGCATTCACTGGCAAGATCAACCTGGTGGATTTGGCTGGATCAGAGAATAACAAGGTATGCAAAGTAACCCCTTGAGCATACTTTCAAAGCAAAACAACGAAAGTGGTTGGATAATAATAAACAATAATAGCTTACAGGAAATGATCCCTCACGAATGGCAGAGTCGAAAGCTATTAACCAGTCCCTGAGTGTCCTAGGCCAAGTCGTGCACGCACTCAACCAAGGCGCCGTATGTACCCCTCCTCCTACCCCCTTATCCTTTCTCATCACTAGCACAATACGGGGAAAAAAAAAAACAAAAAGTCACGTATACCCTACCGCAACTCAAAACTAACCCGGCTGCTTCAAGATGCGCTGGGCGGAACGTCAGTGGGGTTGTTGATCTGTAATCTTGCACCCGGAATCAAGTTTCGTCAGGATACGTTGAATACACTCAAGTAGGTTTCATTCCCAGTTCGACTGCGAGTTCGACTGACGTGAGGATATGAAAAMATCAAAAAGCTTTGCGACGCGCACGAAGAATGTAGAGAACAAGCCTGTTATTAATGAACGTGGTGAGTTCTATCAGCTAGAATCCAGATCGTCWTTTTGCTGATTACAATATCTTTTTCACAATGGCTTATGACAGATAACCGCCCAGTATCGAARCCTCACTTTGCAGCRCCCCCAGCGCCTAAACTGGCACCGACGATACTGCAACCCGTTAACACCACCGGCGCTCCCTCACATGGGGCAACGATAGYGGTGGGGGGAAAGGCGAGGGCATCACTCGTGCCTGCTGCCTCGCGCGTACCACGAGTATCGGGTATTGGCGTCGGTGCGAATTATCATTATCAGCGGYTGGCGATTCCTAATGGTGCTGCCGGTGGTGGAGGGAGGAAATCGTTCGAGAGTGTGAATGAGAAGGCAGGTCTTAGTGGAATGGGGATGACGGAGAAGGATATTGAGGAAAAGGTGTGTGTGTGTGCTAGCTCCAGTTGCCCTTGTTTCGTTTCCTTCCCTTTCCTCTCGTTTCATTTCATTTCGTTATCCGGCGCGCGCGCATATGCGGCGACCTCGGGGGTGCTAGRTGCGTACGGAGATGCTGTGGGATGGGGTCGTTGCTTTCGTTATCTGCTTGTCGTCAGTCACCCTTGRCCGGCCCTTGGGTGTCGTTAATTTTTTCGAAGGGGCGTTGTGTGGATCTATGTTTTTTTTTTGGTTAATGCGAGCTTCGCGGCGCTTCGATGGTGCTCGTGTGGGTCGCGGCTCGGTGGGAGGTGTCACCCTGTGTTTGAGCTGTTGTTCGACAGGGTCCACTGACCGTTCACAGCMGCCACAAACTCTAAACCCTTTCTTTCTCATAACCAAGTGTCGCCATTAACTGGGGATTGATTTGATATTTTTACCCCATATAAAAAAAAAAACACGCCACTGACGGAACCCTGTTCTATTCTTAGATTATGAAAGTCGTGGAAGCGGAGGTTGCTAAGCGGCTAGCGGCGGAAAGGGAGAAGGAGGAAGAGGAGAGGCRTGTGAGGGAGAAGGATATGGAGAGGTTGTTGGCCGAGAAGACCGCTACTGCTGCTGCCGCTGCTGCGGTCACTATTGAGAAGCAACCGTCACCGACCAAGAAGAGCACGTCGTCGTCGTCGTTACCTTCGGGAGTGCTTACGCCGTTGTTGAAGAAGCAYAAGGATTTGGAYGATGAGTTGCGTGCGAGGTTACAGGATCTGGAGCGGAAGCTGTGGGTTTTGTGCTCCCCCTTCTTTTTRTTTTTTATTTTTTATTTGCTATTCTTCCTCCGTGATTTTGGTTGTAAGGKTGTGGTGATGGTTTACTCACATATTGTGATACAGGGAACAAGGGCACAAAGAGACGTCATTGGCAGGCGTGTTGTCTCCCGTTTCAAAGAAGAAGACGGGAAGGGCATATGTCTCGCTTGCGCGAGCTTATTCGGAAAAGTGCGTTTTTTTTTTTTACGATTTTCTCTATTATTATCATTAATCACGAATCTTCTTATTGTAGAGGTAAATTGGAGGACGCGCTGGAACTCTACCAGAGAGCAGAGGCTTATGTGCCTGATAATATCAAATTGAAAGAGAGGTGGATACTCTTTGTCATTCACGTCTTTTTATTCAAGCTCGAGAACGAACGACGGAATGGCTGATGATGGTTCTTCTCTCTCCTCCCCCCCCTTTCTACTCAGAATTATCGAGCTTGAATGGGCGGTCAAGAATAATAAGGAATTTGTGCCGTCGCCGAAGCCGCCGCGGAAGGAAAGGAAGAAGAGGGCGAAGAAGGAGAGGAAGGGGAGGGAGCATGATGACGATGATGACGATGATGGTAGGAGGAAAGGTGAGGATGAGGATGAGGGGAGGGTGATCATGATGCAGGTTGATGATGAGAACGGTATAATGACGAAGAAACCGAAGAAAGGAGGGCTGTCTGCGACGGAGTTTGGGACGGAAATTACRAATACGAATGTGGACGCTGAGAGCAGCCACCACAACCAGAGCCAGAGGTTGGTTTGTGGCAAGCGCYTGTTTGGAGATACGGAGGAGGAAGAAGGGGGACTGCGGAAGGAAGCTGGGCTGGATGTGGCGAGGACGCCAATGAAGAGGGTGAAGCTTACGAGGGAGTATGCGAGTGAGGATGAAGTTGAGGAGGAGGTGACGAGGGAGCTCGAGGTTGTACCGATGGTGTTGTGAACGTGTCCCATTTGAGAGATTACTGTACTCTGTATTTATTTTTTATTTTTGGTTTGTTATTCTTTTGGCTGGTCTAATGCGACACGTCGCGCTAGTTAGTCCATGACGGTGTATATGCATTTCCCCAGCGTCATCATTCCTAAATGACTTTGTTCGACTTAAACTCACAGTCCCCGATGATAACCCGAATATGTATGTCACCTCGCCCAATTGCGTACGAGTTGCCCGCCACCACTGTCGATTAATTGCAATCGGTCCTAGCATTCYATACAGAGACCGAGTYCCAGCTATACCGGCACCACCCCTGCCCACCCTTCGCTGTTGCGATAGCAGAGGCTTCCAGCATGCTACCCTTCGCTTCTGGTGGTTCAAGCCGGTACCCGACGCGGTTCTGCTTTGAGCGCCACCGATGCCATTGATACCATAAGTCCCTTTGCTATGGAAGATGAGGATGAGAGAATTCGACAGGGTCCGATAAGRGGCGTAAACGGCAGCGCCCAGAATTTTGGTTGAAACGTTAGAGATTATCTACCGACGAGCAACCCGCCATGCACGGGGGGTGGGCGGCCTAGGGTGGAATTTGAATATGAACGGATACAATTATCATCTACAGCCACACAACCCAACCCCCTGGTTAGTACTGTACATCGCCTCACGCATATCGTTCGGCGGGGAAAATGTATCAACTGCCATCTCGTCACCTGGCATTCTACTGCTCCCTCGTCACTTCTTGGTGTCCGAGGTATTACTGTCTCAGCTGTCGGGACACGGATAGGGCCTAGATCTGTCCTAGCAGGCGGCGTCGGTGGAGTAAAGAGGTCAAGCCGGGCAAAGAGCAATAGTATTATACAACTCCTGGGGTCCCTACGGCTACTCTTCGGATGCGACACCATCACTCTCAGGGGGCAACAGCGCGTCATCCTCTGGGGTACCGAGCGTTTGAATCAGCCTGGCTAAGGTGGTAGACCAAGAGTTAGGTGAAAGTGGATCGGTCACACTCGATCGACCTGGGGCTGTCGCGGCTGGACTCGGTGCTGGAGGGTTGCCGCCAAAGAAAATGGTGGATGGACTTGAGAGGAACATGGGCAACCTGAGTGGCTTGGCAAAAAACCTCAGTAGTCCATGTGTCAACGCACCAGCTTGGTGGTAATAGACACTCAACTTACACCAATATGAAACCCAGAACAATGTGTTGCTGCGCCTATCAAAAACTTAGCTAACATCCATATCGGAGTCGCAACACTGAACAATTGTGATRTTACATAAAGTGATGATATACTGGATGGTAGCGAATGGATGATCGTTTAGGCAAGTCCTCCGTTTTCCAAGATATTGGCAGTAAACTCTCCCCCATACTCTTCTTCGAACTATGCCGTCGATAGCCGCCCTTATGTCCGATGTGGTCCATAGCTTCACCTTGTGCACCTCCYCGATCGCACCTAGAGATAAAGGCAAGTCCGTTTGAACCCATCGTGCTTTGTGTTCCCATAGGACATGTTTCAACTCCTCCTGTGCTCGCAAAGGACTCCCTTGCTTGTCGTGACACGTACACCATCCAGTGTCCCTTTCTGCCTACTGAGGACTCTTGAACGACCTCGGAGGAAGGAGCCGGTGCCCAGTGTCAATATTCTCTTGAGATTCTTTACAGATGAGGGAGAAGAGAAGAAATTGTTTAAGAAACGACTGGCTTTCACCTCAATTCATCAAGGCATGGGCCAATTCCCCAAGGSATGAAGAGTATGTCGATRGGTAGATCTTGGTCCGTGAGGGGGAAGGGGGGGGATCGTAGGTATGTGTTGGCGTAATGTTTGGTTCTAAGGGTGTGGAGCGGAAWGTGGATGTGGAGGAAGCGRGGACGGAGAGACGAAGGTCGAGGGCAGGATATTGCTGTTTTATGGTATTTAGCGCATCGAGTAACCAAAGACATCAAGTGCCCGGAACGAGGKGAAGAGGAGGAGCGCAAAGTGCAGACGAAGAGAGATTGTAATACCAGATTGTTGGGGTGAGTTCAACCACGAGGGTCCTAGGAAGCTCCTAGAAGTTGTTCCTTGCRTCACCACCACAGGTCGAAGCCRGTTTGTAATATCTTCTACGGCTATCKTGCAGGCTCCCTCTGCGTTAAAGCCATAGTGCTCAAACAAGCGAGAAGGTCAGCTAGCACACGTTGCAGTTGACGGCCTTGACTGTCTTTTTCCGGGTTGGAATGGATGATATACCACTCAGAGCCTGAAAGGGGGAAGGTAAAGAAAGGGCTCCAGCATCAATGAACTTAGAATACCTTATATTTGCTATGTTGAGTCATACGCTTTGCTCAAAGAGCTTGTTTTAATAATTTGTTCTCAAATATCTTGCCATAGCGTGCCCACTAGGATTGAAGTCGTGACTCCCCCGGGTTATAAATAGACTGCCTTGAAGCAACTCCGAAATAACAACTCACCCAGCCAAAAGGTTGTGATGGTGTAACTCAAGGGCTGGTCCTGGTTCCCATCACCAAATTTGATTGTGTATTGAACGGGCATCGAAAGGCTGATACTTAGTTGATGATACTGGATCTCCTCCTGAAAAAAACTAAAACTCACCGATAGCCCACCAAAGTTTCTCGGATTTGGGGAAACCATCAGGTAACATTCATTGCGCACGCCTTTGATAAGCTAATTAAGTTTTGAGGCAGTGACAATTTCAGATATTGATTATCATGATTTCATCATGACAGCATATTGAGCGCGTGAGTCATCAGGGTTTCTAAAGCGTTAATTTGCTGATCTTGAACCCACGTTCATGAACCCCCTTAGACAAGCTCTACAAGTTCTCAAACACCCTTCAGGGCCACGGTCATGGAGCATCATTGTATGTCCGGATATCCAAAAAGAAGCTCCGGCTATGTGGTATTGTCCTCATTATTTTGCAACAAGCGGACATTGGCTAAACCCCTGAAAGCGCATAAATGACACAAGTGGTGCTTCCGAGTACCAGATGAGGYTAATGTGTGGCATAGACCCTCAAAAGTATTTTTTTCATAATCMTATGTGCAGGTAAGGGATTTGATCAATGCAGACGGAATAAACACTTATCCACTGCTTGAAGTGGCACCGTCAATGTCATCCCATGTAGAGCTAGGAAAATTATCCGTGAGTGACCCTCCATATCATGTGGGTCAAAGTGCTCAATTTAGTGGTAAGAGTCCGAATGGATCATGATTCGCACTACTAGTCCAAGAAACGAGAGTGATCAATCGGTCCGTAAGGCCCTCATTGAAATTCTGAGCAAGTTTCCGAGCTATGATGTAGAGTCAGAACAGGGAATCGAGACAGCCATTGATGATATAGCAAGCAAACTGAGCGGTATTGCATCATTTCAACTTCTACCCCCAGTTCCCACACTGGAAGGGAAGAAATAGGTAGAACTACGTAAAGTGTTCCTCCAGATAGATTGTCCTATCATTTCCACCTAGCCAGTTGCAGGTTACGATAGTAGCATGTATTAGACACCACGGGCAACTGATGCCCCGACCATCATAAGGTCTATCAGTCTCCATACATATACTCTGTTGCAGGCTCAACATCCTGTCGAGTTCGTGCCTTGTATCTAGTTCTTTCGAAGATTCCATGATCAGCTGTATCATTTAAAGGTGCTAAACAGCAAACAGGTCATCATTCGGGTCAATTTTCCTCTCATACTCCATAACGCGCGCAATAAACTCTGCAACATCTGCTCCATACTCTTCCTCGATTAACGCGAAAATCCCGTCTGTACCTGCACTGACGCCTGACGTTGTCCACAGCTTCACCTTATGCACCTCCCCTACCCCTCCGTCCCCACTCAAAGGTAAAGGCAAGTCCGTTCGGACCCATCGAGCTCTAGGTTCCCAGAGAACATCTTTCAATTCTTCTTGTGCTCTGACGAAACTTCTTTTGTTCGTTGTAGCGCGTACGCTGTCTAGTGTACCTTTTTTCCCACCAATAATTCTAGAACGGCCGAGGAGGAAGGAACCGGTGCATACAGTGAATATGCCTTTGAGATTCCCCACAGAGGAAGAAGAGAAGAATCTGTCGAGATAAGCAACAAGTGGTTTCCATCCCGGGTTGTCGAGGCGCGTGCCGATGCCCCCAGGGATGAAGAGTACGTCGATTGGTTTGTCAGGGGGTGAATCGTACGTGTGCGTTGGGATGATGCGTTGTTCGAAGGATGGGCTATTAGAGGTAGATACGGGGGAGAGGGAGGAGGAGAGGATTGAGAGATGCAGCGGAAGGGAGGGGTGTTGATTTTTGAGAGTGTTGAGAGCGTCGAGCGGGCCGAAGACGTCGAGTGCTTGGAAGGAGGGGAAGAGAAGGAGGGCGAAGTGCAGAAGGGAGGAGGCTAGGGGTTTGGTATATGAATAGGTTAGAATCATTAGATGGGTCAAGCTTAGATGAGGGAAGAGCTCTTACAGGTCAGTTTGGAGAGGGGTGGAGGAGATGACATGGGTAAGATTTATCTGGTGAGAGTGATGTCTGGGGTTGGGGAGAGGTGAGTTCTAGGTTTGAGAGAGCAGCTAGTGGTGTTGGATTCGATATCGCAAGGAAATGTTGAGGTGCGTCCTCGTGCGGTGAGAGAGGCCGAAGTCGGGACGGTTGAGTATACTAAAACTGATACTTATATATCCTTATCGTGGGCGAACTCTTCCCAGGTCGTCGAAGATGTTTACATCATCACATTGTCAACCTTCGAAGAGGGGAATTCGGAGAGATCGGTAACCCATAGGTAAGTAAGACTCTCACCTGACTTTCGGAGAAGCCTTATGCAGACGTATCAAGTGAGTATACTGTCTGCTCCTCAACAGTGACCGCGGCAGCAGCAATGGTCTTCTCTGCGAGCAACCTTTCCATCTCCATCTCCCTCTTTATCCGCTTAGCAACTAGAACACTGTTCCGTTTAGCTTTTTTATAGGGTAAACCTAACRAATCAATCCTCAGTCAATGGCGACATTTGGCTATGAGAAAGAAAGGGCCCAGAAACTGTAGCCGCAGTGGATTGGATGGGGTTGCAAAATGGTATGGAACTTCAGAAGTGTCTCCGATGATCCATTTGCCGGGTGGGAGGTCTGTTTTTATTGGCGGCATGGATTTACATTCGTTTACTTGCTGCCCGCAGCGGTGCTATCAGTGGCAGGTTAGGTAAAACTCCGAATCTCATTATTAAGTGCCTCTTTATTTCATGTAGGCCTAAGTGTTCAATCAATCTGTCAGGGCCTAAGTGGGTCAACACTGGTTTGGGAAATGTGGAGGGGCAATTGACTCGCGATGTCCTCGTCAAGAGCATGGATAAACTCCCAAGCAACAGGCGGTGGTCTGAACATGGATCAAGAATGGCCATTCATGATATGCAGAGAAGGTGGAGTGAGATCATTTCATTTGAAGACCCGAGGGTCAAGGCGTCGACTCCGAAAGGAGAAGATAAAAGAATCACTAGAATGTCCAGTGTGCTATGGTTAACCTAAGGTAGAGTCCATGCGATACGGTCAACATCACATGTCCAAAGCGTGATCAAAACGTGACAATACATAGGATAAAATAGTAAAGAAATTGGGGCTGCTCCAAATGTGCATTTATCCAGAAAATCTTTGCAACAATACTGAGGATCTCTTGGAAAAATATTTTGAATATAAGGGCATTGTCGTACACCCCAATTTTTTTACTGGAGAGATTGGTGGGCGCCTTAGTACTTACCTAGTTAGGACTCATTAGAGCCACACCGCCTGCGAGACTAATCTGTCATTTGGTCACGCATCATGTGATGTTGACCATATCGCATGGATTCTACCTTATTATTTCTCCTTAGTTGAGCGTGTTACGATACTACCTGTCGAAGAAAAGATATGCATAACAGTGCTTTCAGTGCGACCCCTTTTCTCGTGAACTTCTCAAACAAAAGCTCTGCTATTTCTTGCCACACAGAGAACATGAATCGTCGAAGGACATTCATTCCGTACCACCAAGTCGATGTTTTTCCCTCGAAAGAAGACAAATATATTATTTGTAATTTGGCAATTCGTCAAAGCGTCCCAAGACTTGCTTCACAGAATCGAATCAGAATAGGGTTTATAGTAAGGCATCTGCAACAACAGTAATTACATCAAGAGGCTCTGAAAATCCAGCTGACTCCAAGAAATGATTATTGAGGCGTGAAGCTTGTGCCGGTTGGGTTGTGGGCGTGTTCCGTCTGTGAGGTTACTAGATTCTGTATTTATCTCTGTTTTCGTCTTTTCTGGGTGGCCTAATGCGACGCGTCGGGCTAATCCATGGCGGTATATGCTTATTTGTGTTTTGGATTGCCGGGGATTGCCTCATGGGAGTGAATAGCCCCTGTTGGAACACACAACGAAGTCGTGGGTTATTTTTAGCTTGCCGACATGATGAAGAACAGGCCAACTGTCCAATCGCTGGTGGTATATTATCTCCGCTTCTCACAGTCCCAGCCAGCATTTTCCACACGCAACGGCTAGCCGAAGTCACCCTCTAACCTTGCGAGCCAAGTGCCACTGGCTAGTACTAATAACCGACACAAGGCGCCCTAACGAACAACCGACTCCTCTTCATACTCCTACCATGTCTGAGCCTTTTACGTTCCCTCTATCACCCCTTGAGGTGCGGGCCAGGAACCACGCGGTCCTGTGCACTACTGGATTTTTGATACTCTTGCCCATTGGAGCATTGGTGGCGAGGTATGCGCGCACGTTTACCCATAAGTAAGCCCAGTTCATTGCTGTTTAGAAGGGCGTTTGTTTAATTTTCCCTTGTCTTGGGCCCTTCAATCTCATTTCTCGAATGCAACACAACTTCCAAACCTTGTGCGTTGTCCGATTCGCCGAAAACCGTGGACTATGGCAACGTTCGATTTCGATCTCCCTGCTCGTCCAAAAGGTGGTGGAGGGCCCATTGGATCATTCAGTTCCTCATCGCCGGGCCCATCATCTTGGCCGGATGGTCGATGGGTTACGAAACGGCCGAGGAACTTAATCTCCCCCATTTTGACGACACGCACCAAAAGTGTGGGTTGGCGCTCTTGATCTTATATCTGGCGCAGCTCTTGCTGGGCGCCGCGGTGCATTTTTTCAAGTTCCGGAGGTTGATGAATGGGAATCGTGCTCCGCACAATTATTTGCATGTTTTACTTGGGGTGGGCATTTTCATTTTGGCGGCGTATCAGGTGAGTTTTTGCGTTGGGAGTTTTCGCTTGCTTTGTTTGTGTGTTATGGGCCAAGTTTGTGGGTGTGAGGTGTAGTGGCGGAATAAGAATGGTGGGTTCTGGAAGGAGACTAGTGCTGTCGAGCCCTGGACAAGGGTTCACGTTCATTGTCCCACAGACACAACCTTGACTCTTTCATTCCGGGTATCTCGAACTTTGTGGTTTATTTTCTTGCTTTGTGTCTACTCTACAATGAAYGATGATGATGGGATGACGCTAACACTGGTGTCATAGGTACATTACGGCTTGTATACCGAATGGATCCAGAAGACAGGAGGTTTGCACATCGTTCCTCAGTCGGCCAAAAACGCTTGGATGGCGCTCATCATTGTAAGCTTTTTGATGAGCTCATTTTTGTGTGATTTTTAAACGCTCAATCTGGGTTAAATGAAACTGCTTTATGGGCGATATTGCTTTTTAGATCTTCTGGGTCCTGTACATTTTGGGTATGGGTTTGTTGCCGAGACAATTCGGACAGGAAAAGCAGATGAGGAAGCAGGCAAATGGGGACCATATTCCTTTGCAGAACAATGGATCTGGATAGATTCTTTAATCTTTAGGTGGATATGTACAGGAACGAGAACACGCGGAGGAGGGGGTATATAGGGTTACGAGAAAGGACAGACGAGGGAGAGAGGTTATGGATACACTGGACAAGATCACTTTAGCTACAGTTAATTGAGAACCATATCTGAGAAACGAGCGGAATGGGTAAGGAACGGGTAGGGTAAACAAGCAAGTCTATAGAAAAGTCAGTGCGACGGTCGCTTTGGATACAGCGGAGATGAGCTTGAGAAAGCAGAATAGCTACATATCAATAAATGAAAGCACCAAAGGGAATATATAGTTCTGGGTATTATTGGGCGTGTGGGGTGGGGGAGCGGACAGAACGCTGACCGTAAAAGGAGTGGTAGATCGCGATCGTCCGATTCATCCAAAAGGCTCTGCTTTCATGAATCTAGACATCTCTAGGGGTATTGGCCGGGGTTCTGTTGGGTTGGGTATCCACTACCACTCGGGTATTGCATTTCGCCTGTCCATTGACCGGAGGAACCCCCGGGTGGGGAAGTGCTCGTTCTTTGCCCGTAAGTCATCATGTACTGCTGGTATTGGGCCTGCTCCTGGGACCTGGGCGCCGTGGCAGAGTCAACTGGGCTGTTGGGRTCGGAGCGGTGGGGAGAGACCGATTGGCTGTGGGAGTGGTATGGAGGCCCCGGGGGCATGCCTTGAGGGTAAGGTGCTTGAGTCTGGGGGTACATGGGTGGGACAGCGGGGATGGCGGGACCAAGAGGAACGACAGGAGAGTTCAATCCCAAGAAGTCTGGGAAAGGTCTTTCAAAAAATAAGGCTCCGACCAGGAGAGAACTAGAGTTTTGGACCGGATAAATAATCATGCCTGCACCTAAGAGTGCAGGAGTTCCCCATGGAGCAATGGCGACCTTGGAGGAAGTCTCCAGTCAATAACCTTATATGTTTGTACACGAATGTGGAATTTACCGTCTCGTTTTCGTACAGGACTCGGGACAGGTTACGAAACTTAAGTTCGTTAGCCGAGTTTTGGCTGCTATCCCGAATATGACGGTCTGCGACAAAGGTGCACATGGGGACGGCATATTGATGTACGTAGCCGAGCACGTCGCGCAGAACCCGACGCTCATGCAGGACGCGGGCGATGAAGTGTGTAGGCCAGTTGCGAACTCTGCTGTGACGGAGTCAAATGAGTGTTGAACGCTTGAGGTCAACCCTAGCTCTCACCTATCCCCATCGATCTCAAGCGCGGCGACGCGAATTTCCTGGCTCCCAGCTCTATCGGAGGACCTAGTACCGCTGACGATGAGTCCGCCTCGCCATGGAACGACTGGTGGTGTTTGGTTGGACGGAGACTGGTCAACGGGGGAAGGCACAATAGAGTGAGTAGTGGGTACGCGGTAAACCATTTGAAGATTCTGGTCGGAAAAACCCCACGACTGGCTTGCCTTTAACTGTTCTGGCACTTGCTACACTGAGACAGCTGGAGATCGGGGGGAAGATTCAGGGACAAAACGAACGCTCTGCAGATAGAAGGTCCAATGAGATGACCATTTCGTGGTTATCGCGTGGCTCAGTGGCGACAGCATTGCCAAGGCATTTGGACTCCAAAATTACAACAGACGCAACTTAGGTCCAAATCCAGCCCAAATGGAGACTTGATCTAGAGAGGGCAATAGAGAAGATGAATTCGGTCACATAGAAACCGTGCAAAAGATCTGCGATAGGGTAAGGTCACTACTACAGGGTGCTCATTTCAGGGGAGAACAAATATAGTCTCCTGTGCAGTCCTAGATCCCGCTGAAATATGGAACATTACACCCCAACGACGAACTGAGCGCTGAATGAATTGTGCCTGAGACCTTTCGGCAGGATGCAAATCAGTGATTCATATTGCGGGATGAGTTTCCGCCGCCGCATGGATTGAAGGAAAGGTCTATCATCAGACATCGGCTGGGAAACGAACATGGGGGGAAGAGTGTCAGGTTCTTGTGACAACCGAGATGTCGAAGCAAGGTGGCCGGGCCACTGAACTGACAATAAGAATGTGGTAAAGTTCGACGCGCCAGAGGTCTTCGTCCTGTGATGCAGGGGTGSCAGGTAGCAAATAGCAACAGTCCTCGTCCACGTGCCTTTGCGTTGGCCGGCATGGCCGCAGGCTGGAGGGTAGAAGATCACGAACCTCAAGGGGCTCAGAGTGCGGAACAGACCATGTTCTAGCCACGTGGGATCGAGGCTCCCTTGGCAACACTGCCCTTTCCTCGTCCGCCGCGGCTTGGCGCTCCGGTCATGAACTTGGTAAGAATATCATTGTCAAGACAATCAGCCTCTGCTGCTTCTTCTACCTACGCTGCTACCAACTCAACCGTGGCTAGCTCGGCCAGAAGTTTTCACCGTTAATCTCTTCATGCCGAGTTGCGTGGGCATCGCTCCTCAACACCACCATTTGACTCATTTACTGAGAAAGGATCCCGCCGCTGGACACCAAGGCGACAGGTGGTGTCATATGACGTGGAGGGGGTGAGGGGGAAGGTAAGTCCTGCAAATATTCGAACATCGTAAAATCTGGAGCGACAGCCCTCCATCGCGCGCCGACCATGCCGATAARTTCTARAGTTAATCGTCGGTATTGTTTCTATTGCCCTTCCCAAAGCTGAGTTTCAGAATTGCATTGCTCGCGTCCCGGTGCCCGCTAAGAAGCCCAAGCTTGAATCAAATTATAATTGCGTGAGGTCTTGGTATTTCCCTAACGCTCAAATCATCCCTGCATGTTTCCTCCGATCCCTCGAACCTGAATCCCACCTTACCCCACCCCGCGACAAGGCTCCTGATCACCTGGTCTCTTTTTTTGTCATTAATGTGTATGAGAGCACCAAGAATATACGAAGTGTCTTTGACTATATTCTCTTGTCGCTTTTTTTAACCACATGCCCCAACGTTCCACCCTTTAATGAACTCAACTGTGCCTGTGTATCATGATGTGCCTCAGGTTGGCGCTACAAACATCACAACCGTGGCCCAGCTGACCTGGTGGCGGAATTGAASCCACGTTGTACGTGTTCGAAGCCGTGAATTGAGGACTAGCAACGGCTCACAACATTCCTCTCCCACAATTCGGTGTGGGTTTCCTTTTCTTCCTGTGAACACCCTAAATGTCCATCTCAAGCCGTCGCCCCGTTGCCCTCAGGTCCCACTGCACCACCCACCGACCAGAAATGGTATACTCGGACCGGAGAGACCCAGTCGTGGTCGCAGTGGGGAGGGGGGCATGATGTTAGATACCCTCGGCGTTTCACGAATAGGGGAGAAYGACAGAACCTGGTTTCCCCTTCCCCCCTATCCGTATTTGTCACCCTCCCCARTTTGGAACCGTATCCTCGTGTTTCGCATTCCTTTTTTTGGACAGGAGGATACTCGGTCGTTGTAAGAATATCCTGGGTGCGCCTTCTGAGAAATTTCCCACTCTCGAACGGCTGCGGAGGTCTCGTCCTGCTTTACCCCGCGTCGGATCCTCAAGCACCTCCCCACGCTAAACAATGAAGAACAATAATCAGAATGCGTTCCCCGCTGAGTCCGAGTTGATCCCCGGGATACCCCGCCCATGGGTTTACCTGAGTGGTGGCCCAGCCCGGACTCACCAGAGCCTTATCAAAGCACAAAAAATCCGATCGAGGTCCGTGGGCAAAAAGGCTTGTGGTCAATCTTATCGCCGAAGGATTCGAATGGTATCTATCGCCTTACCAGCACAGCGGAACGGAAACCCGGCTCTAAATCCACGTGGACGAAGACCTGGCATTCCATGGGACCGCACATAGTCTAAAGTCTCCAGCTCCCTGGGGCCAGCGGCAATAATCTCAATTGTTTTAACTATGGCATCGGGTGCATTGGAGTGACATTGAAGCTCTTCCCAAATCGTTGCCTGGATCTATTGGAACTCCCTTTCTCGCCATTGTTCACGGAAATATCTGATATTCGCTGGTGGAGTCCCTAACTAGCGTCCCGACGAGATAATCTTTGAGTATCCACGAATCAAAAATCCAGCTGTTGATATTTTGCCGCCTTTTTTCCAGTCCTGACATCACCATCRCGAGGATACATCAGAAGCCTTCTCTCGATCAGCCACCAACACGGGTACCGTTTCGGTCGGTGCATTGCCACCACACGCTACATTCAGGGAACAAGCCATCCGGTTCATCACCGGCATCCTTCAGTAGCAAGGCAACGACACCATGTGGTGGGACATTGTTAGCGGTAAAGTTCCTGACCGCGGTTCCGTTGTCGGTATGAGCCCAGAGGTCCTGTGATTTGCGATATCAGGGAGGAGGCGAGAGAAAGGGAACTGAGAGAACCTGTAATGGTTCCCATTGTGATCCGACTCACCCGAATGGCGTACTGACGACCCGCACGAATCCAAGGGGATTCCGTGAGATTGAAGGTCATTGTTGCCGGCTCATCGAGGGTGTTCAGCTAAAAAAGGGGTTGTGGTAGCCACTTCGCGACCGCGCCGGTCTGTATCCGATTCGTTAAACGTACCAGCATGATCACTGTGCCGTCTTTTGTCTGTCCGCTCCAATACTGCGCAGGATGGGTACTGTTGCTAGTCCAATCCGGCTGAAGTAGTGGTTAGCAAGTAGAGAAAAAAAAAAAAGTTCCACAATACTGACGTTGATGCCCCATCTGAACGGTGAGATGCTCTTGCCGACGACAGGATCCTGGTTGATATCGAGAATTTCCTTATTTTTGAGGATACCAAGAATATCAGGAGTGATTGCAGACAACTATCGCGCCACAAGGGGTTGAGGGCGGAATTTCCCTGAAAGGGGTAGAGATGGAAAAAAGCTTACGTTGGTGCCAATCTTGGGTATATGCCGTAATGTATTTTTACTTTAGATGGAGACGGTATGAGATAGCGATGAAACACGCGCACGAGCAATGGTGATTTCATCAACGCCCAAGAGGTGAAATGCGAYTTGGCTTCTTCGTAAGTCAGGCCGCCGTTCCCACTTGCACCCTTGTCAGCTGATCGGGGAAGGGGAAGGGGAAGGGGGGGGGAACTAAGATAAGAATGTTTTGACGTACAGTTGTAGCTGGGAAGAATGTGTGAGTAATTGTCAAATGTGGTATGTTGAAGGGCTTACCATGTCCAGATCGTTCCTGCCGTAAAAGTCGGTGGCTTGGGTAATAAAAGAGTTGCTGGAAGAGATGCTTCTCAGTAGCTATAATAGGAGATGGCATCAGGAAAAGAAGCTCACAAATTAATAATAAAAGTCAGTGACTCCCACTTCGGAGCGATATCTCCTGTTGTCTGATTGGAATATGAGCGCGGTTCGGGGAGATAGGAGTGTCAGTAGTTTCATAGATAACATACCCTCCAACTTTGTCCAAGCCCAGCGCCCCACCTAGTAGATTGTCAAAAATAACGTGAGGGCTTCTGTTTTTCTTGATGTTAGTCATATTGCTTACAGCCAGACTTGACTCTGAATAGTCTTGGTTAGCGCGCGAGGCTTCTTTTTTCAGTTATGAGGGTTTTCATTGGCGTACCCATCCCCATTGGCACAAGGAGAAAACTATGGGTGGCTTGTTAGTCTCCTTGGCGAGTTGCTTGATGGCGTCTGCCATGCGCTGGTATTTTCCGACTATCCCGGTGCGGGTGATACTGTCATAAGGAACTTTTTTGATAATGGGGATTTAGGTTTTAGCTTAAGCGGCGAATGTTTAAAACAAAAACGTACTGGCACAGTTGTCGTACTTCAAGTAATCGAATCCCCAATTGTGGAAGGTGCGGGCATCGCGAAGCTCATTTCCGTATGAGCCTGGATAGCCGCCACAGGTGAACCAACCCGAGTCGGAGTACTGGAAGAATGAATGATATATCGACTAGCTTAGTTTCTTTTTTTTTTCTTTTTTCGGATATGAATGAAATGACTTGCTATACCGGTTTTGCTTGACAAGTGGAGTTAAGTTTGAGTTTAATGTGTGTGCTATTTCTGGCTGAAGGAACTCACAACCCTAGCCCATGGACTTGATCAGTCAGTTTTTTCATACCGCTCTTGAAGCGAATTTTATCTAAACATGAAGATTAATCGTTTTTTGTTTTGAGCGTTAATTAGAAAAAAGGGGCCAACCCGGGATAATGTCACCGCTAGCGGATCTGTTCTTCTCTGCGAAACAATCATCGATGTTGACGTAGTTGTATCCTGCTTCCTAAATCACGGGACGAAAAAAAACTGATATGAGAGAGGACTTTTCGATATCATTGAGGGGAGCCACCACTAAACCTGAAGACCAAGTGACTTCATTAATTTTGCCGTTGTCAGGATTAGATCTTCGTCAATGTTACACTTGGGTTTGGGGTTAAGATGGAATGGCCCTTTTGAGATGGACGATTTTTGCCTTACCTGGAATGCGTTCCAAGCTTGAGAGAGTCCAATGCATCAATGGGTGTGGAGTTGGACAATAAGATTTCAGTTGCTCACTATTATAACCGAGAACTAGTGATCCTTTGGTTAGGACGGACTGTAATTAGACCAATGAAGCGCAGTTCAAAGGCTTCACCTGGAAGTCTGGCTACACCGTCATTTAGGGCGTATGTGGGGCTGGCGAAACCCAGCAAGATTAATGCTGCGCTAGTTGTGGTCCAAGGTAACATCATACTGGAGAAGCAATTTGAAAGTTGCTTTTCTTTTTTTTTTTCTTTTTCTCCGAGCTCTTCCTTTATACCTCTCAAGAAAATCGTTCAAACCCCACCCAGTGTCCACCACGATACGCTTTGCAACTCACAGACTGTTTCCATTAGCGAAAGAGAAAGCGCCACCGGGAGCGCATGAGATAATGATTCTCGAGAACCACAGTAGATACTCCGAACATATGCCGTAGCTAGCAAATCGCCGTGCTGTGAAACGGCAAAATAGTCTATTCGTTCCGTCAATATTTAGAATCTTATCCACATGACATAAGGTCAATGCACCAATATAGGTGTATGGCTAGCGGATAGTAGGCTGCAAAGCGGGATATCGTGTCTGCGAAGTGATTGACGATGGGATTCTCTGTGGCTGCAGGGATAATCTGACAGGGGTAGATAGAACACAAGTTCCTGTGGTTCCTGGCTTCATTGAGTCCGCATGCCATGATCCCGTACACGATAAGAAAGTCACCTGGGTGCATGTTGTACATTTTTTACAAACTTCTGGGCACAAAATCAACTCTGCGTTACCCTCGCAAGGACCGCCTCTATTAGACCGTGCACATCATCGGTCTGGATATGCGCATCGATCAGCTCGGTGAAATCGTCGTCTATCCCCGAGACTTGTGCGGTTGCCAATTGCCGGGTATCAGGAAGGAAGATGAGCGTCATAGTGACCGACCTGTCAGGTCCCACTGTGTACGAGAGCCGGAGCTCATTGTCGGATACGGATTCGTACTTTGTCGGACCATGCAGATTGCGCTGTATGGCGATTGACGCTGTGAACCTGGATTGAGGAGTTGACCCAAGGTCTCAACACATAGATATCATTACCCACCAGTCRTATAGTGGTGCTATCCGCGGATCGTCATCTCCCACATTGGCATTCTTGGCTAGTTTCTCCGCTTCGGCACGCTCTGTTCGCATGTTTTCCAACTCGACATTTCCCGTTTTGAGCTCTTCCTTTGCGTCCCTCACCCCCTTTCTGACGACCTCGACTTGGTCACTGAGCTCTTGCATCTCGCTGACCTGATCTGCGAGTTTCTGATCCGCTGCTGCAACGGTCAAACGGGGGTGGGGGTGCGTTTGTCGAAGGCGAGTGAGGGCGAGCCGGGCGTCGGTGATTTTTTGGGCAAGTGCCGTTACTTTGTCGATGGATACTTTAGTTTTGTTGTAGTCGTCTTCRACGAGAGGTGCGAGGGTGCGGATGTTGTTTTGCATTTCTGTTAGAGCCGCCTTGGCCTCCTTGAGTTTAGCTTTCTTGTCCACGTTGACCGCACTCAGTTCTTTCACGTCTTCGGCGGTGACAATGGGGGCGTCATCGATGTCGCTGACGATGGATTTGACATAACGATCTTTTGCGTTCTGCTCGAGATATTGGAATTTGAGTTTACGTAGAAATTGCTGGCGTGGGGGATGTGGATGTCAGTTACTGCACTCGGGGCAGTAGTAGCACGCCACGTACTGTCTGCACGGCCAAATGAGTGGCGACGATGGCCGGATCCCTGTTCTCTGTTTCCTCGAATTCGATGCCCGCTTCTTCGGGGTCGAGCTGGTTGAAGCGGGCGGGGTCCTGGACGAGTCGCAGCTGTGCGTTGGCCTGTTCGAGGCGAGTTTTGATGGCGTTGGCTGTGTTGAAGAGGCGCTCCTGTTCTTGCTGGAATTCCAAAGATGGTCTGCTCATGGCTGTTGGCGGTGGAACGCGTCAGGAACGCGACAAACATAACCGCGATATGCAATCACGTGATTGCATACAACGTAGGAGGGGCAGTAGAGCGGGGCAGAGGCAAGGCAGACAGTGCATATTGCGGCTGAGCAAGTCGCGTAAGCGTGTAGCAGCGCGTTGTTGGGTAGAGGGGGGCGAGGAGGGGGGGGGAGGAGGGGGTGACCGTTGTGGATGGAGGGGGAGTCCTTGGGCCTCGAGTGCCATACCCCACTCGGAGGTGGCACTCCCGCTCCTTCACTTCGGATTCAGCCCTGGCCAGGCGTAGGCAAGTAGCAGATCGTAGAGGTAGCCGTAGCCTACAGGGTTCTGTGGTCCTCGGGGTTGGCTGGTTGTCACTGGTTGTTTGTTGAGCATCGCGCCAAAGGCCCCCCGCCGAGCGCTTGGGGTGTCCCTGACATAATAGTCACGACCTCCACAATAGGACCCAACACCGTCCCTTCTACTCTGACCAGGACTTCCTATTTCTGTAAGAGCAGCAAGTCCTTTTCGGTTTGTCTCAGTTCTCGAAGGGCTGGAGCTCCTGCTATCCATCYCCCTACCACCCCCTCGAAGCCTCAATCCGGAACCACGCCCCGTCTGCATACATGACACACTCTGGCGCACAAGGTAGGCGGTTTTATTCCCTCTGGGGCACCTTCTCCAAGTCATTCGAACCTTCTAGATATGAATGGGTCGACCGAGCGGATCTCATCGCCTGTTGGATCTCCCGCTGAGCAAGGTGAATGGGGGACAAAAAAAAAGTTCATGTCTTTTACGAGCTTACGCTGACTATACCACCGGTGATACCCCACAGGTTCGTGCTCTCTATGACATCGCAAACAGCAACGTCTCATACCCTTCTCCCAGTGAGGCCGCACACCCAACACCCTACAAATGGACACGAAGACCGTACGTTACAGGAACTGGCTCTCTCTCGAGCACAACACCACAACTATCGCTGATTCGGGGTACGGATAGATTCAGATTCGCAACATGGATCAGAGGAAAATTCGCGTAAGTGGGCTTGTTATTTGAGACTCCGACGACCCCCTTCTCACCAGCTCGAAGCAGCTCTGCTTGGGCGATCAAGTCATGACTTGGATGATCAGCGGGGTCTTGGTAAGTAGTAGGCCGCTGAACCCTTTTCCAGTGCACTGCTTCGATTCCAAACAAAACACTTATACTAATATACCATATTTGCTGCCTAGAATCGAGCCCGAGGTCTCGCCGTAAAGGCCGCCAAATCGTTCTCACCCTCAGCACATTTTCCGTCATTATGACCGCAGTGGCTGTCGGTTTGGCGGTGGCGGTTGCGGCTCTGGGYATTAGCCTGTTGCACAAGCGATCTCCCGCCAGCGCGGACGACAATCGAGTCGGCAAACTACCTTGTGAGTAGTTGTAGTTGCGAGGACTCTCCTTTCTCCGTTTTGATCTAGATGAATCCTGCTTTGAAAAGTCATGGGCTGGAATAGTGAGTGTGTTTGCAATGCTGCAATATCTYTTGGTTGACCTCCCTCGTCCTGCAGCTTGGAACGCCTATCATGTTCGTTCTTCATATTGAGTACGTGTCCTTCCAATAGCTGATGATCCAACAGTGTGGCATCAACGAGACAGTCGTGTTAGATAACGCAAGGCTCATGAAATCCCTTGGCCTACTCGTTAGTTGGTTTTTCTTTTTCATCGCGTGAATAATGCTACTGAGCTAACTCTTGCCCGATCTCTAGGACGCYGGTTACAACTACATGAATATCGACGATTGCTATTCGGAGAAGCAGCGTAACGCTTCCGGTGATATCGTTGCGAGTATGTTTTGTTAACATGCGGGCTCTTGGGTGGTACACACGATGCTCAAAACGTAAATGTTAGGTCAAGAGCGCTTTCCTTCCGGCATGAAAAATCTGACTGATCAGCTCCATGCCATGGGATTGTGAGTGCTCAAACAACTGATCGGTTCCTTTGAGCATGATTCTAACAATTACCTTCTCACAGTAAAGCCGGAATTGTATGCCAATTTCGTTCTTTACTCCGGGATATCCGGTAGTTGATGGTTTTCATAGTATAGTGACTCGGGATGGTTTACATGCCAACTTTACCCCGGCTCGTTCCAGAATGAGGACAGGTGTGTTTTCTTTGATCCTATTCTTCCTTTGCAGAGCTTACTCACTCGCACAGGGATATCAAACTATTCCAAGATTGGGGCTTTGACCTTTTGAAGTACGCACACCACTTTGACTCCCGTAGGGATATAAATGACACTGGGATATACTTGTGGTAGATATGATAATTGCGCTGGTACGTGGGAAGGATTAACCTCGTGAGTTTTGTAGCACAGTCTAACTCTTATCTGGTCCTTTCTTTCAGTCCCCTTTGACGAAATTGTCAAGGAAGGGGTGGTCGGAAGTGCGTACCTTGTCTTGGCTTCTATGTATCCAACTGTGGATCCCTTTTGCTAACCGAGATTATTTCATATAGAGTATAAGCGTATGGCCGATGCTATTGATAGGCTGAGCAAGAGCTCCGGTAAACCTCCGATACTTTTCTCGCTTTGTGAATGGGGAAGGGTTCGTGAACGATCAGATTCGCCATATATCTATCTTACTAGGATCAATTTGTTCTCAGGAACAACCTTGGCTTTGGGCTAGAAAGTTGGGTCAGAGTTGGAGGGTGARTAATTTTCGCTTTTTTAMATYGTTGGGTTCCTCAACTAATGCTTTCTAGACCACGGATGATATCGGTCCTCACTGGGATGCAGTTCGGAGCATTATCAATCAGTTAGGAGCCCCTTACTCGGTCAAAAGCGGTTTGTTTGACTAGATATCTTCTCCCGCAGGAACTCATTCTACTCATGGGCTTCCGACTTTTATGGGCATGGCGATATGGATATGGTCAGCTTCGATAATTTATGCGTCAGAATGCTAGGACTAACTCGTCCCTTTACAGCTTGAAGTGTACGTGGTAATTTCTTCGGTTTATCTTGGGTCCTTCTGAAGATTGTCTCCGCGCAGTGGGAATGGCGACTTGACATTTGAAGAGACCAAATCTCATTTCACGGCGTGGGCTCTTATGAAGTCACCACTTGTGATTGTAAGTGGAACATCGTATTTTTACCTTGCATTCTATGGAACGTTGTTGACATTTGCGTTTAGGGCACAGATGTAAGTCTTGTTTCCGTGGTCCTTGATGATATCCAAAAGGGGTTGAACATACTTTGACGCCAATAGTTGACCAAAGCGACTCAAGAAACCTTGACAATTCTCAAGAACCAAGAAATTATCGCTATTAATCAAGATCCAGTTATTGGGACGGCCATTACTCCCTTCAGATGGGGTATAAACGTGTGTCTGATTCAGTGTCTTGAAAGCCCAGACCTGCTAATYTATATCCAGCCCGACTGGTCAAATAACTTTACACATCCTGCGCAGTACTGGAGTGGAGAAAGTCAAAACGGGACAGTATTTATGCTCGTGAGTGGATGCTTCCGAAAATAGTTTGATCGACTCCTGAATGGGTTTTTTTATTTTATTTAATCAGCTCAATGTTCTTGACAAACGAGCAGATATGAGTTTCAGTTTGACCGAGTCTCCTTGGATCCGGGCTGGGAGACAGTATTCTGTGCGAGTACGTTGCAGTATCTCCATGAACTCATTCACTCTTCCAATTYCTGATTGTTTGCGTCTAGGACCTGTGGACTCATACGGATAATGGCACAGTTGTACGCAGCATGACAGTTCGGAATGTACCACCGCACGGTGTTGTTGCCTTGCTTTTGAAAGATGCGGGCGATGAGCCTGCTGGTACACTCCCTCCTTGTGCTAGACCAGAGTGGTGTATGGATCAGAATGGGACTCGGATTGACACTTAGGGCCCTTATTGGTGCTGGAGTTGAAAAACCGGACGTTTTTTTTTTTAACATACCTATGTACATAGTTTTTTTTTTCGCACGTTTTCAACATGTTATTGACTATTCTCACATGTGGAGAGCCGTGTGAAAAGCTATTACTCGTTGAAAACGGTAGGGGAGGGTGAAACAATGATTGGCATTTCTTATCTCGAGCAGGAAGGTCGTTCGGGTCATCCAAATGAGTGGGATGGCGTAGAATAATACTCTTATTTTGGAGCTTTCACCCAAATGGCTTCTTGGTTACAGCTAAACCCTTGACATGGAGGGCCTGACAGGGCAATTCCACATGACTG
Source organism: Lepiota subincarnata (assembly GCA_023014305.1). Classification (NCBI taxonomy): domain Eukaryota; kingdom Fungi; phylum Basidiomycota; class Agaricomycetes; order Agaricales; family Agaricaceae; genus Lepiota; species Lepiota subincarnata. The sequence continues at coordinate 1,540,953 of JAECYV010000003.1, forward strand.
AAAAGCATGTCAACCCAGCGCTAGTGARGGCTGCATCTTTCTAATACGGACTCAATTGTCGTTCACCTATTCCTTCTTTTGTGTCAGAATAATGTGATTTTGTCTTCAGGGGYGCAGCCCCTTCGAACCCATGCGGGTGCTGTGGACGTACTTTATACTACACTGATYATAATCCTAAAATATAACAAAGGGGGGGCGTGCACCACGCTCAAGACTTTAGACTATATGCCCCTGGATGGGACCTTCTGATCTCCGAGGTAAATTGTTAAGCTTACTTCGAAATTTACAGCAGGGGCCTTGTTCTTATTTTGTTTTATTACGTCGAACTTGCACGCCTGGTCATATGGACCATATAATCGTGCGAAGTCCAAATATAGAGGTGAGAAGACGCATGGTCTCGCTCCATGCTACTCTCCTTCCAACATCTCGTTCTGATATTTCTAGAGCATAGTCGGGTCATGCTTGTCTTCTTGAACTGATCACCTGGGTGCTACTGCCCATACCCCTATGGCAGCTGTCATGCTTCTATTAACTCTAGTCTGTTCCATAATGCTTCTCTGGCTCCCAGGATGCTCCAGATAAATACTGGTCTGCGTTTTGAGGCGCTACGCCGGGCGGATTGTCACCCAACTACATCATCCATTTGATTTCTCCCCTACTTATCTTTAATATGATCTCGTTCTTTGCCGGACTGATGGCACTTGCGGCCGCTGACCTACTGCTTCAAGCGCCTTCGACTTGGGCTCTTAACAATGGCGTTGGGAAACTTCCTGGTGAGTACATATATCCGGATTACGGTCCGTTTACTTCTTGTGGGTTCTAACCTGCTGTTTTTTTTTTTTTGGGTAAAAAGCTATGGGATACAATAGTAAGTTTGCGCTCAGGTGTCGTTGGTCCCCCTGTCGGAATGCTTCATGATTCTTTTCTTCTCCAGCGTGGAACGCTTATCATGTACGTTCAAGTGTTTAATTGTACAGCCCCCTTTTATTTATTTTTGAATTGCTTTGCGTTAGTGTGAGATCAACGAGACTGTCGTTTTGGAGAATGCAAGGTTGATGAAATCTGTCGGATTGTTGGTGAGTTTTATTATTGTCTCCCCCCCGTTTTTATCGAGAGTGGACTAATTGGGGGTTTTGCTGATCAGGCTGCCGGTTACGACCATGTTAACGTTGACGATTGTTATTCGGAGAAAGAGCGTAGCCCTTCGGGCGATATCGTTGAAAGTCAGTGACGTCATTTGTGGAATTAACATCCTCCACCCTCCCCCAAGTGAGTAATACGGAGCTCAAAAGAGCAACCAAAAACTATTAGGCAAGGAGCGGTTCCCCTCTGGAATGAAGAACCTGACCACTCAGATTCATGCCCTTGGCTTGTACGTATGACATACCCTTGCTCCCCCACCTGCTCCCCCCTTCAGCCCCCGAGAACGGACTCCTAATTTGATTTTTTTTTCGTAGCAAAGCGGGAATAGTAAGTCTTGTGATTTGACATGGCTTCCCGTCCACCCACATTTCGGATCAGTATAGCGACTCTGGATGGTTCACGTGCCAGCTCTTTCCGGGTTCATTCCAGAATGAGGAYAGGTGACTTGTTTCGACAACTTGACCTGAGTGCCTCAGGGCGTTTATCGCACACTCTGTTCGCCACAGGGACATTAAATTATTCCAGGATTGGGGCTTCGATTATTTGAAGTGGGTTCCATATATTTTCTTTGAGTTTTTATTTCCTTGGAGAAGCTGATGTCGTCTCTAGATATGACAACTGTGCTGGTATGGGGCTATCTACCTAATGTATGGGTTACGATTGGCGGTTACCTAACCTTTGTCCATCAATGCAGTGCCTTTTGACGAGGTTATCAAGGAGGGGATGGTCGGAAGTGCGTGCCTTATTCCTTTGCCAACTGGAGCTTTTTCCCCAGGTTTCCTCATGCCCAATTTCCTGCGTTTCAGAATACCAACGGATGGCGGATGCCATTGCCAGGCTGAGCCAGAAATCCGGAAAGCCCCCGATCCAATTCTCCCTTTGCCAATGGGGCAGGGTTAGTATTGAGTTCATTTAGCCATGGAATCCGATCAAACTCACCGTGAAATTCTTGTACGCCACCACCAGGAGCAACCCTGGCTATGGGGAAGGAGGTTTGGCCAGAGTTGGAGGGTATGTTTACTTGTCGAAGAATGGTGCGTGTAGACTAACCCTCATGGTGTATTAGACGACGGATGATATCGGTCCGTTCTGGGGCTCCATCGCGAGTATCATTAATCAGTAAGTCGGGTTCATGATCTTGCTGCCAGAGGTAATTTAGTCGAGGATCCACATAGAAACTCGTTTATTGCCTCGGCATCGGATTTCTTTGGTCATAATGATATGGATATGGTAAATCTTTATGCTTGTGATTTTATGATACTAGAGCTCACCCTTATGTGGTCGATGTAGCTTGAGATGTATGCCGTCAAAAAGTTCTTTATGGTGAAACCTGAACTGATCGTTTTACGCAGTGGCAACGGCGACCTGAATTTCGAAGAGTCCAAAACTCACTTCACCGCCTGGGCCCTCAGCAAGTCACCGCTTATCATTGTGAGTCCTGGAGGCTTACTGGGTTTCTGGGCAAGGGGGATTCTGATCGGCTTTTCGGCTCGATTATAGGGCACAGACGTAAGTACTAAGCGTCCTCATATCCCTCTGCCGGAGCAGGCTGTCCATAGTAATTGATTCGGCATCTCCTCCCAGCTCACCCAAGCTTCCAAAGAAACCTTGTCAATCCTTATGAACCACGAGATTATCGCTATTAATCAAGATCCGGTTGTTGGAACTGGTATCACCCCTTTCAGGTGGGGCTTTAACGTACGTACTTGCATTTCAGTCTCCGCAGGCAGGCAGCCCAACCCAAGAGAAACAAAACGTACATATGGCATGAACTTACGTTTCCTTTGTGGTTCCCTTGGTGCCGATTATCTAGCCTGATTGGACAAGCGATGCGAACCATCCTGCGCAGTTTTGGAGTGGAGAAAGTCAGAACGGGACGGTCTTCATGCTGGTATGTTTCATCCCGATTGTTTATTTTTTTACGGGCCCTTCCGGCTATATGTGCCGAATGGAAGAGTCTGGGGGAATGAAGAGAGGCGCTGATGAGATAACCCTTTGGCCTTTTTTAGATCAATGTCCTCGACCAACCAGCGGACATGTCCTTCAACTTGACTGAATCGCCTTGGATCCGTGCTGGGAGGAAGTACTCCGTTCGGGTGAGTGAAATATCGATCCTCGCCCTCACCAATCATTATTAAAGGGGKTTTTTTTTAATTACTTATCTAACCAAACGTGTTCATAGGATCTGTGGACCCACACTAACAATGGCACGGCTGTACGCAGTGTGACTGTTCGGAACGTCCCTGCCCACGGTGTTGTTGCTCTGCTCCTCAAAGATGCTGGTGATGAGCCTGCTGGAACGCAACCTCCCTGTGCGAGACCGGAATGGTGCATGGACAAGAACGGCACCCGAATTGACGCTTAAGGGACGCCAAATTCATCAAGTCCGGCCCGTGGATCCGTGAAATCCACTGTCAGCTCCGTTCTCCTCTCTTCTCTTCCCAGTGTAAAGTGTGTATGTAGTGGTATTGAATATGGCTTGGCGATGTAGCTAGTGCGTGCGTGCATAACATATACGGAAATCCAGCCGATAACAGCGAAAAAAATCGTCGTGAGTGAAGTGTTAACCACAAATGAAGAGTAACTAGATATGTACATGAGGACGACAAATCGGTCCCAAAATTGATTGTGGCACAATTAAGAAATGTGATAGGGTATGCATAATAGCGCCGGCGCGCTGATAACTTAGAGAGGGGGGGGGGGTTTAATGTAGCGAGATTAGTTGTTGAATGAGTAAGCCCCTGGGTCGAGTTAAGTTGAGCTGCGCGGGCTATGCGTATAAATGGGAGCGGGGGGTAACTTACAGATACGACAGTACATATCACCGCTTGCAGTGGCGATGTATGGTCCATGCATATCAATCGAAATTACTGTCAATTTCTCGAGGATGAGGCGGTGTGATCAATTACTGAGAACTTGCGATGGGCACGCACCGGAGTTGGTATGGCCGGCCAGCTTGAACCGTGCTAAGCCTTCCTGAGGATCCCAAAACATCAAGCAGCGGTCTTTGGCACCAGATGCAAACCATCGGCTATCACTAGAGCAGGCAACAGTCAGGACATAATCCTGTTATAGGGAGATTAGTATCCAGAACGTGCGGTGACCGATTGCTTGGGGAGGAAATGAACACGCACTTGATGACCTTTCACGTCCCCAATCATTGGACAGCTGATGAGTACCGGCTGAGTCTCTTTTGGCACCAGTCCTGACATATCCCAATACTTGACGGTATAGTCCAAAGAGCCGCTCACAAGTGTGCTTCCATCCGGAGTGAATTTCACACTATAGACACTGTCCTTGTGTCCGTGTATCTTGGCCACCAAATGTCCACTCTCAATGTCCCAAACTCGGATCGTTTGATCCAAGCAGCCACCAGCGACGAAACGGTTATTGGGCGAGATGGAGATAGATGTGACGCCTGAGTCTTTCACCGATGCATCTACCTTGAGAGTTTTGTGGCTGTTGGTACCTCTCAAGTCCCAGACTCTAGCAGTACGATCTGCGGATCCGGATACGACCCAGTTGCCATCTCTGGCACAGTCGAGGGCGTAAATTTCTTCCGTGTGGCCTATGAATGTGTGGCGCAGGGCTCGCTGTTTGATGTGCCAGACCTGTTGTGTTTTGTTAACAAAATAAAATAAAAAAGTGCGGAAAGCGCGGAGTCAATGTGAGCCGGTGACTTTCAAGTATTTTGGCAGTGGGAAGTAACACGTACCCTGACTTTTTTATCCTCGGCACCGGTCGTAAGGAAGGCGCCGTCGGGGCTGAAGCGGACGCTTCTAATGTACAGGTCGGTGTCAGGTGAAAGTTGGACTGAGCGATCGACAAGAGCGCTGTTGGGGTTTTAAAAAAAATGAGGTTAACTTATTTTGAGCTTGTGTGTGTGGAGGTGGGGGGCATAACGAAAGGAACTATACCAGATTTGAGCACCTGTATTGATATCGTAGATGTAGGCCACTTGGTTGCACCCAGTTGCGACGTATCGGCCATCAGAGGAAAAATGAATCGAACAGACCACACTAAAACGTATATGTAACCGCGATTGTGGGCGCGCATCCGGTCAGTTTCAAGTGTTTGGGCGAGGGAGGGAGGGGGGACAAAAGAAAGACCCGGGATCCCAAAATAACTGACCTAGGATGAGGAATTGACCGAATCATATTGACGTCCATGTTCCTGGGAAGCTTTGGATTGAAGGAGACACTCCAGCCCGCGGCGTCCTTGCGGAATTCGGGAGGAACATTGTTCAACGTCAGCTCGTCCGACATGGGCGGCGCTGCTGTTTTTGATGTGGGTAGGGACGGGGCGGGTTGTGTGGATTGGAAGTGTGGTCGGTCGCATGTGTTGGGTGGTGGGTGGTGAGCTGAGCTTGTGTGTGGAGGATGAGATGGGTGTAAGGGACCACCAGGGTAGGGGACGGGAGTTGGGGCAGCGGCTATGTGAGAATGGGGAAAAAGGTCGTCACCAGGCTGTCATAGATTTTGATGACATCAGGAGAGGGATTGGTCTATACCTCGTCTTCCATCACTGGACCTCACTCTCTTCGGCTCTCGATAGTCATTGTCACGTTCGGCATCGGGATGGTCTCTTGCGCGTCCTTTCATTTTGCAATCGCGTGAAGAGGCGTCTTGATCTCGTAGGGAGGTATTGCCTGGTATCTGAATGACAGCATGGGTCGATGATGATGAGACTGGCGATACCAGTGGCACTTGCGGCTCGCCGAGAGGCGAGGGAGGGGAGAGGCCCGCAGCTGCCCGTTCGTGTTTTAGTTCATCATGAAGTTGGCTACGCTCCTCCTGGTAGCGTTGGCGGGTGCGTTCGAGCTGGGCTTGCAGGTCCCAGAAGGAACGTCTCATGAGATTGAGCTCGGCCTCCTGTTCGTCGGCTTGGATGGAGATGAATGAATAAATTCGATGCGAGTTCAATTGGAGGCCTACCGGTGGACTGGGCACGTGTTAGATCGCCTCGAAGAGCATCTAGCTCAGCGAGCACTCGGGTATATTCCTCCTGGATGACGTTGAGGACATCACCCAGCGCAGTCCGGCCCGAGAGGGGTGTCGGCTGGGGTGCAGGTCGTCCATTGGGTGCGGGAGACTGACCGTGGAGAGCCATGGGAGACGACAGGGAGAAGGAGGAGAAGGAGACGGCAGCTTGTGCGGGGAAGAGGGGACTTGAATCTGCATCACGGGGGGTTAAGTATGTAAAGGCCCGGAAGATTTGAGATTCACGATCTCTTCCCAAGTCAGTCCAGCATCGGTATGTTGCGTGGCAGAAACATTTCAGGGTTAGTGGTCACCGGGGTTCTTGATAAGCTCGCGTACCTTGTTGCCAACTTGCCGCCGGTATTTTATCGAGAAATAAGGGATATCCATAGCACGTCCGTTCTCCTGAGCCACTGGGGCAACGCCAAATAGGCAGCGACGAGAAGCCCCTATCCTGGAGAAAATGGCTTCGCCAGCACGGCGACCCAACTAACCGGGCGTTGTCACACCTCCCAGGAGGATCAATTTCCCGTTCGGCATCCAATGAGTTTACCGGATGCATCCTTCCGTCACTTCCGGATCCAGCCTATTATTCCWGCCTTGTCTTCTGATGTCTCCGCTCCATATGCTGTCGAAGCTCTCTATGTATACTGCGTGAGAGAATCAATTAGGTGGCCCTCTGGTGAGACCAAGGTGGAACTTATCATCTTTGGCGATTAAGTCCGCCGCGATGGGCATCAGCTCTCTGACGGGGGGGGAGGGGGAGGGGGAACTGCAGTGCCCAATGGCTGTGATAGATGGGCGATGGTGGCGTTTTTGCGTGTTAGATGCCCGGATGAGACCACCCGGCTCGACGGGTAAGGGAAATAACAAAAACATGGCCTGTCCAGTGGTCGTTTTGAGTAAGTGAGTACCCCTGCTGCTCGGAAAAAATGCTGTTTCAACGAGGCCTCCCCTTCCTCGATCACAAGTGTTATGAAATCCCTCTCCAAAAGGCAAATCTCATTTCATCCTGGGTTGCCAATAATATTATGGATAGCATTCATAGGGAAAACCCGCTCCTTATAGAAACAACTCTTCCCCCCCCCTTCCAAAGATGAAGAGTAAGCGCTGATCGCTGAACGCTCAACTGCGAGTAATCCAGCTAAATATACCTTTGTTCCTCCGATAGAACGAATAGAACCTAGTAAGATCTCAGAAATAGTGCAGCAGCCAACGGGTTTCGCGGTAAAAAGAATTCCCTCCCCCGACTAGTAACTTGCCCATATCACCGATGTATAGGCTATCAAACTCTCAATTGACACTAAGAAACAGCGAAGCATCAATACTAGCACTTGACACAAGATGCTTCCCTTCTGGAGTTATCCAAATTCGGAGCCGGCTCACGGGTGACAGCTAAAGCAAGTCGGGCGCTAAAAGCTATCTGATCTCCCCCCCAGTCCCCCCTCCACCAACCCTCCCCCYTTCTTCTCGGCCAAGCGGTCTAGATCCCTTAAAGCCCTATTTGAGTATCCAGTCTATAAGCGCTTGATACGAACCTTGGAGGGGCGAGGCCCTTCTTGGGGTTTCATGACTACGGCAAAATGTCGTGCAGGGGTGGGCGAGAATGAGAAATCTCCCTCGGAATTCGTGTCCCCATTGTGCGTCATTGGCAAGCCTGCGCCCCTTCCCCCCCCCTCCTCCCATCCCTCCATATGTCAAAAGCATGCGCTCCCCTGTTGGGAGGGGGATAGGATAATGATATCAGTTGTCGGTTAGACTGGTGATCCTGGGAGGTGGGGAGGGGACGAAGGGCTGTTTGTGAAATAAAATATAAAAATTCAAGTTGCTCCATGGTTGGTTGTTTGCACGGAGATCGCATACGGAACGTTAAGGTCTTACAAGGTCCCCTTCGGCAGTCTCCTCACCCTTTCTTCCAGTCGCCGTCTGCCCTACGTACATACATATTCTGTGTGAAGGCCCAGTSCAGAACTAATACGTTCGGGTATAGATGGGGGGACGACGGGAGCAAGRAGAACAAAGTAAGCACATTACCCCGAAAGACAAGTGCATATAAAACTCTATTATCGATATTCGGATGGCGCAGCCGGTATCGCGAAATGGGGACGACMAACTGTATTGCATATATGTTCCAAATTAACAAAAAGAGAATGCATATGTCTGACGAATGTCTAATGTCAGTCGGATAATTGCGCAGCACGATTTCGTGGACCTTTCCCTTTTTCATTTCATTTTTTTTGCCCCCTTTGAGTGTGTGGGTTTTTTTTTTGCGCCACTTATGATAGCAATAAGGATTAGGGACGATTGATCGTAGCCACTTTACGTGAAGTCAACCCACCCCCCCCATCCCACCACCCTTTCTGTCGCATTTTGCCATGGATGATTCATTTCAGGTTCAGCCCTCTTGTAAAATATGACATATGCTTTATGTTATGTCACAAGAGTCCGGATGGGAAACGGGATCGGGCTGTATCTTTACAAGGTCATTTGGTTGTCGTTCCCTCTCTCCCTTTGAAATGAATCTTGAGGATATTTGAGAGTTGGGCGATGTCTAGAATCTGGGCTTTTTGTTTTTATTTTAGCGTAAGAGTCTGTATATTAMTGGAGAACGGCTTATTATTAGAGGCGGGGTTTCGCGCTCAGGCCTGCAAAGAATGCAGGTGTCTTTTTTTCTTTTTGGACCAAACGTCTATGACGCAGTAACTCAGGCTCCCTTGTCCCTCCGAACAACGACACTCTTCGTCGGCAGAGAAACAGAAGATGACGAAAGGATCTAAACACCTGAACAGCTACTGCGAAAAATGCCAAAGCTCGCTAACAATATCCACATTCCTCTCTGATTCCGAGCCGTTCTCTCCCGAGGTGGTACTGTTCATTACCGATGTCGGAAAAGCGGTAGAGGCTCCCGGAAGATCGATCGCGAGAGCGGGCTCCTTTTTGATCTTTCTATTCGCCTCCGTATCGAAGAGCTGGAATTAGAAGGGKGGTTGTGATGGATGGGAGTAGTATTCAGGGGCTCATTCTCTACGTCACACAACGGAGAGCGGGAAACTTGGGCTTACCGTAGCATAGGCGTGATCCAGGAAGTCTTCTAAAGGGTAGTTTGGTTTTGTGAATGGTTCTGCAAAGATCTTGCAGAGGGTGGAGATGGGGGCGTGATAGTGTGATCGGTGCGATACGAGCTCCCATAAGGAACTGTCCAGTGCACGAGTAAGCGTGGGATTGGGTTCGATCGGCAGAAAGGGATCTGGATAGCCAAGAATGATCAAATGATTCATGTTCCCGAAAGTGTGGATGCTGTGTTACCGGTGTACTCATCCTCGACATCTGTGTTGTGGATCATCACCATAAGTGCAGGGTGCCGTTTGAGAATATTATAGGTGAATGGGATGGCCATCACAATGGCAGCGGGAGGAGCCGTTAGTGTCAGACGTGAAAGGCGTTTTACGAATGATGCGAGCAGAATGGCAGGAAGGTGCCTAAGTAGAGAGAACGTCCGGGTCAATGGAGCGRTTGATTATGAGATTCCCCCTCAAGAACACGTACGTGGAACTAAGGAATAGTTCAGTCATGCGGAAGAAACGCGCCCGGTGTTTGAGGTGGAGGACATCACGATCTAGAAATGCATACAATCGAGTGTAGAATGATGGATAGTCCCTAATGACTGTGAGAGAGACAATGTTACAAAGTGACATAATCGCATACAGATTATAAGTTTTCATCAGGATGAAAAGGGCGTTCAGCGCCAAYAAGCCGGGAGAACCCCCTTCGCGGAATGTCAATGACAGAAAGTGACTAATGGAGGTTATCACTCACCATAATCGACGCACGCGCCGACCCAGTCCATAACGAGAACGGGACGTGTGAGATGCGGTAATATTCCACGGTGCATGATGTGTAGCACTCTTACGGCGAGCATTTCCGCATCTTTGGATTTGGACAGCCGCGGAAGCAATGCTAACCAAGTTCGGGTGAAGACCGCGCGGTGCGAAGTAAGGGAATGTAAGGATTGATGGATAGTCATCTGGTGCAGGCGCACACCGGGAGGCTTGGCTTTCGGAGCCTCAGGATGTGCAGGCTCGTCCTCAAAGAACTTGCGCCAGTCGTCATYGTCGTCATCTTTGGCTTCAGGTTCCTCAACGTCCGAATCGGAGGAGYCGCCGTTTGTTTTTGGTCGTTTAGGTTTTGGGGGTGCTGTTCCCATTTCCGCAACCCACCAAGCGTTCAGTTCGGAAGCATCAGTTGGGAATGTCGTAAGGCGTTCGAGGAGGGAGAGGAGATTGAGGGGGAGGACTGGGTGGGACGGATGGGCGTTCAGGAGGGTCCTGAGATGTCAATACGTTTACGGCTCGAGTTCCGAACCTGAGGGAAAGAGGACGCACGCGGACTCGCGGAGGAAAAACCATCTTATGTCGTCATGAACACTGAGCCAGGTTTCGTAGAACAAGTGCGYGACATCAGGATCGAGGAGCTGGTCGACCTGCGTAGGTAGAGTGCCAGGGCGTTGGCATGGGGGGCATAACAAGAGCGCGGAGACAACTTTGCGGAAGTGGGATAGGTGAAACTGAGGGCCTGAAGAAGAGGAAGCTGAGTAGGAGGTAGAAAGATGTTTCTGCAAGGAGAACAGGATYTGAAGTGCTGAGATCTGCCGGTGTGTTAGAAATTTAGCTGAGGTTCGTCTGTGCGTGGCTTACTCGCAGAGTTTTTTCCTTGTCTTTTAGCAGTCCAGAGAGATAGTCCACATAAGYGTTCAGCTGTCCCAGCAGCCATGTCTTGACCAGCTTTGCAGCTTCGTCCCCTCCCAGGCCAAGTTTTCCATTGGTTATGATGACGACAAAGACCCGATAGGCAGCATAGATCACTTTTGAAGTCTGCGGCGCGCTTTTCGTTGTGTGAAGGATGTCCAGGAGATCTGCAAGTCCGTTGAGCGACTGATTCTTGCCCACGGCATCGACAAGGGCAGCTTCAATAGACTCTATGCGCCCTGTGAGTTCAGAGTCGCCGTGCTCGACTTTGCGCTTTTTTGCGGGRGGCAGAGAGCGGGGAGCCATTAATGATTATTATTACTTACCAGCAGAGAAAAGAAAACATAAAATCTTTCAGCATCCAAATACGGCCAAACACGCTCTGCTTATGTTGTTTCGCAGACTCTGTTCCAGCGCAGCCCATCCCGCGAGATTCCAGCTCCCGCCCACAATCCGACAGCTGCTGTCTTCTCATATCCAGGCAGACACCACTGCAACCGTCACCGGCTGGATACAGTCCATCCGTAAACAGAAAAATGTCACCTTTGCTGTGATTAGCGATGGAACTATGGCAGAAGGATTGCAAGCCGTTGTGCCGAAGCAACAGAGTGGCGACCTACTCGGACGGTGGGTGTTGTTGTGGGCTTGCTCTCGAAAAATTGGGAATACTCAGTCAAGGCAGGCTAGTCAATGGCGCGACAGTGCGTCTGACAGGAAAACTTGTGCGCTCTCCTGGCAGTGGCCAGGACTGGGAACTCATCGTTCACCCGGGTGACAGAGATGCCATTCAGGTTTTGGGTGACTGTGATRTTAATGTGTTTTTCTTTTCTTCGCGTGGTGACTCCGAATTTTGAACTAACTTCTCCATAGACGTACCCCATTCAGAAGAAGCTTTTGTCAATAGAGTATCTCCGTGACAACGCGTATCTACGCGCTCGGACAAGACACGCAGCTGCAATGTTGCGACTTCGTGACAACATATCCCGGAAAATATCCCAACTATTCGAGGCATGTTCGACTTCGKGTACAGGTTCCATCCGACCAGCAATGACTCTTTAATAATAGACTCAAGGCTTTATAYATACCCACACGCCTATCATTACAGGAAACGATGCCGAAGGTGCAGGGGAAACATTTCGGATTGCCCCCCTACTCTCAGCTCCCGACACTCAGCCTCTCGAGTTCTTTTCACGGCCTGCCTACCTCACCGTTTCACATCAACTCCACTTAGAATCGCTATCTGCCGCCATCTCCCGAGTTTATWCCCTCTCCCCCTGTTTCCGAGCTGAACGCTCCAATACTGGACGTCACCTTTCCGAATTCTGGATGCTCGAAGCAGAATGGAATCTTGCTACACAATCCAACAGCGTTGAGGAAATATGCGCCTTTGTCGAGGGGCTAATACGAAACTCCGTCTCACTTCACTCCCCTGACGTGGTRAAATTATGGAAAGAAAAGGGCAGTGGTTTAGAGTCAGATGACTACAAGGCCCTACGAACTGCAATTGAAAACGATGACCCATGGCGCCGGATGACATATACCGAGGCCTTTGAAGYATTGGAAATGGAATATACTAACGGCGCAAAAAAATTCGAATTCAAACCTGTCTGGGGCGAATCATTTTCAAGCGAGCATGAACGGTGGTTAGCCGAGGTACTCATTGGTGGACCYGTTTTTGTCACGGACTATCCTATCGGTCTGAAGCCATTTTATATGCGGGTGAATGATGACGACAAAACTGTGGCTTGTTTCGATCTGCTTGTTCCACGTGTGGGTGAGCTGGTGGGTGGGAGTGTGAGGGAGGAAAGGTGGGACGTGCTTACCCGACGTATGAAAGAGTGTGGTTTGTTACCACCGGAGCCTGAAWCTATTGCTGCTGTTCAAGGCTCAGAGGAATTCCCTACTGAAACATCAGTCGATAATTCGATGTACAAGTGGTATGCGGACCTGAGGAAATATGGAGGRGCACCGCATGGTGGATTTGGCCTCGGGTTTGAACGATTGATTAGTTGGGTTGGGGGGATTGATAATGTGCGAGAATGTGTTGGTATGCCGAGATGGGCYGGAAGGATGCTCATGTGAAAATAATGGACTGCAATTTGCAATGACTGTGGTTGGGTACTGCAGTAACTTTRGTACTGAATTTTAGGTCCGATATCACGGYTGTTCAAAACTTCCATTTCATGCTGGTGGCTYTCATCTGTTTGGYGCCTAATATAAAGCCGCCGACCYTCATCAACACGGAGGGGATGAATCGCGATGATGTCGTAGAATCGAACAGGCGTCCTRTAGGATCAATCAAGGGACATCTATCGAGACAATGTAAAAAATGATCTAACCGTGCCAAGGGCTTTTTGGCGGTGGGGTATCATAAACATTGGTCAGTTCGCCACGGTCATAAGCTCCGTGGCGACGAAGCGGGCTAGATCGTTTGTGACCAGTAATATCTGAACGCCTGCACACGTCCCTCCCACGGCAATAGCTTGGTATTTCGAACAGAGCTTACCTACTCCGAAGAAAGGGGAGAAGGAAAGGGTGGCAGTTTGATGATGCGATCTTAATGATCAACTGCTCATCGTTTTCGAGCGCGCTGAAAACAAGATGAATGATGAAATGTAACTCAGTTAAAACAAAACCCAAGATAGTCAACCCCCGGACCTAAATGAGATGTAGGAACCTATCCCGAGCAAAAYCTTCCCCSATTCATATCATGTGTCGTTCCATGTCGTATTTTGGCCAGCGTTGAGGTATTGTTAGGGAAATTTGATAYGGCCTTCACATGGCCRCTATTTYAAATCCCATGAGTTGCTTGCCACCCCGGTGAGTGCGCGAAATATGTCATCTATAAAACTTGCAGTTTTGCGGTAACCCCTTACAACTCTTGATCAAAACTATAACTCTATTGAACTCCCCATAATTGACCAAATTCCCCTATAACGGTTTGTGAAGGCAATCCATCTCTGGATGCTAGAATCCATATAGTATGTTGTGACATAYTTTTTAGAATATTTGTGGAAGATTACTGGTCGTTTTTAAGCCAGGACTTTGATCAAATATTGCAAAGGTTTGTGACATCCTGTGARCACGACGATCAGTGTACTCCAGTCCCAACCATCGTTTTGCGCCCCCGGCTTTCACGAAGAGACCGGTCAATGAYTGATTGAGTTTGAARGAGGAAGTCGGYTTTGTTTTTTCGTTTTGTGCACGGAGTTAAGGCTCGAGTGAAAATTGTGCGGCTTGAGAATGTTGGGGAACCAGTATCGCCGCTCGTTGACTGCTTGTGAGAAGATGAATCGTAGGCCACCTCCACCCCCCCAATGACTGAGATTGACCGTGAGCCTGGTGTCTTCAGAGCGATGGGAGAGGAGTTGTTTGATTGGAGTGATCGGATCATCGAGCCGCGCTTTCGGGACAGGTATATCGAACATGGATTTTAGGCTGCAGCAATACCCAATGAATAAGCTCCCGCAGATGGGCGTAGAAAACCTGAATTTGTTGCCTTACCTTCTTTTGTTGGCCCATCCGCTGAGGATTCAGKTTCCACTCCAGGATCAGGCGCTGGTGGCTGACCCTTCAGGAGAGGTCGACACAGATAGTTCCGAAGACTTCGATTTCGATGCGATTCCCACGCAGTTTAGAAAAGGAGGTGATAGTTAGCATGCAACCTTCAACCCCTAAGCCCAAGCGGCAGCCGGGTTTTGGGTTGGTTCGCATTTTTATCCRTGAAGGGTAATAGGGCTTTCTTATCCTGTCATGCCGTATTTATATTGTTGCATACCATGGTTAGGTTCTCTGCGTGGCATTCTCAAGGGACGGGAAGTATTTGGCGACAGGATGCTGGGACACAACACAGATACAGAGACTGGCCGAAAGATTGGGTATATCAGCATGCATTCTCGTCTGTCAATGCAACCCTTTGATGCTTTGCAACGGCTCTAATCTATTCACACATGTAGATACCGGCAGGGTGGCCAAGATGCACTCCAGATGGGAGGAACCCCGCTGCAGGAGGCGACGACGGCCGAATTGGCGTACGTCACCGTCGTTAGCACCTCGAGAGAGTCCCAGTTTAATGGCTCGTACCCAATTCATGTACCAGGCTTGGGGTATTGCGAAAAAATGCGTCCGCAATGTCTTCGATGAACACTAAGGGCTTGTTATGTCCCCCGGTTCTTCCACGGCGGGGGTTCCACTGCTCTAAGTTTAACATGGGCGAAGTTAGTCAGGATCCGGAATACCGTTAACGGCACCTCAAAATTTCACCCGATCAACGACTAGTATGACTCTCTTGATGGCAGAGCGTACACTCGTTGCGTAGCAATTAGTTCTAAGCAAAGCTGTTGTTTTTTTTTGTTCCAAATTGAATCCAAGGCTACTCGGGAGCTCAACGTGCTATTTGACCAAGTCTCTGTTAGCCAATCACAGAGCCACACCGCTCGCGGAGGCGTCATATTTGGACAGAGGGTATCGTACGCCTCCTCATCTCAAAAGGGAGGCGGGCAAATTCCTTGCGCCTGATCGTTTATTCACCGACCAGGTTGCCCGATGTTAATGTGAGTAGATATCCTGATCTGACGTAGACGAATTGCGTGAGAGCTACTTACTAAATATCTGCAACGATGGGTTGTCGTATGAACATATTTCTTTCTCAATGCTGTGTTCCTCTGGGTCCCTTGATGTCACCATCTGTGCGAACTTGGGGGATGATATTATATAGACATTTAGCTGTTGATATAGGGCGTGCGTACGCTTTTTTTCTATTTTATTGTATTTTGTCTTTTAAGGAGGGACTATGGCATCCACTGGAATCGGTGCGTACACAGTGTATTATAGGCTTCACTGATCTGGCGCGTTTTTTTGGGTAAATATCAACCTGAAGGGCCCATCCTAATTCACATGGTCGGCTGGTTCGTAGGTAAGTAAGTGTAAATTGCCTACAATTTCAAGCACATGTCGACTTGTATTAGTAGGGCTGATGGTACAACCAAAACTCATCCAGGTCTTTGAGTCAGGCTTGGAATGCCACACTATATAGGSACTACTAGCTGATGGTTGCAAGGGATGRTCATTCAACGATGAGGCTCAACGTCAGTGGGTRAKATCTAGGCCTTTGCAGTATGTTTCCACCTAGGTTCTATGAATGGCGCGCCTCTATCAAGGCCAAGTGAGGAGGAATGTTGCAAATGCCGTGGGAGCCATTGACACGACGATGTGTACATATGTCACCTCCCTGACAACCCCCGATCGCGTTGAGTCAATATTATGGACTTGTTCGGGCTCTATGCTATGGTTTTTTCGAAATTTCAAAATCTCCTGTTGCTCCAACAAGAAAAGAGACTCATCACATTATTATTTTGTAACTAGGAGCCAGGTTGTTCTGTGTTGCCATCTGCTAGGAGGCCTAGCTAGGCCTTTCAGAAAACATTCCCTTTTTTTTTTGTATGCCACGAAGTGGTCGTAAGCGTGATACCTGGTTTTGGCGAAGGTTTCCAGAACAAGGCTATGGATTGGCCCTTAGAAGCGGCCTGTTGGTTTAATGGGAGGGTGTTGGGCTGGCGCCTGCTGTAATTGATTTTGCTGTCCAGCTAGTACTATGGGCTTCAAGTGACATGGCCCCTATTCTCTATAGATCGATTCTAGCCGACAACATGGGGCGTGAATGCGGATGCTTTAACGTGATTATACTCTGTCGATGACATCGTGGATCACTGACCCCTAAACCAAGTTGAGTTATTACACTTCCTCATCAGAGGAAGAAGGCGAAGCGCTATCTAGCCATTGAGGCACAAATAGTTACAAGCACCTGGGGTGYGTTGGCTTTCTCCCCACCCTTCCTGGGCTGTTCGTTCTCGCGTCCTTGACCGTTTCGATAAACATTTCCTCTCCACCCACCCACCATCTCACTCCAGTACTTGATCCAGCTACCTAGCATTCGATTTGAACAAGATTGGTCTCCCAAACGCCGTCCTGGTGCCTTGCTTCCTGTCACATAGTGCTACCATCCCTAAGAGCCGCTGCAGGTTGGTAATTCACAATTCCCAAGTCGTCCATCTTACAAAGAACGACAAGCCACTTCTGCAGCTGAGTTACCGCCCACCTACTGGGACAGCAATCACACAGTAGCTCTCCCAAACCGCCGATAACCTGCTTGCGTACATCCGCTTTCTTCCTTACGATCTAGAAAACTGAGCGTGTTCAAAAGCAATGAATAGCTCACCAACGATATTTGTACTCCTGAAACGCGGCCTCTGCCAAGAGGTGGAGCTATTTCATGCTTTTACAAACCGAAACATATCAATATCCATTCTTCCTGGGTGTATCTTCGGCTTCCCRGCTTCGGGAATTCTGTACAATCAGACTCAGCCTTTTAAAACCATCCTTCTAGGCCTATTGGCCTGCCTCATCTGGAATACCCTCTACATCTATCTTTTCGATATCTCCAACCAGATCATGTCGGTTGAGGAGGACTCGATAAACAAGCCCGAGCGTCCGCTTTGTACAGGGAAGGCCACCCGCAGAGAAGCTGCGATCCGCCTAGCTATTCTGCTGGTCATTTTCCTGACGACAGCATTCTTTAATCCACGTCTGGTGGCCCCAACTGTGACATGGGTCTTGATYGTGTTTTCTCTGTACTTCACACCTCTAGGAAATCATTGGGCCTTCAAGAACCTGATCRCCATGGGGGTCGGTACTTGGGCACTGCTTGCAGGATCATGGCAAAGCATTCTGCCATTAACACCTGCTGTCCAGAACCAATGCATCTTTCTTGCACTATGGGCTGGGTTGCTGTCCCCATTACAGGATCTGAGGGATATTCAGGGTGACCTAAAAACCAAGAGGAAAACCCTCCCTATAGCCTTTGGAGATGTYGGTTCTAGGTGCATGATTGCTTTTGGTTTTATTCCATCTGGATATCTCTTCTTGTGGACTAGTGGTATTATGGATTCCATGCCAATACCACTCATAGTGACTCATTTGCTGCTTGGATATYGAATTCTCAAGGCTGTAGGAAAGGGGGATGCTCATTATGATCACACTACTTACATGGTGGGTTGTTTCTCCAGAGTTGGGGACTAAAGACTTATTGAGGATTGTAGATCCTGGTCTACTCATTCAACTATGCAGTTGTATGGGTTGCCATCACTAACTCATGGTGAAACTRRGCTCAGTAGCAAGAGTGGTGTGGTGGTGAAGGTTAGCTCCTTCAGCTGTCAATAATTAGATTTGCACATATTTTTACATGATAGGTGTTGTTTTCTTGGTAGAATATCACCTTCCTCTCCCCTGTATATCTTCTTTGTAGCTAGACACATGGTTTTTATGAGTTTGAAACAATTATGTACCCTGAATTATCATCACATTCTGAATTTGTGAGGGCTATAGCTTCCTCTGACTGCATCTGAATGATTCTTTTATTATTATTATTATTATTATTACCATTTATTATAGATGTGGTGTGTGTTAGCAGTCCGCAGTAGCTAACACAGGTATGCTACTATTACACTACAAGACAGGGAAATATGCTAAGGCCCCACAGGGGCCTTCCTATTAGGATGGGGCATGATTATGATGATCGGAGAGATGAAAGAGACAAACCAAATCAAGGGATTGGGCATGAAGAAGCAGGGGAGGAGAGGGGGAGCTAGCGACAAGACAAAGTATGCTAGAGGAAGGGAACTTCAAAGGGGCCTGGGGCAGCAGCAACATCTGGTGGGGGAGGGGGAGGGGGGGGCTGATCAGGCCCTGTTGTGAAGGCGAAGGCTGTGGGATTGGCCTCCAGGTATGCAATTAGCTCTAAGATATCAGAGGGCTGTGGCAGTTCCCCTGGCTTCCAATGGAACAGGGGTATTAGACATGGGCATCGCCAGAAGAGGTGGTCTCAGGATTGCAGGGGGCAACCACAGAAGCAGGAAGTGGGTTCTTTTGGAAAGAAACATGTTYGATATTCTCCAATGGGGGCATGTGCAGTGATGGCATGTATAAGGTATGCAGTGAGTGCAGGAGGTTTGTCAGCAATGGCCTGAAGCCATGGGCCAAGGTGGTGGTAGGCTGGTATATTAAGGTGTTTGCCAGAGGTGGTGGTGAGAAAGGAGGCCCCTAGGGTTGGCACCTGTGGGCTTGAGTCAAGGCGCCATGCACATATGGTAGAGGCAGTTGAGGCCTGGCAGATGGTGGAGGCCCAGAGGGGTGATACAGGTRAGATGGGGGAGAAGGGTAGCACATGGGCAAAGTGGTGTGCCACACCCTGTACAGAGAAACACCACTGGGATTTGGAGAGTGCAATTGTGATGGAGCAGGTGTGGGAGGCAGCCAGCCAGGGGGTGATCAGTTGGATGGAGGTGAGAGAGAGGTGCTGCCCTGAGGCAGGGAAAGGGGAGAAGAGTCTACAGGTATATAAGATAAGGGGGGAGTCAGTCAAGAGAGTAATAGATTTAAAGTGGTCCATGTCTAAGTCTGAGAAGGAAAAGAAGAGAGTGATAGCACCTGCCACTAGTTCAGAGTCAGCAGGGCTGAGGGCACCTGTATCAGTGATGTGTCAGAGCTCAGGTTGGTAGAGGGARAGGCCTACAAAAGAGGTTCTAGAAGAGAGGCCAGGGAGATGGGGGGGGGAGAGGCAGCATCAGTGCCAAGAAGTAGGTGATCAGCTGAGGATGAGGTGGTGTGGATGTGGGGCCCAAGTATGCTTGCATACCAGAGGTCCAGAGCATCTGGGTCAGCACCTGGGGGAGGGATGAGGAGTTTGATGCAGCTGGGGAACTTGTCTAGGAGGTGGCATCTGGATGATTCCAAGTGACTGAGATTACTGATGCCCATTAAGTCTAAATAAAAGTGACTTGCCCCAGATATCCCACAATTGTAAGAGGACACTTCTAGAGACCACCTGAAGCCTTCTAGACACCACCCAAGGCCTCTCATGTTAGGGCACCCAAAGTGTACTGTGTTGTGGCAATAGACTGACTGGGGCAACCCCTTCTTGTCCTCTTACCACCACCAGCGATTTTTCGAAGTCGCTCTCTGACTGGTATACTGTGAATAGAAGTATTCTGACCCCCTCTGAACCTCTGTCTAATGCCTAAGAAACCCACTGCC
>JAECYV010000003.1:1590862-1637735 GCA_023014305.1 Lepiota subincarnata
ACACTGGTAAGTAAGATTACATCATCTTACAATTGCCCACACATCCATATATGGACTTATCATCAATGGTTTCTATTATTATCATGTTTACATTCTATTTCATATGTATTACTATATTTAGTTGTATGACTATGGACACTCTCTATATTTAGTTATATCTATTCTTAGCTACACCTGTACTTGCATGATCAATACCCCTGGTATTGGTTTACACTGTTTCATGTATTCCCTCTTCCTTGACTCACTTATAACTCAATTATGTAGCACTTCCTGTGTAGGCACAGCCTCTGTACAAGAAGCAGACTTATAAATAGGGTAGCTACTTAGTATATAAACCCTTGTAATCCAAGTGAAGCTGCAAGCTTCTACTTGGTTAGGTAGAACAGAATACTAGTAGTTTAAGCCCATCTTAAGCCTCTTCTATATCACCCTTGTCAATCTTCTCTTCTACACTTCTTATACCAAGTGTCTGATAGCACTCTTGGTGTAAGGCTCTTGCCCCACAAGAACCTTAGTGTTACACAGCACAGAGTCACCACTAACATGCATAGCATATTCATGCATGTTCCCCACTCATTAGACTCACTCTCTCTTTCATGGATTCTAGACTCACCCTAATGCACTCCTTTTGTGTCTCATCTCCACTGTAAATATTATCTCTTGTTAGGGATATAAATCATGCTGGAGGGTGTAGGAGGACTGGAGAAAATCATGGGGACTGGAGGCAAGATTGGAGAGGCACCAGAGGACTAGGGGTGTCTCCTTACAACCAGGTCTGGCACTTGAGGTTTCCATAGGTAGAAACCAACAGAGACTTGTCTTAAAATACTGACAAAAAATGATTATTCAATATTCATTTCTGATATGTCAATCATGTCTTTGTTCAGCCCTGAGCCATACTGTATATCATCAAATCTAGACTGGTATTCTTCAATAAAAACATATTTGACATGGTGGGTGATTGAACACAGGGCCTGAGGATGAATGAGAAAGCTTGATCTACCATTACACCATCTGTCCATCCCAGTTGCCAGCCTGATCTCAACCAGAGCCTGGTACACCTCTCAGTAACCTATCTGTCCAGTCTTCCGGAACCAACRTCTAGCAATTTTTGACCTTTATCGTTCTGAAAAATTTACGGCCATCAATGGCCGATTTGCCCCATATCCGTTCAGATTGGCTACCGACCTACATAGGCACTATCCGGGGCCTACTGTTACCGAATGGCCCTGACGCTAATTACGTTGTTGACAGTTGTGCCTTTCCCCAGGGGTCAACTGAATTTCATCCAACAATGCTTTCCGGTGGCATTACAATGCGGGGTCTCCAGCCGAAGAGCCCAATTAGCTCCAAACAAACTAACCAAACATCCTTGCAATAGATTCCTAGTTGCCAAGTTTTGCTTCTCCCATGATCACGCACACTGCTTCCAGGATTAACCAGCTGCTTTCGGTATAATGAGTTCCCCATGGGCCAAAGTCTCATATTAGCGCCCACCCGTCAGCTTCAATTGCTTCCGCGAAAACTTCGGTGAAACTTCCAGAGACCCATTAAAATCTGACTCGAAGCCGTCGAGCCCCACCATTCCACTGCTTCTTCCCCYTACCCACCGAACGCGTATGGAGCAAGAGACACTATCGCATCGCAAGGCGGCTGTCGAGGAACACGTCGAAATGACTATGCTCTCCAAGTCTCCCTCCCCCAAGATCATGGGAATGGAGAGAGCGGCACCAACTCCCTCACTTACAGGCGTTGCTAGCGAGAATCAGGCGGCGGTTAACTTGCAGGGGTCGTGCGTCCAAAAGACAAAGAAACAGCGGGCGAAGGCGAGGGTTCAATTCCTTGCACTCTGCTGGTGTCTATATCTTGCTGGGTGGAACGATGGCACGACTGGGCCGTTATTACCTCGCATCCAGGATGCCTATGATGTGAGACCTATTCATATACTACACATGACTGCTGGCAGACCTTTCCCTTTAGGTCGGTTTCACCATTGTATCACTGATATTCGTATTCGCTTGTGTCGTATGCCTCCTCTTTACACCTCCAACCGTTAATATGTTGACTCTGTGRTGGGTGTCAGGGTTTTATCTCAGGTGCTCTCGCAAAYGTTCACCTCACAGACCGCTTCGGCTTTGGCAAGGTCCGTACACATACATCACTTGATATTTTCCATTAACTAACGGCATTGACCAGACGATCATTCTTGGTGTGTCGGTGAAAKTACTCTTCACGCTTTCGCAATTTACCCAGCTTTAGGCTCCGTGTTTCAAATGGTGGCGTATGCGCTGCAGGCTTCGGCCCCCCCTTTCCCCGTGTTCGTGATGGCCTACACAATCAACGGTTTTGGTATAGCTCTTCAGGCACATAATTTCCCCCTCCCTTCCAAATCAAACGATCTCACGTTAATTTAGGATGCCCAAGCAAATGGATTCGTCGCTAGTCTCAAAACAAATGCCGAGACGAAGATGGGGGTCCTCCACGCTGCTTATGGTATACTCGCCCGTCATAATCACTGGTACTGTCTTAACGCATGCCCATCAGGGCTCGGTGCATTCAGTGCACCCTTGGTTTCAACCCAATTCGCACAAATGCCACGCTGGTCCCTGCAATACGTTGTTTCGGTTGGAATCGCACTGTCAAACACAATAGTCCTTTCTCTAGTCTTCGGGTTCAAGACGCAAGACGGTAAGAAGCCCCCATTCCCTGTCCCTGCTTCTCGCGGTCCGACCATTCTTTCCAGAGTGTCTTGCACAAATTGGACAAGAGGAGGGCGAAAAAGGAAGCAGTGAACACAGCTCATTCAAGCAGATCTTACAGATCAAAGCCGTCCACTATCTCGCCTTTTTCATACTGGTGTATGTCGGTGTCGAGGTCACCATTGGAGGTCAAAATCTCTTTGCACCACTTTCCCAGTCTAAGCACTGGCTTAATGCGTGCCTCAGGTTGGATCGTCACATTTGTCAGGAACATACGTGAAGGGGGACCGGCATCAGGGTACATCTCGTCTGGCTTCTTTGGAGGTAGCCAGATCAATACTCGTGGTCCAACGAAACAATTCTCAATACGTATATTCCTCTAGGACTCACCCTTGGTCGTGTTCTTCTGTTGTGGGTGAACAAAAAGGTAGGACTCCCAGGCCTACGAAAATGATTTCTGCCGAGACCCAACCAATCCACACTCATAGGTCGGCGAACGGCCCGTTCTGTTCCTCTATACCCTCCTCGCAATCGGGTAAGCTCCTTGTTGATCGCAATCCAGTCGCCCCCCCAACCAAGTTGACTCACACTGACAAAAAAACTAGCCTTGAGCTTATAGTGTGGCTTGTGCCTTCCTTAATCGGTGGCGCTGTAGCCGTCTCATTTGTCGGGATGCTCCTTGGCCCTATGTACCCAATCGCGATGAACCAAGCAGGTCGTGTCCTCCCGGGATGGCTACTCACAGCCTCCATTGGCTGGATCGCAGGTTTTGGCCAAGCCGGAAGTGCCGTCCTACCATTCTTGACAGGGGCCATTTCGTCCAAGCATGGTATCAAGAGTCTCCAACCTTTGTAAGTCTATCTTCTAACAACCCCTCGCCGCGCAAGCTAACCCGCCAAAGACTCATCACCATGATGGGATGCATGATGTTCTTGTGGTATCTAGTACCAGCGAAAAACAAAACGTGATGAAGGTTCGAGGGCTCGTCGCTCACCGAGCAGGGCATGCATCTTAGCCACAGAAAACTACTGGTCCAGCCAATACACCAATAGATTAGGAAAATACACTGGAGTACATGAAAGATAACGACAATAAATGCAAGCTGATGGTTTACTTGGCGCCTGCTGACGAGAACTCTGAAGAAAAATTAGARYGACACCAGACAGAACGTTAGAATATCAACCTACTTGTTACTGACTTGGTACCCTCCGAAATAGCGTGCTTGGCGAGTTCACCGGGAAGGATGAGCCGTACTGATGTTTGGATTTCACGGGAAGAGATAGTAGATTTCTTCGAGTACGCGGCAAGCTCTGCAATAGGGCCTCAGGAAGCGTTACAGCCGATAAAGGAGAGCCCACTTACTCGATGCTTCCGTCGCAATGCGTTCAAATATATCATTGACAAAGCTGTTGAGGATAGCCATTGCCTTGTTCGAGATACCCGTATCGGGATGGACCTGCTTGAGGACTATTGGAAACAAATCAGTAAGCAAATCCTGGCGACGAATTCTCGGAGAGCCTGCCTCACCCTTGTAGATGTAAGAAGAATAAGTCTCCTTTCTGACCTTCTTGCGCTTCTTCTTTTCACCCTCACCACCTGTTGCAGCCCTGGCAGTCTTCTTTGCAGCCTTGGCTCCCTCTGTGGATTTGGCGGGCGCCTTGGAGGCAGTAGAGACAGGGGCTTTGCCAGCAGTGGAGGCAGGTTTGGGGGCCATTTGTGTTCAGGAAGGGTTGGAATACAGGTAGAGGACGAAAGGGGAAAGCACGATGGTGGTCGCTTCGAAGCAAGGCAAGTGGGATCTGGGGCAACTGAGAGCAAGGGTATATATATGCGCACGTGACTTTGACATTGTTTGGTCACAACGCGTCCTTGAACGCGTCTTTGTTGATCACCGCGTCGCTGGGTTATAAATATGGGAAGCTAGTCCCTGCGTGCGAGGATGAGTCGTTCCACTCTTTTYTTTTTTAAAGGGGTATTTAGATCACCCATTAAGCTAGTGCGTGTATAGAACAGTGCAAGATGCCGTGCATAACTACTTCACGTCATGACTCAATCCTTATCCTCGCGCTGTTCACCAAGATAAAAAAAAAAAAAGGCCCTCATAGAGCGGAGAAGTTCCAACTCACAACAACAATGTCTGGCATATCGGKGCGCAACAAGGGCACTCGAACTTTCTCCATCTTCTGCGATCGATGGGTCGAGGGGATCAAGTACCCATGCACACTCGCAATGAGGCTCAACCGGTGGGCAGCAGGGTTCGGCTCCCAAGGTGCACTAATGACCTGTGTRATGACCTGCGTCTCCACATTATGCACTTCAATAGTATCGTTCGGCAGCAACGACATGATATAAGGGTTATCAAGACCTAAAAGGCAACACACACCCACGTCATAAACCCCAGAATGTCAAAAAAAAAAACGACCGGACATAAAATCAACTCACACACTGCCTTTGGATAACCCGGCCACTCCAATGTCCCTCTTACTGGATCCCCGTCTCCCGTTATAAACACCCCGAGCGCAGCAGCTCCAGTCCAAGACAATATCARGAACTCGTTCTCGCTAATGACTGTAATGAGCGGCTTCACATCAAAAGGAGTAGGATCGGGTGACTGCCGCAATGGTAGTAGCGAGTATAAAGACGCYTGGTCGAGGTCCAGCATGTTATAAAATTCATTATCGGAGTAGCAGAGGGAGTGGCCTGTRCGTCTCGCAACCACCGCCGGAGGAGATTCAGAAGGCAGCGGGATATCCTGGCGCCARATCAGAGTGGGTAGGGCTTGGAGGCAGGGRATCACTGACCTTTTGATAGAATAGCTTATCATTTCTCAATGAAAACATGGCAATACTGGCTCTCTTGATGACGGAAAACTCGACGGGCTCACCGACGACAAYGGGCGGTCTCTGGAGATGACGGTGGTCGACGGCAAAGGTAAGGACATTGCGRATCGGCTTGATGTTGACAGGATCGAGGGACGGTAAGGTGTAGAAATGAATCTGGCCATCTACGCAAGACCAAGAGTGAGAACAAATAGAGAGGAGAGAGAGCGTATGGGGAGTACCAAATTGCACAAGGATGCGGGATAGAGACGGGAGAATGACGATATCATCGATGTTCGTTCCTGCCGACAGGGTTTGACKYGACAAGATCGTGTATGATTCAAGCTGAAACCGCAGCCGCATGAGAAGAGTCGCGGTGCCATGGTGAAGAACGGGCGCACTTTGTCGGGGTCGCCTGCCCGGAGTGCAAACCGTACCAGTTCTCCGTTGGAGCTACCAACATAGATCTCGGAGCCTATACACTCTTCTTGAGTGCGGCGACATATCGGGACAGGAAAGTGCTCCTACCTGACGACCACGTCAGTTTTCTCTCAACACAACGATTGAGCAAGTTATAACGGAGCACCTACCTAGCGCCTGGGCACAAGAAATGCGCGGATGGGAGGTGTGGGGGCGTCGCGGTGAGATGGGATCTGTCGCCATGGGTCATATGTTGGACGCATATGAGGAAAAAGCACGGATCTACCAGTGAACACGGGAGATATGAGTTGCTCGAGCTGGAACTGAGGCAGAGTGGTCATTTCGCAAGGGGCGGCTGACCGGGCCGGTCCACTTCTTCTCCCCTTGCCATGCTGCGACCAGCTCTGCTCGCCTTTTACCGCACGGGCAGACAATACTCAACAGCAACAGCAACATCCACCCACACCCCCTCCAGCCTCCTCCTCCTCCTCGACTCCATCCCCAACCTCTCCTCCTCCGACAGCACCATCGCCGACAACACCACCTTGACCGAACTCTACCACAACCAACAACTCACCCGCCTCGTCACCGCAGGCCATTTTTCCGCCGCCGAACGCCTCCGACTCAAGCTCGTCTCAAATGGTCTGTCTATCGAGCCCCACATCTCCTACGCCCAAGTCGCCCTTGGCTGTCTACGCTCTCGACGGCTCTCTGGAGCATCTGGCCAGCGCATGGACGAATTCAAAACATGGCTTGAACTCGTTCCAGACCGTGAACACCCCTCCCAGTCCTTAGCATCATCATCCCCTTTCAAAGACATCATCCACGAACTCACCCACCGCGAACCAACCCCTGCCATCCTCCCCTTTCTCGCCCACACCGCCCTCGTCATCTCCTCCAAAGGYTACGCACTCCACCACCTCCTCCCCCTCGCCCGCCCCCTTATCCTCAAATCCCCAAACGACTCGCACTACCTCGACTGCCTCATCCAAATGGAAGCCAATGCCGCCCGATACGAAAAGGATCACGAAAGACCCATAAAACAGGTCGCATGCGAAATACGTCGCACTCTGATCGAGCTGTTTGCTGATCGCGGGCATTATTGGAGGAGTGTCCATCTGCTTGTGGGCAAAAGGGGTTTTGCTATCCCTGTCAAGACGCATGATGTGGTGTTGAAGAACATCAAAGGGACCCGCTACGAACGATTGACACCGAGAATACTCAAAAAGCGGGAGCGAGATTGCAAGTTTTTCGGTAATGCAGGTGGTGGATGATATGGAATACAGATATRTGGGGGGCAATAAACCCCTCTATGCTCAAACTACCGCGCAGTGGTCTGCTGCCCTCCCGTCTTCTCTGTCAGCCGGTCGAGGAGTCGGGCATCACCCGTGTTGGATGTAGGTACATCTAGCAAAGAATTGGCGGCTTGTTTGTTGGACCGTATATCGCCTTTGAACCCTATATAATAGATCCTGGAAACGTCACCGCCAATCGACTCGTTCTACAGACACCACAACATAAGGAGGAATTGAGAAAAAAAAAAAAAAAGGCATGACCACGCACAAAAAGAAGAGACAAGGAATGAACGCTCGTAAACGCAGCGACTCGCAACGGGTACTCGTTGATACCCGGCTCGCCCTCGAGGAGGGAGATGTTGAGCTGCGGTTTCGTAGCCTCAGCGTCAGAAAAATCGATGATAGTAGCGTGATTGGCATATAKGCGGAGATGTCGAGGTGCGAGTTCGCCTCTGCCTACTTGCAAGAACTTAATGATCGTGGGTCCATTGATGTGGGGAATGACAACGGACCGAGTTTGAGCAAGACGGATCGCAGGCGGACATTCTCAGTGAAGGGTATGTGRATAATTATCTAGAAGCCAGTTAGCACACAGCGAGTAAATAGAGGGGATATGCGGACCTGGTCATCGACGCCCGAGTCGACATAGTTCGCAGCGTCCTCTCGCTCACTCCATGGTTTGATGACCTCTTTGGCGTGCTCTGGGACGGCGAGGTTGAGGCCGTGGACACTGTGTTGCAGACGATGAGCAGGACGGCGACGGCGACAAGATGTATGCGCACTTGTCTCTGTCGATGACGTTGAAGAGATTGGAAGCGTCTTGCGTGGACATTGAGGAGGARAGAGCACGCGTGGGAACAACATACCAAATCCAAGCCATCAACTTTTTCTGCCCTCGCTGGCTCTCCGTTGTCCGCATGCACCGGCTCACCGTCGCCCCCGTTCTGCGCGCTCTACGCGTCCACCATCTCGCGGCGAGAGCCTCGTTAGTGCGGAGGTACGCTACAGAATCACCCGCACGGGCGACACGGGTTCAAATCTCAGAAAAGGCTGCAAAATCACTCCGTGAGCTCCCCTCTCTCCAGACCATTCCGCCCAACTAACCAACCCCTTTCCTTTGCAGTGGACCAATCCGTATTCTACAACCCCTCGCAATACGTGTCCGCCCAGCTCGAAACTCCCCAGGTCCAACAAGTCATCAACACCTTCTCACCCGAAGACCTCGCCACCTACAACTCCATAAACGAACGTCTCCAAACCCAAAATGGCCATGCAGACATTCTCGCAGTCAACGACATGGGTCAGTTTCTCGAAACCCAGGGCGTAGACTTGCATTTACCAGACGAACTCTTCGAACCTCCGAACCCCTCCCCGTTCTACGAGTCACGCGAGGAACAGCTCTACGGTGCGTATCCTCGCTCTCTTTCGCGTGCCCAGCTCATCCCCCAAACAAAGCTTTCACTCAGATCAAGAACCTCGATGGCACAGCCCACAGAACACTCCTAGAACCCGTACCTCACCTCGACACCCGAGACGTCTTCGACATCCCCCCAGACGGCCTCAACCCCTACGGCGGACGAGTCACCATCCGCAACCACGACTCCATCTTTGAATCCCTTCCCACCCCATCCCCATCCTCCTCCTCTTCCAATAGCGGTGGCGGCGGTACCACCCAATCCTACGCCCTCCCCATGAACCAAGTCAAAAACCTCTACCAATCCATCCTCATCTCCCGCACCGTCAAGCAACAAACCGGCAAAGGCAAAATCATGCGCAAATTCTTCCTCGTCCTCGTCGGTGACGGTAACGGCCTCATCGGCTACGGYCAAGCCAAAGACCCCAACGCCCGTCTCGCACTTCAAAAAGCGCGTATCAACGCCGTAAGAGACATGGATAGCGTCGAGCGTTTCGAGCAGCGGACAGTCTGGACGGAAATGGAGACCACCCTGGGTGCGACGAGATTGATTCTCAGACCGAGACCGGTTGGGTTTGGGTTGAGGTGTAATCCATATTTGCATCAGATTTTGAGGGCCGCTGGATTTAAAGATATTAGTGCCAAGGTGTGGGGGAGTAGAAACAAGTTAAATGTCATCAAGGCGGCGTTTAGGATGTTGCACGCGGGTCATGCACCCGTGAGCATGGGTGACGGTGTCGGTGGAAAAGGGAAAAAGTTGAGCAAGGGCATTGGGATGCAGGGCAAGACAGAACTTGAGCGGGCGAGAGGACGGAAGTTGGTCAGTTTGCGGAAGTGAACAAGTAATCATTTTTAATTGCATTCGTTGTCCTTTATTGGGAGTAGATATCTAATGCGATGGGGACCTCCATATATTTCATTTCACGGTCGATCCGGGAACACAGCCGCAACAAGAATACAGCCCGTCGCAATCGTAAACGGGACCGACACCCATCTCCCATGCTCTGCCCAACCAAACGTCAACAGACCCGCCGCCAACGTTGCCACCGATAACCTCAGCGAAAACCGGACAAACCGCGTGTTTCCCACTCTCAGCGCAACAGTCGACAGCGCCAAAACGATAGACACGAGCCATAGAGCATAAACCGCTTCATCTGTCGCCCGAAGATCCGGTCCGCCATTGGATGCTCTATCGGAAAATGTGTCTCGAGCGTAGGAGAGGAGGGAGACCGTTATGGAGGCAAGGAGGGCTGACTTGAAATGTTGATTAGAAAAGTCTGATTAWACCGGGGGAATAGATAACAAAGGTGGGTTGGCCGCCGCTGTTGTTGTATTTGTACATACAGTGGCTGGGATCAGTGCATCTCTGTCTGCCCAATCTATTCGGCTTGCGGGTAGGGGCTGCACTCGGACTTCGTGATGTCGTGGACCTAGGGAACCCGTCATAGTCTGGGTTCTGAAATGATGAGCAATTTTTCGGAATCAAGTCAAGCCCAACGTGATGAATTGGGCTACGGGACTCACGTATGTGAGCTGCCTACCAGGAGCCCACCTTCTTCATTGGTTATTAAGGGACTCGAGGGGGCTGGGGGAGGGTAGGCGGGGTTGTGTTGAACGGTAGACATATGCCCAGGTGACGCTTACTGCTGTCCCAATCTGCTGAAATACGGGAGTGGGGGGCAACTGCCAACAGCTGTTAGACGGGGGACACATGGACCGCAAAGAAAAGGCGATGCATCTTGACGTAAGAGCCAATACTGTCATGAAAGAAGATCAATGTCATACGCAGAACACCGTATTACTTTTGTTTTCTGCCRGCCCATCAGAGGCTCTGGAGCAAAGGGAAGCAGGCGTTAGATGCTATTCGAACTATTCGGCTTTAGCTCATCCTCCTTTCTCAATTTTCTCCAGTTTAGCTACTTCCACCCAGCCGCCGACTACCTCAATATTGGTGGGGACTCGATACCCACAACTACATTGAATTCTTTAACGCTCTACTTTCGTATCCTGGCTTATCTATTGTTAGCAGCGGGGCGTTGGACAGCTTTTATTGCTGTGCTCTGTATTCAAGAATCCGGCCTTGAGAGAGACCGTGGTAACTGTCAAAGGTGCTGTGCAAGGCTCAGCGCCAACGACATATATACTTGATGAGTGGACCCTCTGCCAAACTGAGGTTTAACGTCCACCAGGAAACGATCGTAGGTACAATCGTTAAAGATGACGCATGGAACATGTACTGACTTGCTTTCCCCCTTGCCTCCAGCCTGCACACCGCCTTGAAGCAAAGCAAGATTCTCTCTGTTGAGCCCCAGTCATCGTACCTAGTGGTTCACCGCAACAATGGCCTCCAGCGCCACCGTCCATCCAGTTGCGCCGGAGAGGCCCTCTCTCTTGACCTCTCCGCAAGTRGGAACTCCTAGAGCGAGGCCACACAGTATTCCCAWTAGTCCTGCCGTGAGTGCAACTCGACTTTCCAGACTGGCCACATTAAGATTAATTCTTCCCAGACCCCTCCTTCTGCTCGTACTCCAACAGACCCGTTCTACGGACACGAAAGAATAGCTCGCATCTGTGCACGGTTCATCACCCACCTTTTTGCCTGTCCCGAAAACCCGTCACCATCCAGTCCACACATCTCTCATGGAAAGCTCCCTAGTTTCATTGCCTACGCTCTTCATCGAACAAAGTTGCACCCTTCCGTCACAATGGCTGCACTTGTTCTCCTTCAACGCCTAAAGGCTCGATTCCCTACCGCACGCGGCTCGTCAGGACATCGCTTATTTATTAGCGCCTTCATGATCGCATCCAAAGTCATGTGCGATGACACCTATTCAAACAAATCCTGGGCTATTGTTGCACAAGGGTTGTTTGGTTTACGTGAGATCAACCAGATGGAGCGTGAAATGTGTGGATACCTTGACTGGGAGCTCGCTGTGGACAACCATATACTTACCTGCTTCCAAAATGCAGTTTGTCAAGATTTCGCCACCGACCAAGACCGATATCCTTTCTATCCCCCTTCCACAGTATCCCGAAGAGCTCCACGACCTGTCCCATCGACATTGGATATCTCTTTGCAGTTACCACGAGATCCACCATGGGTCTCTGCTTCTGGGTGTACAGCATTGCGCCGCAATGCTACACCAAACAACACTCACCGTTCACGACCTACCCGATCGCGAGCACCTCCTTCTCCATCCCAGGGCGAGCTGTTGGGCCAGCCTGTAATTGCCCATCTCCAAGTCCAAAGTGGGTCGGGAAAGACAGAATGCCGCTATTTAAAACAGACACGTATTTTGGCAAAAGTAAGTTCTCTGGCATTCTCAACGCAATTTCCTTCCTTTGACCTGTACTAATTCATYCCCTCAAGCAATTCGGTCTACCTTCCGAGACTTGGATACCAACGCCGACCAAGTATACACAAGTGGCACAAAATGCGCCGCCAGTCAAGATCGTGGAGAATAAACACCAAGGCATCGAGGTAGTCTACACCCTCATGACAGACTCCGATTCGGTTCCCTCGGATACACATCGCAGTACGGTAAGTTTGTCTTTGTAGTCGCTCCATCCGATCCGGTGCTGAGGTCTGAGGTGAATGACCCAGGCCTCGAGTATTTTCAAGACGCTCAAAGATTACCACCGTCGAGGAGAGGCTGTATCAGAAGGCACAATATCTATGGTAAATCCCTTTTGGACTGATTAACGCTAGCACAAGATTGACATCCTTCCAACAGCGCAATGTCTATTACACCGAGGACGATAAAATCACATTCCAAGTACTACGCCAGGATGTTATTCCACAGGCGAGCAAGATGACCATGAGGAAGAACGTTGGAGAGGCAGCTGCAGTTTTTGTTGAGGTCGGCTTTTACGCTTGCTAATTGACCATACTCAGCACACTGACCGAGCCTCACATTATTTAGGTGGAATTCACGAACGAGACCATCTCGGACACGATACCCCCACATAAACCTCTACAAACTCGAACCCCAGAGGCACTCGGCTTGCTACTTTCTCATAGACAAGGGCCCTCTTCCTTAATGGGAGATCGACCTCTTCTTCGTATTATCAAAAGATGCCTCCAGCCAACCATCGAGCGACGACCAAGCGCATCATGGGTATCCCGGCAACTGAGGGCGTTATCTCAGCTCTCTGGAATTACAAGGTCAATAAATATATCCATCGCTCTAGTCTAAATGGCTCCAACTAAATCCCTATTGCATTGTGGTAGACTCCTGGACCGCATCTGCCCGTTTTCTTGGTAAAAAAAGACTCCGGTTTTCGCTCTGGACTGTCCCTCCCTATACCCACCACACCGATCACAGCTCACACAAGATGTGTGCTCTTACTTAAGAATATTTACTACGACAGAAAAGCAATAATTGCAGTATGTACTATACCTATAGAACCTATTAGCGTGTATTACTCGCCAGGGCTATATACCTTGAAGTCCAGACCAATGGCACCAGAATAGCATCCCAGGTCGCCAGATTCCCCTCTTACCGCGCTGAGTAGTAAGCAGAGATACCAGTCGAGTACACACAGTCACTGTGGGATACTTACTGCCAATATCTAATTCAACAGAATGTCATGACCTTGCCTAGGAAACACAAGTGGCGCTGGGACATTTGGGTGTAAACCAAATAAAATTGGAACAGTTGAGAGGATCTGCCGGCACAAGTTGCCAACCGAAAGAAGATGAAAGACGTCAACAACAGGCACAGATATATTTCTTATATATGTTTTCCAGTCAATACATTCACAGTAACATCGAAACACGAGTCCATTCATTCATACTTTGRAACACACAACCTTGCGGCGCCTTTGACCGTTTACGAGACACACCAACTTATCCAGAGATATCGACAAATGCCCACCTGGCATGCGTGGAAGTCGTGTCATCGCTAAGCGTAACCTGCATATCATGCCATCAGCCAATCCATCGAGGTTATAAAGTGCGCATAAATGCACCTACCTGTTGATGATCGCCATTCGCATAGAGCACGAGTCCAGATTCCTCGTCAAATTTGATGCTAGTGAGGAATTAAGCGACAAGTTGTGGCCGCCAGCTAACCAAGACTAACTTGTACAACCCGGTGGAAACCTGGTGGCGAATGAACTCCGTCTTGACATGGCTCCCAACCAATCCTTGACCCTGCCACAAACACGGGTTAGAACACCAAACAATCAAACCACGATATGCAGCTGACAGGAACTCCGATGAGGGCACGAGCATAGGTGTGGCTTGACATATTCTGGAAAGCAAACTTATCCRATCCAGGCTTATCCTCGCTATAGATCCACTGCAAGCAGCAAGTGAGCACCGAAACGAGAYGCACATATTAGGCGATAGTATCTTACCACTTGATGAGGGTTGTCGCCAGAACCACTACCCTGCCAAGTCACGACGGGGTTGCCCTCGGCGGTCGCGCCGTCTTTCATATCCAAGTAAAGTCCAGTCCCTTGGTTGAAGAGGGCATAATGCTTCCCAGGGTTGGGTGCTTTAGGGGGAGGAATACCATGTGACATGATTGTAAATGAGAAAGTAGTTCACAAAGTGCGAGTTGGAGCTGGATACAAGTCGTTGTATAATCCAAATCGCTCTGCTCTGGGTTCTTATAACTGCCCAGCTTGGTCAAAGTGTTTGTCAACATCGAACGAGCATTGTCACAGGCTACTATCACTGGTGGAGCTCGGGTTCCAGTAATAGCCGCTGACATGAAATAGGCAGCCAGAAGAGTTGCAGCAGAGGACAGACGGAACCCAGAATCTAGCCTGGGCAAGGATATGCCGTTATACAGTGCCTCATGCAAACTTGAGAATGTTGTAGAGCTCTCAACGCCCCATATATAGAAAGAGCAAGAGGGACGGAATTCTGTCAAGGAGATGTGTGTAGCYGAGCAACGTCGCCGTGGAATGCTGGTCCCACCTCAGTTCTACCCTACGTGTATTGGCCCGGAACGGTGAAATGGATGAAYGCAGTGACTGGCGGCCCACTATCTCTATCGTTTAACTTGGCTCGGTAAATTTTGCCATGTTGATGTACTTGTATCACCCGACCGCAAATGTTCATTTAACGTCGCATTTTTYCGCYGTTCTAAAATTAGACTYACAAACGAGATAGGGGCCATGGATACTTTTCATTATTAGCTGTTTCTTACGAATATTCATGCTGTTGCGACTTGCGGCACATCTCGTGTGTGAGGTGGATTTCCTTTTGGAACAGCTCCACAATCTCAATTCTTCCCGGTGTAGGCAAAAGAGGTGAAGCCCCGTACCAAATTAATAGTGCTCTTGGAAGACCCAACTCGCCACAGCTCRCTGTATGCTTATTGGCTCCAGAACCGTAAAATGGATGAGTGCAATGATTGTGGTGCGTCGTATCTGAGTTGGATCTCTTTTTGGGACAGCTGGACTGCCTCAAACCTACCCAGTGTCGGCGGAGGAGATGGAACCCTGTTCCAAATTGACAGTACTCTTGGAAGAATCAGCTCGCCACAGTTTGCCGTGCGATTTCTGCGGACCCAACTTGCAAAGACCAAAGTACAATGTGTGGGATAGCCACCCAGCACCCCTCAGGCCACCCAGCTGGGCCTCCCTCCTATGAACCATGTGGGTGTACTCAAGGGCTTACGCCCATCTCACACCACACCAGGGCCTGAGTGTTTAGGGAGACCAGCTGGGTGGCCTGAGGGGTGCTGGGTGGCTATCCCACACATTGTACTTTGGTCTTTGCAAGTTGGGTCCGCAGAAATCGCACGGCAAACTGTGGCGAGCTGATTCTTCCAAGAGTACTGTCAATTTGGAACAGGGTTCCATCTCCTCCGCCGACACTGGGTAGGTTTGAGGCAGTCCAGCTGTCCCAAAAAGAGATCCAACTCAGATACGACGCACCACAATCATTGCACTCATCCATTTTACGGTTCTGGAGCCAATAAGCATACAGYGAGCTGTGGCGAGTTGGGTCTTCCAAGAGCACTATTAATTTGGTACGGGGCTTCACCTCTTTTGCCTACACCGGGAAGAATTGAGATTGTGGAGCTGTTCCAAAAGGAAATCCACCTCACACACGAGATGTGCCGCAAGTCGCAACAGCATGAATATTCGTAAGAAACAGCTAATAATGAAAAGTATCCATGGCCCCTATCTCGTTTGTRAGTCTAATTTTAGAACRGCGRAAAAATGCGACGTTAAATGAACATTTGCGGTCGGGTGATACAAGTACATCAACATGGCAAAATTTACCGAGCCAAGTTAAACGATAGAGATAGTGGGCCGCCAGTCACTGCRTTCATCCATTTCACCGTTCCGGGCCAATACACGTAGGGTAGAACTGAGGTGGGACCAGCATTCCACGGCGACGTTGCTCRGCTACACACATCTCCTTGACAGAATTCCGTCCCTCTTGCTCTTTCTATATATGGGGCGTTGAGAGCTCTACAACATTCTCAAGTTTGCATGAGGCACTGTATAACGGCATATCCTTGCCCAGGCTAGATTCTGGGTTCCGTCTGTCCTCTGCTGCAACTCTTCTGGCTGCCTATTTCATGTCAGCGGCTATTACTGGAACCCGAGCTCCACCAGTGATAGTAGCCTGTGACAATGCTCGTTCGATGTTGACAAACACTTTGACCAAGCTGGGCAGTTATAAGAACCCAGAGCAGAGCGATTTGGATTATACAACGACTTGTATCCAGCTCCAACTCGCACTTTGTGAACTACTTTCTCATTTACAATCATGTCACATGGTATTCCTCCCCCTAAAGCACCCAACCCTGGGAAGCATTATGCCCTCTTCAACCAAGGGACTGGACTTTACTTGGATATGAAAGACGGCGCGACCGCCGAGGGCAACCCCGTCGTGACTTGGCAGGGTAGTGGTTCTGGCGACAACCCTCATCAAGTGGTAAGATACTATCGCCTAATATGTGCRTCTCGTTTCGGTGCTCACTTGCTGCTTGCAGTGGATCTATAGCGAGGATAAGCCTGGATYGGATAAGTTTGCTTTCCAGAATATGTCAAGCCACACCTATGCTCGTGCCCTCATCGGAGTTCCTGTCAGCTGCATATCGTGGTTTGATTGTTTGGTGTTCTAACCCGTGTTTGTGGCAGGGTCAAGGATTGGTTGGGAGCCATGTCAAGACGGAGTTCATTCGCCACCAGGTTTCCACCGGGTTGTACAAGTTAGTCTTGGTTAGCTGGCGGCCACAACTTGTCGCTTAATTCCTCACTAGCATCAAATTTGACGAGGAATCTGGACTCGTGCTCTATGCGAATGGCGATCATCAACAGGTGCATTTATGCGCACTTTATAACCTCGATGGATTGGCTGATGGCATGATATGCAGGTTACGCTTAGCGATGACACGACTTCCACGCATGCCAGGTGGGCATTTGTCGATATCTCTGGATAAGTTGGTGTGTCTCGTAAACGGTCAAAGGCGCCGCAAGGTTGTGTGTTYCAAAGTATGAATGAATGGACTCGTGTTTCGATGTTACTGTGAATGTATTGACTGGAAAACGCATATAAGAAATATATCTGTGCCTGTTGTGAACGTCTTTCATTTTCTTTCGGTTGGCAACTTGTGCCSGCAGATCCTCTCAACTGTTCCAATTTTATTTGGTTTACACCCAAATGTCCCAGCGCCACTTGTGTTTTCTAGGCTTGCCTTATCCATGCTCTGCCATGACATTCTGCCGAGCCAGATGGCCACACTGAAGTAGGGTGCACTCCCTATTCTGCACCCCGAAGTAGCAATCTTCGCGATCGCACCACCCTATCATCGCTTCGCGCCCGATAAAAGACAGAAATGGAATGAGTGATGTCACGAGTCGACTCCATCCTCATGTCCTCCTACCATTCCCGAAGACTCTCTCAGTCATTCAACACCAGCGTCTTCTATCCCGCAGATGCCCCAGACGCTGTCTTTGCAGACGTTGCTGAACCAGAACGCGACGAACTCATAGCCAGATGGAAGAGCATCTCAGTCAGGGGTCAGCCTACCCGTGTCCCCCCACTGGGTCGATGACAAACTCACTCGACCTATAGAGATAATCGAACCTCGTGTGGTGGTTGTGGATGCAAACACGACGGTTGAAGAGGCCTGCGACGTACGCCACTTTGGACAACACACTCTCGTATTTGCCCGCTTACATCTGTGCCGTTAGATGCTTCTATCTGAGGATGTCGAGTGCCTCGTGGTCGTAGACAACGCGGCAGCTGACGATAATGCTCGCTGGATAGGACTGTTTGATGTACGTCCTCTCTCTGGGACACCAGTCTCTGGCTGTAATGCGTGATCTAGTTCTCAGATGTGAATGCATTCCTGACCCTTGCCGCCACGAGGCATACCCTTGCCCCCGACGCAATCAAAGCGAACCAGAGACTAGATCGGATTGTGGAAGCGGCTAAAGCGGGAAGGGTTTCTGTCAGACTTGTCAGCAGTGGGTAGATTCCCTCTGAAATCCTCGGACTCGYCTTTGAAGCTTTCCAGATTTTTCCGACAAGAACCCATTAGTCGTTCTACCACACGATGCAACAGTGATATCGCTACTCGAAGTATTCG
Organism: Lepiota subincarnata; assembly: GCA_023014305.1. Taxonomy (NCBI): domain Eukaryota; kingdom Fungi; phylum Basidiomycota; class Agaricomycetes; order Agaricales; family Agaricaceae; genus Lepiota; species Lepiota subincarnata. Next base: position 1,609,076 of record JAECYV010000003.1, read on the forward strand.
CTCGCGGGGCTCACAGAGGTCCTCCATCCCTGCAACTAATCAACAACCCTACTCTTGCTAACTATCTGCCGTAGCCTTCATCAGGAACATTAACCCGCCTGCCCAGGGCTCCCCGAACCACCAGTTATTGGGTATGGTTTCCGATAGACGCTTACTTTCCTGGTTCGCAACCTACRCGAAGGACTTGCCACCATCATTACCCTTTGAACGTATTCTCTCGAAGTCATTGCTAGAACTGGCGTTCCCCTTGTTAACTATTCACGCGGCTGTGGTAACCGCGAGCTCAATCGCAACAGTATTGGATGCGATGAAGCTCATGAGTGAAGAAGGCGTAAGTAGCGTTGCGGTTGTAGATGAAGAGTCGGGGATTCTAATTGGTGGTGTTAGTGTGACGGACATTGGGAAGGTGAGTGTAGGGGGAGTGAGGTGTTGTAAAGACGCGTAAGCTCATGCAAGCTCAGGTGGTGGCGCCATCGCAGAGCAATCAGATACTGGGGACTCCATTAAAGCATTTCGTGACGAAGCTGAGGGAGCCAGATGGGTCGATGGACGGTGTGGACAAGTATCCAGGTGATTSAACTTTTGTTTGCATTGTTGCATCTCTGTATGCTGAATGATTTCAGTTTACTCGGTCTTTCCATCGAGCTCGCTCGTGTATACGATCGAGAAGTTGCTCGCCAGTGCGTTGCCTGGTCATCTATTTCGGGATGTCTCTTACCTCAGATAGCCAATGCCCACCGTTTGTTTGTGACTGATGAATCTGAGAGTGCAAACCCAGTATTTTCATCTAGTTCCCCAGGAAATCTGACTGGGATAATTTCGGTCGTGGACGGTATGTGTTCYGCCATTGGTTGARTTTCAAATACTCAGACATCTAYAGTCCTTTCGCTGTTTGCCCACCTAGCCAAAATTCCCGAYGTCGATCCAACGAGGATGCAGCGACACCGACGGGCGTCCTCAACCTCCTCGCAATCGTCTGCCAGATCCGAAAGAGAGCTTTTCCTGAGATCGCGATCGAACAGCCGGACAGGCGTGAGACGGAGTCCGAGCTTCGGAGTGATGGTGAACTCGAATACAGGTGGTTCATTTAGTGGAGGTAGCTCACCGGTCGCGTTGCGACCGAAGAGCCCTGCGATCGTGCCGGTACCAGATGTGAGCGGTGCCCTGGGAGGGTCTGCGTATGGATTGGTCGGGCGACGCGGGAGCCTGAATGCGGCGCTGCGTGCTCGTAAAGCAGGATAGAATGATATGATACTTATCTACTTGGCTCTGTAAAATAATATTCCCTTTCGGCCGAACACCGAACATCTCCGAATGATCACYGGCCATAAACCTCTCCAGCCAGCCAGTCCACAYTTCTCCTCTCATGGCTGTCCTCCCCGCACTGGGCCTTTCTGTTCCCCCGGACACGCCCCACGCCATTTCTGTCTCGCTGCCGACATGGAAGGACAATGTTGGCTATGAGGTAGGCGAGAAACGCGTCCTCGACTCGATGGTCTCTGGATATCCTCGCTTTTTCATCCACCTCAGCATCCGCAAGGTAAACGCAGATATGTCTATCCAGGAAAAACACAGCAACTAATGCCCGGATCAGCTCGCAGAGATCTGTGAACACACATACGCAGTGGGCGATGAATGTTGTATGCTCTTCCCCACACAGGAGATCGCACGCGACTGTAGAGATTTTATCCATAGACGCTCTGTCCATCACGGCCTCCAGCCTGTCSAAGCCAGGCTCGTCCATCGCCTCATYTCTTCAGACGCTGACCTACATGTTGATGGCCGCCTCACCTCGCCATCGTCACCCAAAGTCGCCGCCGACAACATTGCAGACCTTCACATTGTTCTCGTCCCCAGCGAGGCATTCCCCATCGCAAAAGAGTTCTGGCAACACACAGGCTTGGGTATCTCAAGTCGTTTCGCCGAAAAGTGTMTCTCGTTACTCCCAGATGATGTCCATCCCATGACCAAGACTCCTCCCGTCTCCCCAACCCCTCGCTTTCCTCTTAAGAGCGGCGCCAACAGATACTATTCTGCTAAAGGCCCCAAATCTACGGCACCACCAATCACCCAAGTGGCTCAAACACCATCATCCGTTTCCAACCCATTCGCCGATCRTCTCTCTTCCGATCACATAGAATACCTCGAAGAACGATATGGCCGCAACCTCCCAATATCAGCTGCAGCATCAGCAAAGCGGGCCCTGCGGAGACGTGTAGCAGGTGTCTTGATCAGAGACAATGGGAATGACTGCTCCGGAGAGCCGTGTGCAGGTGAAAGGGATCTTCTAACGGGTCCCAGTTCGAGAGGTGTGCCTAGTGTGACGGAGGACGATGTGTATCTATTTCCGTCTGGCATGGCCGCTATTTGGAGTGCGCATAAACTTGCGAGGGAGGTAAGGCCAAATGGCCAGAGCGTCTGTTTCGGGTGAGTTAGAGCAGAGAGGAATAAATATGGGGCCTTCTTTCTAACGACTCTTTGAACATTGTGGCCAGGTTTCCTTATACCGATACTCTCAAAATTCTCCAGAAGTGGGGGCCTGGAGCCCACTTCTTTGGTCATGGCCTAGACGAAGACATTGGCTCGCTTGAAGCTCTCCTCGAAAAGGAATCACAGCGCGACGCTTCCAAACCACCCATTCTTGCGCTTTTTACAGAGTTTCCTTCAAATCCACTGTTGAGGTCAGCGAACCTACCGAGACTGAGAGTGCTAGCCGACAAATACGATTTTTTGATCGTCGTGGATGAGACCATCGGAAATTTCGTCAATGTCGATGTTCTTCCGTACGCAGATATCGTCGTGAGCAGTTTGACCAAGGTGTTTAGCGGGGCAAGCAATGTGATGGGCGGAAGGTAAGCGTGGCCTCCCCCCTGCGCATATAATCCATTAACCAACCCTCTTCCGCAGCTTGGTCTTGAACCCCAAAGGTCGCCATTACCCCGCCCTCAAAGCACATCTTGCACGGAATTTCCAGGATGTCTACTTCAACGAGGACGCCATCTATATGGAACGTAACTCACGGGATTTTAAGCGACGCATCAAAATAATTGATACCAATACCGAAGCCGTCTGCGACTTTTTACGTTCGCGCTCCATCGCGGGCAAGTACAGTGAACAAAACGCTGCCATCAAAACTGTGTTTTACCCCAAATATATTACACCGGAGCATTACGAAACATGTCGCATTAAGGCCACCGACAGCGAGCAGGAAGGCGGTGGCGGGTACGGTGGCCTTTTTTCACTCACRTTCACTTGTGAAGCTGCATCGAAATCGTTTTTCGATGCATTGCCGTGCTAYAAGGGCCCGAGCCTAGGTACTAATTTCACACTCGCGTGTCCGTATTCCATTCTTGCGCATTTTGGAGAGCTGGATTGGGCGGCTGGGTTTGGTGTGGAGAGTGGATTGGTGAGGATTAGTGTGGGGATGGAAGATAGAAAGGCGTTATTGGAGTGTTTTGGTGTTGCGTTGAAGGCGGCGGAGGATGCTGTTGTCGCTACTAAGCAAGCATGATGGAGAGTGAGCAGATATGGATTTTCTCTATCTTTTTTTTGCATTACTTGCACGCATATTTTGTTCCTCCAACAGGACACATGATAACCAGCAATGYATCATCTACCTTTGTATCCAACTACAAAAATGTACCCAGTATTGATTAGTTTAACATGAGAAATTATGATGTACATTYTGGCTTGCAAAATAGCACCAACTTCTACCGCGAGTACGAAAATGCTTTTAACTGTCAGACAACCAAACGAACATATTGATGGGCCATACTTAACGCCGCACCAATAATAATATTATATAGGATGTGGATCCACCAACATCATTTTTAACGGCTTGTGCATGCAGGGCACCCCATCCTCTAACTTCTTGAAACGCACAACATGCTCGAGGCTCATGCACAAAATGTTGGACTCATGCCCCATAAAAGARCACGAGCAATAAGGGATAGCAGAAATCACCTGCTTGTGACCAAGGCAACGTACGCTCCACTCGAAGGGAGATGGTCAAAGCACCGTTACCCCACCATGGTCTAGTGTGGGGATATATTAGTCCAAGWGGTCCAACCATGTTGTTCCATTTATAATCTGCGCTCATCACTTTCAAAAGTGTTAGATCTATAAGCTGGTGACTTCTGGGTTTCGAGGAGGGCGGGCAGGGGGCATAAGCCGTTGTGTGCGCGTGTGATCCGGTCAGGTTGAAGTTGGGAGTTGGCGATGGAGGAGCAGTGGGTCCAGGGAAACAGACGCYGGAGGGCCGAGCATTTGGGGGGACCAACTGGGCCAACTGAGACAGAGGGGCGATTCTCCTGCCCARTGGCTGTCCCAAACACTGTAGTGGGGTGGTGAACGGGAAGCGAAAAACGCACAGCCTTGTGGGCAACGAGCGACGAGCACAAAATATGAAAAAGGTCCCAGCTACGACTACTATCTTGTATCTGTGGGGATCGGGGGACCGGACATATCCTCGCTGGAATGTCTTATCCTCTGCTGGGGTACCTCATTCCTCATCTTGGAATAGTTTAAACGCCCTAAATTCAATTTCCCTGGACGTGGTGCTAAAAATAGCACGCGAGGCCGCTGCAACACGCGTTCGTGAGCGGTTTCCCCCAAGCGATAAACAAAAGGAGGGGAATTTTGTGGGGATGGGGATACAGGGGGGGAGGGGGGGGGCTATATCACCATCGTACTCACTCTTATAAACCACCTTCGACACTGACCCATTTGTCCGTTTCTCTACTCGCTCAGACCTTCCAGTAACCACATAGTAGCCTGCCTTGATCTCTGATATGGGCCCCCAAAATCTACTCAACCATCACATTTCACAGGCCCGAAATACTATCCATTTCTCCCCTTCGACAGTGCTTCTTGGCCTCCTAGCCGTTTTTACGACCACGAAGATATTACGGTACCTTCGAAATGTAAAGGTGATCCCGCATCCCTTTCTACACAGGTTCATACCAACTTCTACAGATAGTTAATTATCAACCCGGCCCTCGACCCCTATTCCATCCCCTCGCTCTCCCCGGTGCCGCCCTCCCTTCGACATGGTGGAATCCGGGAATAGGGATGATATGGAATCAGAGATTCACCCGTAAGCCCCTCCCCCCCCCCAGCTCCATTTAATTTGAAGCTCACGCCAAGTTTGCCACCAGTCTATAGACGTTATCACAGCGAAGTCGTTTCTCTTGTATCCCTCTTCTCCGGCAATCCAACTCTCTACATTTCCAATCTAAACGTGGCGAGACAAGTCATAGCCGGTGGACACAAGAGCAGCTTTATGAAGCCTGACATAGCCAGCAAAGCATTTTTGTACGTTCCTCCTCATTTGGTGCAAGAGAGCTGTATAGGATTCTGAATGGGTGGTTTATCAGACTTTGGGGCATGAACGTGGTTTCAGCGGAGGGAGAAATGTGGCGAAAACACAGACGGATCATGGGACCTGCATTTAGCAACAAATTGTAAGTAAGAGAATCAGCCTCTCCGGAGCAAGCAAGAAACACGTTTATCATAACTCCTTCGATAGGTACAAGTACGTGTGGGAACAGAGCCTGCAGACTTTCCGGGAGATGCGAATCCATTTGCGTTGTGAAACAGAAATTCGGACTACTGCTTTCCTAGTTTACTTTGTTCATCATCGGCAAGTGTGGTTTTGGTCTCCCTTATAGATGGTCAGAACCACCTACGGGGCCAAATGGTACCATGTCGCTCCAGGAAGCACTGCGAACTGTTACGGATAACGTCTTCGTCATGGCTACGTTGCCAGATTGGGCTTTTAAGCTACCCATCCCTTCGTACGTGTTCTAAACCTGGTGCAGATYGGGAGAGCTGAACTCCTCCTTTTACCRGCAGACTAAGGAAGGCAAAAGAAGCTCAGTTGCAATTAAGAGRTTACATGCAGGGGCAAGTTGCGGAGMGGAGAAGAGATGTATCCAATGGGATCAGCGTAGAAAGACAGGATGATGCTTTTACGAAGCTCGTACAAGCGAACGAGGACGAGTCGGCCAAATACAGACTGRATGATGAGGAATTGGTATGTRTGTGTTCTTTGAGTTTATGCATACRATCCAAGATGAGGGTCTGATTATGAAATTTAGATCGGGAATATATTTGTTATGCTTTTTGCAGGCCATGGTACCTTCCCTCCCTCCTTAGCGCGCAAATTTGATCTGATATCGGATAGAAACGACTGCGCATGCCATCACAGCTGCACTTGGATTCCTAGCGTACCATCAAGACATCCAGACAGAAATATATGAACATATTTTGTCCGTCGTCGGGATGCGCGAAGCGGTAAGTTTTAAGACCCGGGCGAGGGGYGACTGAAGAGTATAAGTTGKACACCAGATTCTGGATGACTATAATAAGTTGGATAAAGTTATTGCCGTGTTTTTTGAAGCTCTGCGGATGTTCCGTGAGTTTTCCTTSTGTCCCGYTYTGCTAAATCAAGTGAATGGATGATTTGTCGCAGCCGCTGCGTATGTAATGATCCGGGAGGCGTCTGAAGATACGGTCCTCACGGTGCCGAATGCAGTTGGACAGGAGGGTGTGAGAACAGTTCCAGTGGCCAAAGGAACGCAGGTGAGTGTAATGCTCTGGCCCTTTGGCCGTCCGTGGTATTGATCTCCTCGCCTCCAGATTGTGGTGGATATGGTCGGCATCCGTGAGTCTGACAGATGCTCACCCCGGTGCCGAATGTTGACCACTAGTTCTCAGAATATAATCCTCGTTATTTCGACGAGCCAGAAAAATTCAAGCCTTCTCGGTGGTATGGGGTACAAGCCGAGTCTGAAGTGTTTTCCGCCTTCAGCGTTGGTAAGCTTTCCGCCTTGGAAGGGATGAGAGTGACGTTGACTGTTTTGGTCGGATGCTAGGCCCAAGAGCATGCCTGGGAAGAAAGTTTGCAATGATAGAGTCTGTTGCGTTTCTAGTGACGCTCTTGAGGGATTGGCAGGTGGAGCCATTGCTGGGTGGTGGGGAGACAAGGGAGCAGTGGAAAGATAGGGCATTGGATGCCAAGATACTCGCAACGCTTGGTGTGTCCGACGTACCCGTTAGCTTGGTCAGACGAAGATAGGACAGGCAGGTCGGCTTGCTCCCCCCATGACCTGATTTATGTAAACCAGAAGTCCCRCGAAGGTGGCTATGTACGCATGTGTTGATGTATGTCAGASSCAGAACCGGAGGGTAACCGAATTTGAAAATCAGGAATAGYAATGGGGCTCGGTAGGTTGTCGAGAAGAGTGGCACCRTTTGTTTTCGTGAGACAAAGAGCACTACAATGGCTTCATAGCAAGATCCGAGAATCCACATGCGCCGAACGAGCCCAGTGGTGGTCAGGAGTAATGATGTGTGGCTTCCCAACTCAAGATGGACCAAACGAGGAGGTCTGACCTGACCCCTGATGCGCCGGTGGCCCTAAATCCTCGATTGCTGCCCTCGAAACAGCACAAGATTCCGTCAGAATTCCGTAACCTCCCTGAAAATCAATTGGAGCAGCGCAAACAACGGGCAACAAAGGTTTCGTGGGAACGCGTGCGTTATTTATATTGGCCACTAAGCGCAGGGGTCCCCGCTGTCCGCCTTTCCTCCCGTCCACCTCYCCGTCGACGAGCACCGTCCGAGGTAGTTTCACCGAAAGCACCCATGCCTGCACACTAACCCCCCGCAGAAGACCGTCGTGCTGAGCGAGCCCTCTCTCCCGCGTGAGGCACCTTGCGCTGCAGAGGTTGCTCTTCAGGCGACCCCCCCCCCACCCCTGCTCAGAGCGGCAACAGAGGRAGGATAGGTGCTTGTTCCGCTTACGCCGTCCGAAAACGACTCTGATCTCCGATTTGCTTCCATACAGTTGTCCTGGTCTATTCGACCCAACCATACATCGGCACTCGCCGGCTCAACCCTCCTCTGAAAAAGCTCATCTCCACGGGTGCAATAAATGCCTTCCCATTAACGCAGAACAATGGCCCGCCCAGACGAGTCGACTTTTGTCAAGTCGTTTCGCGACACTCCCCGATCGGTTGACCAGTCCGCACCGCGACCTACTCGCTATATTCGGTGTAACGTTCCTGACTGCGCATCCCCTACTGTCTCACCCCCACTGGCGACCAATCAACTTATCCCCCCCGGTAGTGGTCCCCCTAGTTTATATTCCCCTCATATCTCTTTCTCCCTTGTGACGACCCCCAGAAACAAGTCTAAACTTTCAATCATGTCCCCCGATACATCCGATACGGATACGAACGCCATTGATTCTCTATGTTCCTCCCGCGAATCATCCAGTGACGAGCTAGATGCTTYACCCCAGAAATCTTCATCTCGAAAGCCCACCGTATCCCGTTTGTCTTTTCCTTTCGTCAAGTCCGCCAAATCGCCGCCATCACGCAGGGCCGTGACGTCGGCATCAAGTCGCATCCCTCCTACTGGCCCTCAGCTTCCATCGACCTCTGGCCAGGACCTCAAGTCTCAGAACACCCTTTCTCAACCTCCCCCCAGCTCCCCCTCACCCTTCTCTCCCCCAGTTAACAATTYGCAGCGTCCAAGTTATTGCCATCGCGGGTACTCTCGGCAAGCTCTAGCTCATATCAAGTGGTTTTGGGCAACGCGAGAGGATAAATGGGACGAAAAGCCAGGTGCCACGCGCAAGAACAGGCTACCGTTGGAKATCTCCTTCCTCGAGACCGCATTGGACGATCCCCTTTCTTCTCCTCTAAGGTCGGCTACCCAGAAGCGCAGGGCCCCTGTGCACCCTACCTGTCAATCCTCGCATGGGCCTCCCCCTATGACTATTCACCCTCGCAGAGGTGACCTCTCTACGTTACACGACCCGTACTGCACCCAAGTTGATCGCTCCTTCGTTGACCTCCCCACCTGGACCATTGGGAAAATGCTTTGGATGCACGACATCCATCTTGCCTCACAGAGTCGTGACCACCCTGGCATCGAAATTCTTGATTTCTCCGATGCATATGATGAAACAGAAAGCGAGACCGAATCTCCGGGTACCACTGCGTCGTCTATCATATTCAGTGATGATTCGGACATGACTTTGGTTGACAGCGAAACAGAGAGCGAGTCATCCCCTGGTGTCAGCACTACTCTGTTATCTCAGGATTTCGGCGGGAAGCGCTCTGCTCCCTCTCATGACTCCTTTGTTAGCTTGTCACTTCAGGACGGGAAGATTACGTATGTTTCACGGGACAACAATCTTCATCTGGCGACGCTTTATAAACCTAACTGGTCACGATTCATATATCCGGATCCGCCAGCATACTCCCCATCCTGTGGCAGCCGGAAGCATTCAGGCCAACCCATGGTTGGACGCCCAATGTGGCCGAAAGACTGGYATCGACGCTGGGAGTGCATGATGGAGGTTGCTCATAGAGACCAGCTGACCAAACGCAAGGCAAGATTTTTCATTGGCGATCGTTCCCCTCCGTGATATTGGTCGTCGCTAGCTTGGAACATTTCCCACATGTGGTGTCCTCCTTGGATATCCATGGTCGTCTTGTACAACATTGTTTGCGGAATGTCATTCGCATTGCATGTTTATGGACTCCCTTTTGCATTGGGTTTTTTTCTTCCTCATTGCTTCGCTTCTCGAGGCCTGTTTTATTGTTACAATATCTTACCCCGTCGCTAGTTTTGTCCTGGGTCCTGTTTTCGTAATTGCACGTCAAGTAGATTTCTGTTCACTCCTGTTCTCTTTCCCGATTCAATCCCCTTACCGTCCCCGAGCACTTTCTCCTTGAACCCCGGATCCGTCTCCTATGACCCTGTCGTCGTGTATAGTACGAGGATCATGCCAATATTGGTATCTCAATCTTAACAATTCTGGGTTTTTTTTTTTTTTCAGATCCGCCACCCTTCCTCCTTACCAACCTTGGACCAAAACCCCAATAGACACCCAACCTTACGATCCTCTCGACTGGTTTCCGTTTATTTCATGTTTTTATTTGGGCTCACTACAACTGACAATTGGCATTTTAATATAGACTAGAGCTCTTAGATCCTTGTCCTGAACCTACTCGGCTGGGGAAAGCTATTCATCAATATCCGCCGCAGTGAATATCCTAGYGTTCGTATACTTCAACATAGAGAGCTKTGTAATTCTTAGGTTAACATGTGCTTTGTTCATCTTTTAACGATCAAATCCAAATTCCTTGGGCTTGAAGAAATTGGGTGAGATCGCTTCGGTCGTGATCGGGACGAGCAACCCCTCAATCACATCAAAAACAAGGGTCAGGACTCATTAATGTGCTCAAGGCCCTARTTAGCAAATTTGAGTTAGATACATACAACACTGCAACACATCAAAATTTCTCGCACATTCTGCTAAACGGCCGGCACAAGCATGACCGGCATACCCAAAAAACACAAAAAAACCAACAAAAAAAAAAGAAACCGAAGAGTTTTCGTGTAACAACTCTTTTATCGGCGCTATACACCATCAGCATACGACTAAGAATTGGCTCCTCGTTTAGGTCGGTTTTCTCCCTTGCTGCGACCTCAATGGAATRCACACTCAAAACCTTCTTGACATCCGCCGAGTGGACTGAGGTCTCTTAGACCAAGTGTGGTGAATCAGATCAAGATAAAGCAGCTGGGTAGCGAAGACTCCGGTACCAACCTTGCCCTTCCTCATCACCTTACAGTTCAAACCTTGCCCCATCTGTCGCATAGAATTCTAGAATTCCATTGGGGTCGAAAATGGCAAGAAATAAAAATAAAAAAAGCCTGATAGAATACGAGAATTGCCAAGAAGGGGCCCAGCGCGTGGAYCATCACCGTAGCAAACAGGTTTGCAAAACGATCAACGGAAAGTAAGGAAGACGCGTGCACGCGGAGCCACGGAGAACCGAGCGTCATGAAATGAAGACTTGGAATAGGGTGACGAGTCAACTAATCTTCTCGCGCGAGGATAAACTGTTGCCTGACAGACTCCTTGTCATTGGAGTATCGGATGCACGCGTAGGCAGAGGAGGCCTTGGCATTCTCAAGAGCCTCTTGGAGTTCCTTGAGCTCCCCGTTGCCCGTGCGTGTGAGTTTGAGTGTGTCCGAGCGATCATCGACGTAGTCGGGGAGCCGGTCGGTTTCGCTCTTGTCGTTGCGGACCTCACGAAATGCTAGAAAAAGCGTCAGAAAGGAGCGCTGAGCGTGGAYATGAAGGTTACCCATCTGCGAGCTTGGGGTCTGACACRTCTGCCATTGGGTCAAATTGCGAGTTGAGAGTGAGGCGAGGCTGACAACCGTGCTGTGTGATCGCCGGCATCTCGCCGGGACTCATCAGCACATTTACTTATTTTTATTTTGTTTCTTCCCCCTCTCCATATTCGTCCCCCATCTCCTCCACCACCACCTCTGTCGAGGCACGCCACAAAGTCTCGGCAGGGTCCCGTCCCTGCACTCCATCCTCGACGATGAAAGCTCTCCCGCCAATCTCTCTGAAGACGATGATATCGTCAACGGCGCACATCCAAATACCCCACCTCTCCACCTCCGCCGGCCCCCTTCAGATCCCACACCGCCTGCGTGGAAAGCACACCACGACACTCTAAAACACCTCAAATGCGAGATGAGCGGCTGCAGCACAAACGACAGGCGGTGCTAAAGGAGAGGCAGGAAGCGGAAGAAATTTGGCTTGCGAGCAAGTTCAAAGGTGGCTTGTCCCTTAAAGGTTGAAACACCGAGGCGAAACCTTCGAAGTTGAAGTCTTGGAGCTTTTAGCGTTGAAATGCTGAGCTAAAGATACCTCGCGCCACCATAATATAATGTATATATTGATCAAATGTCACTTACCCTCTAATCCTAGGTTGTAAGCATTTACCTATGGCTACTTTTAATTAAGAGGATAAGGATAAGTACATCTCCAAACCCTCGCATCGCCCGTGAGAGGTCCAAGGGGACAAAGACAAAAATCATAAGTACTCATACATATTGTGACATTAAAACACACGTTCGAGTCCGATTTCGGTAACCATTTAAAGCAGAACACCGTCCTTCTTCGCATACCGCAAATAAAACGAACATTTAGGTGGCCGGCATAACAAGGTATCATTCCAGTTTGGCATAGGCATTTCCTCCGCGTACTCTCCTTTCTTGTCCACAATATCAAGATCAAACCCGAAGACAAATATCGCAAGAATAAGTTTCAACTCGACCTTTGCAAGTCGCGTGCCAAGGCAAGCCGTCTTTCCTAACCCAAGACGATGAATAAAACGCATGCGATAACTAAGGAGCTCGAAACCCGCTTACCTATACCCCATCCTACGTACCCCATCGGTACGTCCTTTCTCCCCTTCACCCATGTTTTACCCCTCCCATCACCMTCACCCTCATCCGTCCACCTGGAAGGATCTAACTTCCTCACATCCTCATACACACTTTCGTCCAAATGCACATCGCTAAACGGGTACACCACATACGCCCCAATCGGTACCAGCTTAYCATTAATATAGATCTCCGGCCCCTGAGTYCTCCGCATCGCAACATGCGGCTGCGCCACCCGAAGTGTCTCTTCAATCAGAGCATCCAGAGTCGGAGTCGAGGTTTCCCAAATTTSGAGTGGAATATGCGCAAGGCATTGAGACAAAACCGTGGCGTCCGTACATGATGATCACACGAGCCCGAAAAAATCGTCGGGGAATCTCGCGGAGACCCATTCGTCTTCGGCACAGACGGCGTTGGAGCAGCAGCAGACAAATCCTGCTCACATCATACACCCGCATCCTCCTCTTCCACTTTTCACCTTACATCTGGATTGGGAGCAAAGCTGGGCCCCCGAGAACGCGCGATGTCAGACAGCGATACAGTTCGCCACCTCCCCAATCCTGTGTGTGATCACAAGTAGACCCGTGTTGTCCCTGAACCCGAACCTTGTTTTCCCCCTTTACGCCGATCCCATGTTGACTGTCAACACCAAGCCCGACCGCATATCCGCATTCACATCCACATCCGTCAAAACCGTTGTTATCACTAGCAGGGAATCCTGCCGGTTCCATTAACCCTTTCGCGTTCGCCYTTCYTGTTCCCTTCATTCGCAAAGTGCATCTTTTGGTACCATTGCCTGCATTAGCAGAAAATCGTGTTTGATCTTGGGCCTGAACTCGGTCCCCATCGGAAACAGCTGCGGTGGCAATTTGACGACTGGAGCTCGGATTATGATTCCCTGGACATGGACTTGAATGTTGATCCGAGTCCACATCGGACCCAGAGCCAGAGTTACACCTCTTGTGTTTGTGTGACAAGGACGGTTGAGAATCTCTACGTTGATGTGATGAGAATGATGGGGATTGCCAAAGGAAAGGAGGGAGGAGGGTCGGAGTGAGATTGGTCTGGGTGCTTAGACGTCCTGGGGGACTTGGGGGTGCAGAAAGCCGTCCATGTGTCGCGAGTAGTTCTTCGACTTCAGTTCGAGCCTTCTTTGTCCATTCGAGGTGACCGGCCAGGAATGTAATTGACCATGAAGCTGTGAAACGGAAATGAAATCAGTGACCCTGCACTTAAAGACAACAAGAATATAGTATAGCACAAAAAAGAAAACGTTTGAAGGGAACAAAGGGCGCTATCGCGTCATTTGCTCACACCCACTTCTGCATACAAGCGTACACACACGGAACGCCGGTTAACCAAGTCCAGACCCAAATGATCACCACCTAGCTGGTGATTTGATAGTGACACTTACTACCAATCCGAAAAAGGTCTAGCACCATCTCTCCTTCACTCGAAGAGAGGTAAACGCTCAGAGGAGAAAAGGCTGTAAGACACCAGCTGCCGAAAAACGCCCTCCGGAGAACGGTGTAGTCGAACAGCGTTCAGGCGGTTCGCGGCTTGTAGGAAATTCAATGCAAAGCTCGAAGGACAAACTCCCCCCGCCTCCAAAAAAAAAGAAAAAGTAACTGTATGCAAGAAAGGCTCACCTGTCGTTCCCGTTGCCCGAGCTCCCGCGATCAAGAGGCCCATTATGAACTAGATTTGGGAATAGAAGTTAATTAAATTACCTTGACGTCAGAAGGAAATATGAATTGGAATGCAATGAAGCAGAAAAATGAACCGCCAAGTCGGAAAGAAACGACTTAAACCGATAATGATCGACTTCTCATCACCAGAGTCCAATAGCATTTGCAAGGTATCCTGAGGCTTCTCGCCGTCTCCTTACCCCTTTAATTCTTCTTCTCTTCGCCTTAATGCATCCGAAACGAGGTTGTAAATTCCCTTCGTGGCCCACAGCTTTTTCAGCATCGCCGGCGTAGGAAGCCACGGCAACAGTACGGTCGCAGGCGTCCTTCCTATATCAAGTCGATCATATAGCTTTTTCAGGCGTGAGACGAGTGCGGCATCATTAGCAATTTCGTCGAGGGCCTGATAGGCTGGAGGAAAAAGGGGAAAGAGGGAAACCGGGAGAGGCCAGTGGCCATGTCGAAGGTCTTGTACCGTTATGACGCAGACCCCAAGGTGTCTGCCGGTGGTGCCYTCCGACAGCGGCCGGCAGGCCTTCATGAGTTGGGTAACAAGTGRGCATGGTGGTATAATGTCTCATGCTGGAGTGCTATGGGGCGTAGTCCAAAATAAAAAAGGAATTYCTTGAGCTTGGCATGTGTACAGAGGGACAGGGAGGAGGATCAGGAAGGAGGCGAAGTACGCCCGTGGCAGTCACGCTATGGCACAAGAAATTGCACCTGGCTCGGTGCGAGCCAGGTGCGTCACTCAAGCATTTTGGCATCCAGAAATGGCTTCAACATCCTTGGCCACTCCTGGGGTGGCGTGTTGGCTTCCGAGTTCGAGGTTCGCAAACATCCACCTGGGTTGAAGCACCTCGTCATTACCAACTCCCTCGCCGCCTTCAGTCTTTGGACTCAGTCAACTACTATCCAACTCCTTCAGACATTCCCAGAGGATGTAAAGCAGGGGATGAATACAGGGATGAGCGATCTACCAAAATTTAGAGCCRCTCTCAAAGAAGTTCCATGCCGCCCATGGGTGTACTTGTCCAGCCTGTACCTCAGGAACATACCTACACTCTAGACCAGGTCTTGGGTGAAAATGGCGACCCCACAGTAACATCTGCACAGTACGTCTCAAGGCTTAATCAATTATCATGATTCCGAATCCCCAAAAACATCCTCAGAGAATGGTCAATCATCGACCGTCTGCACCTTGCCCCCCCCCTTCTCATTAACGGCCGCGGGGATATTGCGCAAGATAGCACCAGTCATAATAAATTGCAATACATCATCTACAACCATTGAGACTGCGAGAGAGATGAATACTCGCTATAATACAGGCGCTCGATATCGAAATCCGGGATATTGGGCTGAGATGTTGGACCATCACCATGACCTACGGGCTATCAATGCCCATGTTCGTGCATTGATCTATTGTTGCACCCCGGTTCGTAAAGACTCACTATTGTATGATCTTTCCGGTCTGATCACGTCCATCAGGCGGACGGTAGAACTAGGAGAGTGTGTGTGCGATGCYGAGAATGAATGCCATATCTAGCTTTTACATCTCAGCTTCTGGCAAGATCACCGGAGATACACCYCGCTGAAATTTACTTGATGTTTAATGAATCTCCTTTAATTATCCCAGCCGCGAGTGTGAGATACCGAGGGGCGGCGAGAAGAGTGTTTATGGGTACGGGCGGTCACTCGAAACTTCATTCCCATCATATGTTGAAGGCATTGATTTACAAATGGTTCCAAGGAGATAACGCTATGTAAGAATGAGCTAGACCGAGAATCAAATCCGTGCAGCGCAGTCGCATATTTTCCACATGCCTATTACACAGGAAGGCTGTGCGAAATTGCTTGTAACTTCATCAAACACGACCAGTCAGTTTTGGGACAGCTACAAAGGCCTGGCAAGTTGGGATGCCAATGGTAGATCAAGTCTGGAGTACCATAAAAGCAGTAGGTAAAGCCGGTGCGATTCGACATTCCGAATACTGACTGCCTTGAGAGAACGGGCTCATTCCAACCTTGGCGCTCCAGCCRGTAATGTCTAACCCATACGCTCCGGACGAGACCCTGGCTTCAATTCTCGTAGGCGCCATTGCATACGGTTCGTATCAGTCTCCCTGTCCTCTATCAGTTTTATTTATCTCTTCTTCGATAGGAATGCAAGTGATGGTGTTCTTCCTGTGTTCGTATTTCCTCATTAAGTCGAGGAAGGAGCACTTTAAAATTGGCTCGTTTACGTCTTCTTGTTGTTCGGGCTGGGCACTGTCAAATCTGCATCAATATGCGTTCCGGCCAGTTGACCTRGAGAGACAATCGGGGCTTCCCTGGCGCCCCGTTCGTATATATGTTGAAGCAATCAGGAACCATGCTCTTGGAAGGTGGAAATGCCGAGTCCATAATCACACCTATGTTAACCGACAGCCTACTGGCGAATATGACATATAACATGTACCGCTGGACCCAACTCTAGCACTAACCTGGTGTGATAGATATATCGCTGCTACATTCTGTACCGCATGTGGTGGCTGCTGGTGGTCCCTATTCTAGCACTATGTGCGGCCCTAGGTAAATGTCTACCGAAGAACCTGCATAGCGTGACTCACAATTCACTTACACTAGCATGTGGCATATTACTCACAATACAAGTAGGACATCCGGATTCCAGCCTGTTCACGGCGGACACCATCGATTTCTCGCTCCCGTACTTTGCAATCTCGATGGCCTCAACATCCTTCTCTCGCTCCTTCTCATTGGGTGATTGTTTTGGATGAGATCTAGGCTCAAAAAGATGCTCGGTGCGAGTTACACACGACTTTACACTACGATAGCCGTCGTGATGCTCGAGTCTGCGCTTCCTTTCGCTCTGATTTCCCTGGTTTTCATTATTCTTTATGGGATGAACAACATAGCGCCCCGCCTATTCATCCCATTRTCTCTACAAGTCGGGGTGAGTGAATCCACTTACTGAATATCGTCTTCGGATGGCTTAACAAGATCACCTTAAGTGCATTTCCCCCATGTTAATCATCCTGCGCGTTGCAAGGGGAGAGGCATGGACCAGCGACACGATTTCCGCGGAGCGCTCTCCTACGTGAAGCACGAGGTCCGCCATAAAGAGTTGGAATCGCGGGCATTTGGTCCCGAACAAAATATATCCGTGATCAGGTTCATGCTTGACGAATCTGCGGGGACGGGCGAGGCTAAAAGAACAGTGGCTCAGACGTCGTCCCCGTCTTTGGTCCTGAATAGGGTCTAGGAAGAAATGGAGACGACATTTGGTGTACACCTTCAACGACACCACTAACGTCGTCTCGTACGGTTGRTAGTGGTAATCGATATATACGTGAATCTATGACCAATGCCGTGATCCTAGCAAAAGACTCTGGCGCCATTATGAGTCCTGAGAAGCCCGCCAACTCTGTCGGAGGTACCGCACGCAGTGTTGAAGAGCACTCCTCCCGTTTATGACCCATCGCGATTTTCTCGGTTYCTTTGTCGTAAGGCCTGAAGAGCGTCGATTAGCCCCAATATTTGTAAACGCATGCCTACACCGACGGCACACAATAAACCATCTGAACCACTTTATTGCGTGCCACCTAAGGATTCAGGAAAAGGAAGCCCACGTCGTTCAAACCAGGTACCATAATAGCATTGACAGTAAGTAGACGTCTGCACCCATTGCTGACCCAAGGAGATCAAGGCTGATTGTTTCCGAACGATGCAAAAAGAACGGTGTGTTGTATTGAAGGGCCTTGTTTGTTTTTTTCCCTGCCCACATGCTTTGCCCTGGGTACTTGCATGGGRAACGGTGCGTTGACGATTTGAGGCGTCACGGTGTTCTGGCTATCCATCGAATATCGAATAGATGAATACCTCTATTTCCTGTGGTAAAGGTACATTCATCAACAAACGGTAGTTTTGGTTTCCGAGGTTTCAGAAACCTAAAAAAATCTCATAAAACCTAAGGAAACCCGGAGAAAACTCTAGGAAACCCAGAGACTCCGAAACGTCGAAACACAAGTCCAAACTGCTGGAAACCTAACTGTTTCTAACGTGGTGGAAATCAATAGAAACCTATGGAAACCTGTGGAAACCTCGAAAACTAGGTAAAACTGACACCAAGTGAGTATCGAGTACGTGCTCATTCAGTTGTTGTAGAGCCTTCTTGGTGAACCATTTTGTTGATAAACATACACACGAGCTCTTTTCAAGTGATAGAAACTGCTAAATGTATATAATTTACAATATTTCATATTTACACAAAGTAGGTTTCGAGGTTTTGTGTTTCGAGGTTTCTGGAAACCCAGAAACCCTAAAAAACCCTGAAAAACCCCGAGACTTGACTTACATTTTGCTGATGTTCTCGTATCTTCGAGCGTGTCAAACTGAACCTAAGACAGGAGTAATAGCATACACACAGTTGCGCTTATTCTGAAGGATGGTTCTCTATGGAAGGGAGTAGTTCTTGGGCGGCTACCATGCGACAGCATGGCTCCCGGCGCTTCACATATGGCATAGTTCAGGAGTGCTGCCCGGGCTGAAAAGGGTCATCCGATGTTCTTAAATCACTTTATACAAGATGTTACCATCAAAACGACTTCTTAAGTGCCTCTGTTCCTCTCGAAGCTCCCTATGAGGCACATGGTACTTTGTTGGTGGGAGGGTTGTTGTGAGGCCTACTGCACTGACCCCAACCTGTGGWCACCAGTGCAGGTTCAATATCGACCATCTGGTTCRGTAACAAATGTAGGAGGAGCGGAGTGGATGCATACAACCAAGACTAGTAGAAAATCGCCAATGGTGAGAGTGCGGATTCGGCCGCTCGAGGATGTGACGAGCCTACATTACGGTGTTTGCGTTACCCTGCCTAATTGGCGCCCTCCGSTACTAATCAATTCATGTYCCATCAAGTCAGTCCGACAGACAGTGACAGACCCACGTGCGGTGGAGCAAAGGGCACCCAAAGGTGATTTGGGTGGGGATGAAATGAATTATGGGTGAGTTGAGGACTTAAATCATTCCGTTGGCCAATCCGGGCCTCCGAAGAGACTCGCTTGGTCGCGTGTCCAGTGTAATCTCGGGACATCTGAGCAATGAATGTTCGGGGGAAGGCCAAAAGTGAGGCATTAAGGCTCCACGGCCATTGTGTCCGTATTTTCTAGGCAATACCATAGAGAAAGAACAAGTGTAACAACCGCCGCTCTGCGGGTTACGGCACAGGGGTTACGGCCCTAGGGGGGCTTGGGGCTGCGCAAAGTTGCGTGTGGAACACCAGGGCACTTTGGTGCCTGGGAAGAAAGACCTATATATAAATTTTTCATTGCGAATCAGCATCTCAGAATTATTCACCCACTTGTCGCCAAGGGTACATGTGTTGGACAGAAAGCTAGTATAGGTGGATAAAATAATCAAAGTACTGGTGGGGACCTGGAGAGGGAAAATAGAGGTCAGCCCTCGGAATTGATTCATTAGATAAGAKGGTTCATTCGAATACGAATCRGGTCCAACTCAATTGCAGGTCATAACATGATCCTGAGTACTTACGACAACACCCACGACTCCGCGTCCGCCCCGGTTCCTACCTTTTTCTTCACTCGCCATGTCACCACTCTCACTCTTGTGGCTCGTTTCGCTGGGATTATTTCACTGTGCTGCTGCTCAAATACTGGGAACCATACATCTCTATACCAGCAGTAGCTGCGAAGGAAGCCACATGTCATGCGGCAACATTCCTCCAAATGGATGTTGTACAACTGGAGGAGACGTTTTCGCTTCTGCTTTCCTTGTAACCTCCCGGCAACCAGGATTGTAATTCTTCCACCATYATGATTTATTCAGCACAGTCTCACACATGCTCCATAGCCTTCAAGTTTACTCAAATCCGGTTTGCTCTGGTGTTCGACGCCGGACAAATGTGCTGAATTGTTTACAGCCTAGCTTTGCTTGCAAGTCTCATTCTATCCAAACGCCGCACATACTGACAGGTCCCATTTTCCATAGTTCCCTCTGCACGATGGATAAATTCGCCTCAGAAGCGTGACGAAGCCAAAGCGGAGACAGATAACGACRATCCCCTCATGTCGGAAGATTGCCGAAGACCAGACTCCGTAACTATCATTAATGACAATGGAGACGAAATGACGGTCGAAATACCCGAGGGAGAAAATACCGAGTACGAGCATGCGTTTTTCGAAGGCGACTTCGCGAAAATATTCGAGTTCGCAAACCTTGGTTCCCTCTCCCAATTTTTTGGGTAGACTTCTCTCGTTTCCYATTCTATATTGTATCATTATTGCCTGACTTCTTTTGAAGCTAGAGTAGCCCTGAATTRTCTGTATCTCATCATTGCTAGTCAATGTATAGCTTGTTTAAAAACGGAAACCTACGCTTTACCTCTTCCTCATTCGGGGAGCTCGTTCAAGTTGACGCGGTTTACTCGCCTCCACAGCATACCCGTCTGCACAGACTATGAGCATCATAAGAACTGGCCCCAGGTGGATCCAGGAGACAATGCAGCCCGTTGGATCGGCGGTTCCGACCCTGCCCCTCTGATCTAGGTTCGAGCCCAAGATTACCCTTCGTTAAGAACATAACAAAGCGAATCACCCAGGTGGACTATGGTCTATCACAAGCATGTATTGAGACAGAAGTGGCAATACCTCCGGCACCAACGGTGGTGATACCATCAATTACATAGCGCAGCCACATGGTTGTGTATGGGATCTTCTGTCTCTCAAACTTCGAGCTTCAGCCCGGCGAGGGCTCGAAATATGGAGCACCAGACAGGGTACGCACAGCATTTAATAATATTGCTRCGAACATGATGCCCTCCGTACGTCGATGATGGGGCTTGAATCAGAGGTAATCAGTAGATAGAAAATATACAGATCCTAGGATCCAGCAAGACAAGCTGATAAACAAAAGAAAGATACATCGAAAGTATCTCCACACCTAGGATCCAGCTGGAATCCTACGATGGTCGGAGTACCATCTAAGTACGACGAGAGTAWTTACAGTACCATTATTAACCAGGTAATGAAGAGCAATGGTCGTTGCTAGGGATATATGATAAGGTCCACAATATGTAGCTACTGTGTCTATGATGCACGTTGATGTGTCCAATATCAGCACTGCTCTCATTTCTTAGAAAAAGAGCAAGCTCATAAACTCAACTTTTTGGATGGTGGCTTTTCTCGCAGCACTCTTTATCCCCCTCTCAGAAGCAACATTACTTGGCACCCTGTATGACCAGCTTGAATGTGCACATGGTGCCCCCTGTTGAAATTATTGGGTGGTACAGCTCAATATTGTTTCTTTTATTCTTTCTTTATTTCATATATTCCCATGGACACTGTAGGTACATGATATGGGCTTATTATCTATTTGTAGCTACAACGATTGGTTCTACATTACTGAGTAAATAGTTGTACATACCTTTGTAGTACTTAGGTAGTGGCCCTAGCACTCGAGGATCCCAGTTTCTTATTACTGGATCCTAGGTGCGCTGATATTCTCATTGTTTCCCTATCAGTTAACTAACAGTTTCTTATTACTGGATCCTAGGTGATCTAATATATTTACGATTGATTCGTGATTATCCTCCTGCACCATTCTACACTCTTGTTAGGTTATGGGCCCTGCTAGCAATTCTTTGTCCAAATCATCCTTGCATTTTGCCAAGCTCAATGGCAACAATTTGTCACATGCCGATTCACACTCATGCAATAAGCATGCTCGTGCATTCTGAGGACAAGGACTTCCTTCTATTTATTCCCCATCATTCCCTTTCGCATTTTTGTGCATTTGCACACCCATTTGATTATTACCTTCCCATCATTCCCAGGTGCCTCCTGCTTGTGTCTTAGTAAGTTTATTCCTTTTGCAAATATCCCTGTTGTTTGTACATAGCATCATCACTCCCTATCCACCTTCATCTTCTCCATTCCTCTATTGTTATTATTTCAAATTAACTACAGTATATAAATTGTAGCATCTGCACATTTGTATTCTTTAGTTAGAAAATCAACTTAGCTTCCTTCTCCATCACTCTCATCTCCTTCTCTCATCCAGCATGACTCCATTCAACTAGTGCTTGTGTTCCATTGCACTCCCTCTTGTACTTCATCAAGGAAAACATCATGTGCATGCACACTCCATTGCCTGTTGCCAAATTGAGGACCATGATCCAAGGAGGGTGCAGCACATATGCTGAAGCCAACCATGACCCCCATGCATGTTCTCCCACTTCTGCCTTCTTATTCCTCAGTCTTAACAGTATTTTCTAACTAAAACTCCTTGTTTGTGTTTTTGCTTCCCTTGACATTTTCACATTTATCTTCGCTCATGTATTTTGTACATACCATGTCACATACTAAGGCTACCGCTCATTGATTGTGCAAGTGTGGGTGTAGCTAAGAATAGATATAACTAAATATAGAGTGTGTCCATAGTCATATGACTAAATATAGTAATACATGTGAAATAGAACATGAACATGATAAGAATAGAAACTATTGATGATAAGTCCATATATAGATGTGTGGGCAATTATTAGGGCAACCTGAGGGAGCTCTAACCACTCAGTGAGCTAAAGCAAACCTGTAGGGGAATCCTAAGTATATTAAATGAGTGTAAGTAGATACTACAAACATACCTGCAGGGAAATCCTAAGAGAATAGGATGAGGAAACCCCTGGAGGCAAAAACTATCTAAGTACATGTATTACATCAGCAATAGAACTTGTAGGAGGTTTGTCTGAAGTATCTAAGCACTACACAAACACAGCAAAGGCAGAGGTGAATGAAACAAATGAGGAGTAGARTAGTGAATGRATAAATGACTTGTGTAATTTAAAATGAAAAGAGTGTCCAAGGAAACTCAAAAATAGTGAATGGGAGAGTGAGGGGAATGTCTGGGAAACACTTTGACCATTCTAGTGTGGGAGTAGCCCTTTGGCTATGTATGAATGCAACATGCACATGGACTTTAAATAGACATAGATAGATGCATGGACTCTTAGCTTAGACTAGATAGGCCCTGTAAGGGGACACTTCTGGACACCACCCAGAGTCTTTTAGAGAACACCCGAAATCTTCTAAACACCACCCAAGGCCTCTCAGACTCCACCCGAAATTGCTCCCCTACCATCGATTTACCCTCGGATCCCTTCCCAGCCTCTTAGTCTGTCCACCTGAGACCCTTAGGCACACACCCGACCCTCAGGCGCATCATCTCAGTACATTACGGACACTCCCCTTATAGTATAGATCAGCCCTTGGGCAGTAGTATAAGTAGTGTACGCGACCCAAGAGAAACCTTACTTGATTCTCTTAGGTTTCTCCCCGGTTAGATGTGTAGTAGCTTACCAGTCTGTGAATGACACTTAGGTTTCTCCCCGGTCAGTTTATTGCCGCGACACAGTATGCTTCGGGTGGTGTCCAGAAGTGTCCCCTTACATCTATCCCCCCCTTAAGGTYGCGACGAYTYGGCGTGATGAGAGTTGAACAGACGTTGGAAGGGAATTGACCGAAATGTGACTGCTCGGAGCATCCGAGGGGCACCTGGGTTGAGATGGTAGAAGTCGGCCACACACTCGGGTGCATGTACATCATCCGAGTTTTCCCAAGAGTTTTCTCCGGAGCTGAAGTCTTTCCACTTGGCAAGGAACTGGAGGCATTGGTTGTGAATTCGGCTGTCCAGGATTTCTTCTACTTCCCATTCCTCTTCGTTATTCACTAAGATAGGAGCAGGAGGTGGAATTATTCGGCGGCCAGGGATGGGATCTTTGGGTGCTCGGGTAAGTTTCACAACATTGAACACAGAGTGCAGTCTTTCCATGGACCTTGGTAGTTTGAGGCAGTATGCATTTGAGGTGATTTGTTTCTCAACTGTATAAGGCCCGAGTCTTCGGTGATCCAGTTTCTTGGAAGGTCGAGTGGTGCATATGTCTGAGGCATCAAGGAATACTTTATTGCCTGGTTGAAACATAGGGGTTGGCGTCCGATGTTGGTTATAGTACTTTGCCATGTTGTCTTTGGCTTTTGTGAGTGCTGCCTTAGCCTCTTCTAGTGATGACTCCATCCTGGACTTAAACTCATTCACAGTCTCCAGCCGAGAGGCTCTTTGTCTCAGCTTGAAACCCATGTGTGGATCTCAGCCGGTGTCAAGCATGAATGGGGAGTGTCAGGTGGAAGCGTGTATATGGTTATTGTGTTAAAATTCGGCTAGGGGGAGTAGGTCGTGCCAGTCGTTCTGCCTCTGATTGATAAAGAGTCGTAGGTACTGGTCCAGTTCCTGGTTCACTCATTCTGTCTGCCCATCTGACTGAGGGTGCCACACAGTAGAGGTTGCTGGTTTAATGCCCAAAAGTCGATAGAGTTCTCAGGTGAATGCAGCAGTGAACTGGGGACCTCGATCTGAGACGACTTGCTGTGGTAGTCTGTGAAGCTTCCAGACATGATGTAGAAATAGCCTAGCAGTGCCTTTGGCTGTGAGTGTTGTGTGGGTTGGTATGAAGTGGGCCTGTTTAGAGACTGAATCTATGACTGTCATAACCACATCATAATCATTAGAGTCTGGGAGTTCCACTACGAAGTCAACACTAATGGTGTTCCAGTGCAAGTCAGGGATTGGCAGAGGTTGGAGCTCACCAACTGGCAGCCTTCGGATGGGTTTGGTCCTCATGCATAGATCACAAGTGGTCACATATTGACCTATATAATGTGACATCTGCAGCCACCAGTAATTTTGGGTGACCAGTTCAAGAGTTTTCCATCAGCCTGCATGTCCTGCAACTTTGGAGTCATGATGTAGGCTTACTATACGACGCCTTAAGTTGGGGATGTCAGGGACATATATCTTTCCTCAGTAGAGTAGGAGTCTGTCTGAGGTTGACCACTCTGCGCTCCGAAGAGACTTAGTTGAGGAGTTGCGAAGGTTTCGGGCAGCCTCGGCTGTAGCTTCCTTGTGTTTATTGTTGGCATTCCCTCATCTGATCTTGCTGAGAATAGAGTGTTCCTCTCCTCGTAGGGTGATCCCTTCTAAGGCCTGGATGGCGAATGGTGATGGGGGTAGTAATGTGATATCTTCGTTGTCTTTGGCACCCGACCCATGGTCGGCTCTTCTTGACAATGCATCTGGCTTCCCCATGGTTTGGCCGGGGCGGTAGTGTAGGGAGAAGTTGAATCAGGAGAGGTAAAGGGACCAGCGGGCTTGCCTTCGGTTGAGTTTTTGAGCTGTCATGAAATACTCCAAGTTTTTGTGATCTGTCCAGATCTCTACTTTCTCGGATGAACCTTCGAGGAAGTGTCGCCATTCTTCTAAGGCTCTGATGATAGCAAGCATTTCTTGTCATGGATCTTGTAGTTCCTTTTGGTGGGTGAGAGAGATTTGGAAAGGAAGGCTACCAGGTGCCACTTATCATCTTCAGCTGAAAGTTGAGAGAGTACTGCGCTGGTTGCGAAGTCTGAGCTGTCCGCTTCCACTCTGAAGGGTGCTCAGTCATCGGGTGAGGCTAGTACTGGAGTTGAAGTGATGGCGAGCTTTAATGTGTCGAAGGCTTCTTGTTCTGGTGAGTTCCAATGCCAGTTTACATCGTGACGGATGAGGTTAAATAGAGGTCGGCCGATGTGTGAGAAGTCACGGATGAATTGTTGATAGAAGTTAGTGAAGCCTAGGAAGGACTGGAGTTTGGTTTTGGTTTTGGGTGTGGGCCAGTCCTTTACTCTGGCAATCTTGATTGGGTCCATCTCAACTGTGTTTTCCGAGACTATGAGGCCTAGGTATTCTATCTGTGTTTTCTCAAATTTGCATTTCTCCAGTCTGAGGTAGAGCTTGTGATGCCAAAGGATTTCCATGACTTGTCATACTACTTCCCAGTGTTCCTCTCAGGTTTTAGTGAAGATGAGGATGTCATCTAGGTAAACCACGACTGTACCCTCTACAATTAACTCTCGGAAGATGTCGTTTATCATGGTCTGGAATGTAGCTGGACTGTTTGTAAGTCCAAAGAACATGACAAGGGGTTCAAAAAGATTTCGGTTGGTTCTGAAAGCTGCCTTCCATTCATCTCCGGGTTGAACTTGAACATTATTGAACCTCCAGCAGACATCTAATTTAGTGAAGTATTTAGCCCCCTGAAGCTGCACGACCAGCTCAGATATGAGGGGTAAGGGATACTTGTTCTTCACTATAATGGCATTGAGGGCCCTGTAATCTTGGACAAGGCGTAATGAACCATCCTTCTTTTTGATGAAGAATACTGGCAAAGCCATTGGAGACTTTGAAGGGCAAATTTGGCCAGACTGAAGGTTCTTGTGGAGGAATGCATCAAGTTCCTTTTGTTCCATAGGTGATAGTGGGTAGACCTTGCAATTTTTTGTCTCAGAGTCCGGAATGAGCTCGATTGCATGGTCCCATGGCCGGTGCTCAGGTAGTGAGTCGAAGGATTCTTTTTCGAAGACAGCTTCAAAGTCGTGTAGATATGATGGAACTCGGTCCTTGAAGTTACTGATAATATCCAGACTTTTCTGAGAATTTTGGGTGAAGGCTTCGGCTAACTGTTGAGACATAGTTGAGCTTGTGGAGATCTCCTCAGCCAAGGCTGGTCTAGGGAGAAGTCCAGTTGCAAATATATGATCCCCTTCATCTATGACTTCAGCTGTCTCGGGTGCAATCTTGGGTGACCCTTCATCCTCCGTAAATGATGGGAGCAGTCCCAACCTACAAGTTCGGATGAGTTTTGTCCGAAGTTGGTTGGCTTTTCGCTCTGCTTGGGCTTGGTCTTGACACTCGGTGCATTGACTGGGACAGTGAGATAGTGTGACTTCGCCTGTTTGCCAATTGATCTCTGGATTGTGTTGCTTGAGCCAGGTGAAGCCTAACAATAGGTCCTGATTCCCGAGGTTTGTGACTGCTAAGACAGTGTGTTCTGCATGACCCTTATAGTGAAGCACTAGGTCTACCACATCCAAAATCTGGCCAGCTGCATTTGGGGAACCATCAACATTGAAGACGGGGATGGGCTGAGAGAGAGCTCGGGTGGAGAGGTGGTGTTTTTGGACAAACTCTTGGCTGATGAAAGAACCAGTTACACCTGAGTCTACAAGGGCTTGTACAGACATACTTTTGGCCAAGTCCATGGTTTCTAACTCAACTTTCAGTTGAAGTGACCTTGGGTGTGTCTCTAGTGAACTGATGACTGGACGAGCCGGGATCCATTTTCCCACTTAGGGCGGCAATGTTTAGCAAGTCTCGTGTGGGTTTTACTTGGAATATCTGAAGAGGGGGGTGTGTCTTTAGGTGCAGGGGTATCGGCAGAATCATTATGCATTTCATCTACCGACAGCACAGTGAATCTATTAATGAGTTGCGACAGGGGCACACCAGTCATCTGATGCATCTCTAAAAATCCTCTTCAGCCACTCTTCCAAGGTCATCCGAGACTTTGGTCGAAACCTTGGATGCCTTGGCATCTATATCTGCATGCCACTGCTGCAGGATTTGATCACATTCATCCGAGTCTAGGTATCAAACGTCAAAGCAAAGGGGGCATTCGGCCTTCCAATGATCAGGAGCCTTACACCAGTGACAAGGTCCTTTTGGGAGGGGAGATTTCTGCCTACTTAGGTCAATGTCCATGGGGACAGGATTGCCTGGCATAGGGAACACTGAGGTGAGGGGTTTGGAAAACGGAGGGGGGGCGGTCGAGGAATTTCAGGTCAGGGCTCGGAAGGGTGACTGAGCAGTGGGGAAGTGTAGGAGTCCACCCGAGGATTTTGTGGGTGGGGGTGGCAGTCGGGAGTTTGCTCAGAAAGCCTCATTGGCCATCCAAGATTGGTCTACTCACTGAGCTGCTTGGTACCATCCACTCACATCCGAGTCCGAAGGTCAGCCAGCTGGCATGGTGGCTACCGGGTCTTGGATGGAGGGTCGGAGGCCTTTTCAGAATTTCATCACTATGACCTTTGGGTCCCTATAGCCCGACTCAGCTATTAGGAGCTTGAAGGAGTCGAGATAGTCCTTGACTGTCCGGTCTCTTTGGAAGTAGGACATTGACTCCAGGGCATTGAGCGCATCTGCCTTGGAGTTGACAGGGAAGAACCTTGACCGGAACTGGTTGGCAAAGCCATCCCAGTTCTTGAATGGGAATTCACCTGAGACTTCTTCTGCTTGGAAGAGTTCATCCTTCCACTGTGCTGCTCAGCCAGACTTCATGTAGGAGATCACCCACAAAATGTGTTGCTTGTCTGAGTGGAAATGGGTTGGACATAGCCTAATGTACAGTTGACACGCATTGAGGAATGCGCGTCCAGAGGTGTGAGAGCCATTGAAGTCAGGTGGGGTTGACACCTTGGCTTTCGATGATAGAGTTGGAGGGGGGGAGTTGGACCAAGCCAGGAGGGGAGGGGAGGAAGGTAGTAGGGGTTCGGCAGTTGAGGGTATTAGAATGGGAGCCAGGCTGGCCATCGGCCGAGTGAATGCGTCCATGAAATTTCTGAGTGAGTCTTGCAGACCCTTGACACTGTCGGACATGGTTTGCTCTGCTACTGTTTGCTGAGCCTTCATCATGTCCATATCAGATATGAGGGCCCGAACAGCTTCCTCGAGGGTGAGCTGTTGCAGTTCTTGGGACATTATGGGAGAGGAGGGGTTTTTTGGAAGGGAGAGTGGTGTGATGTGTGAGGCAAATTTTCTGCCATCCG
>JAECYV010000021.1:0-12774 GCA_023014305.1 Lepiota subincarnata
AATTCGTAAAGGAGCACAATATTCGCTTCGTTGTCAAGAACACTGGCCACGAGTTAGTCGCGTTATTCGTTTCTCCCCTTCATATCTCATATATTGCGGTAGCTACATGGAACGATCCACCGGCACCGGCGCGGTGTCTGTATGGATGCACAATCTGCGCGGAATCGATTTCATAGAAAACTTCAAGTCCTCCAAATACAACGGCCCCGCGTTCAAAGCCAGTGCTGGCGTTGTTGGTGGAGATATTTTAACCGCAGCTAACCAGAAGGGACTTATAGTCGTTGTCGGAGAGGCCCCCGTAAGGCACCGCGTTCTATCCTTCGGCAAATTATACTGATAGACTACCGCTAGACGACAGGCTTTGTCGGAGGATATATTCAAGGTGGCGGGCACTCAATCTACAGCTCAAAATATGGCCTCGCCGCAGACCAAACACTGTCATTCGAAGTCATCACGCCTCGAGGAGACTTTGTCACCGCGTCGCCAACCGAAAACGCGGACCTGTACTGGGCTTTGAGTGGTGGGGTGCGTACAGTATCACCAGATCGCGTGCATCTTCCGCACCTCTGACAATATCACCCATTCAGGGCGCTGGAACCTATGGAGTCGTGTGGTCCGTAACCGTGAAAGCCTTCCCAGACACTCCTGTTACGACAGGGACCATCCAATTCAGTGCTCAAGGGATCTCTCAAGACACCTACTGGGACATGATCTCAGTCTACATGTCTCTCACCTCCTCCTTCCCCTCCGTTCCCATCTTCACGTTCGGCATCTTCTCCAACACCAGCTTCCTCTTACCCTTGTTTGCYCTCAACCGCASCACGGATGACGTCRCCAMYGCCCTCAGGCCTYTAACCACAGCACTCGAYCRGCGAAATATCACATATCAGTMCTCAGCGACCACGTTCCCGACATTCCTGCAGGCCTTTTCTAGTATGGCYTTGTTCCARGATACAGACGTTGGGGTTTTCCAGATTGGCGGCAGGTTRCTACCGGYGTCGTTGTGGRACAATAATARCACTGTAACCAAGGTGGTGAAYACGATGCGTCAGGCCGCAGACGCTGGTGCCGGGATCTTGGATGTGACAGTACGGCCGACAAAGCAAGTCGCCGGGAACCCCGACAACGCGGTTTTGCCAGCATGGCGGGACGCCCTACATACATTTTTTGTTACATTGTGAGTTATTCCCGTTTGCTGTTTGATCCGTTTGATAAGGTTTTGTTTTGTTGATCTTCGCGGCTTTTACAGGCCAATCGGCGACCAGCAGAGCACGGCTTCGATTCTGCAAGATCAACTTACTATCGCTAACACACTCCTTGAGCCGTTTAGGCAGCTGAGCCCGACATCTGGCGCTTACATGAACGAGGTGATTGTCGAATTGCTTTTATCTCTGCTATTCTCGCACTCATGTGTTTTTCCCTCTCTATCCTCGGCTACCTCCTATTCCAGGCCGCTTTCAAAGAACCCAACTTCCAGACCGCCTTTTACGGAACCAACTATCGCCGCTTGCTCTCCATCAAGGATAAATACGATCCGGACCAGATCTTATATGGAGCTATTAATGTAGGCGGCGATCGGTGGAGAGAAGTTGCAGGTGGAAGGTTGTGTAGGGCCCATTAATGAGGACTGGTTAAGAGATATTTGGACAATATATATTTTGCATATTATTCGATAGTATTTATAATGGACGAAGGCATTTCTTTGTCTGGAAAGCTTATCGGAGAAGTAGACCTTGAGAACGTGAGTGCGAACCTCCAAACACCAGGATCAAGCGATACGAAGGTCGAAAATGCCCATGATGTTCAACACCATCAGCGTGCTTCATGGTATATCGCTGTAGTTATCAATTTCAATAACTACCACTATTACATTACCCCCTCCCAACCACCTTACTTATTTACTTATTCGCCGATCTGAAACGTGTGGAATGGGCCCTCCATCAAGGATTGGAGGTTGCACAGGTCAAAGCAAGGCATAACATCACCCAAGTGGAACATTTGACGATATGATACCGTTCCTTCTTACACATCAGGAGTTAGTAGATTTGCAACTCTGGAGTCCTGCCACGGCTAAGTATTTTCCCGGCGTACGTTTCTCCGAGTATTTTTAGATCCGGTCTTAATGGAGTGGTGAGACTGTTGTGAGGGCCGGTGATGCTGTGTTTCTCGAACACCAACGGGTCACTCGCTTAGTATGGTACCCCACCGGGGTATGTCATTATGTCACTGTCCAGATATCTACCACTCATCACTGATCCGTGATGCATGAAAAGATATGACAGATATATCAACATTTGGGCGTTATCTAATCTAATAGTTACGAGACTAAGAACAGGTCTATAATCTAGTTCGGGATCCAGACTTGGCGATTAGCCGTGAAATAATCAATCAGACGCCTATGTCCCATTTCTTTAACTTCTGCATTGTAGTAGTCCACTTCTTTCCCAAGAGCAATTTCTTGGTCCATCCAAAGCATCGTTTTTGCATAGTCATCTGGCAAGCCGAAGCCCTTCCAGAAGGCAATGGATTCGTCGTCTGTCAGGCGCTTGTGGACAATTTTCCTCCCGAGGACCTTGCTGAGGAGTTCGGCAGTCTAAAAAATCACGCAGTTAGCATTGCGATAGAACACGGAGGGGTCGACTTACTTCATCATAGGTGAATAACTCTGGCCCAACGATAATATGGTCAGTATTGTGGCTCTTTTCATCAACCAAGGCTCTGAAGGCAACGTCGGCAATGTCATCGACTGACACCCAAGGAACTTTGCCATCCTTTGCTGCGGAGAGGATCATGTTGTCTTCGCGGATTGACTTGTAGTACATCATGGCGAAATTTTCTACGAAAAATGATTATCAGACATTAAGTTGTGCAGAATAACTTCGATAACACGCTTACGGAAAAACCACGATGGTCGTAGGACAGCATAGTCCACGCCGCGATTGGCAAGATATCCATGCACCAACCCAATTGGCGGAACGCCTGCTGGGGTGCAAGACCCGCTGATAAGCACAAATCGCTTAACTCCCTTTGAAATGGCGAGCTCGACAAATTCTTTGACGATGTCCAACATGTCATATACGTGCGGCCCGACGAGGTAGACGCGATCGATGTTGGGATCGGCTTTGAATGGGTTTTCGAAGGAAGATGGCTCAAGCCAGTTGAAGTACACTCCATTGAATGGTGGAGGGATCTTCGAACGYGCRGCGAGCAATACAGGGTAGTTYGCGTCCTTCAAGAGGCGAGCGACGCGACCGCCTGTCTGCCCTGTGCCACCAGTAACAAGGATAGTCATCGAAAATGTTTGGAGAGGTTGGAATGTAGAGGTATCGTGAGTGTGCCCGGGGATCGATTCTAATCGTGCGAGTCCTTTTAAATTAGCACATGATTCATGGGGCGAGCACCCGAGGCTCGAGGTATTTCCACCGATGGCGTCGCTCCTCGTCGCCCATGCAATCTGTCGTGGTTTGTTCGGAAGCTAGATAAAGCCATTAGATTTATCCGCATCAGCGTTCATGAGTATGTCGTCCTCGTACGAAGTCCGCGTCTGCTTTTTAAAACGTGTCCGAGGTTATCGCCTTGATCATTGGACGATCCTAAGCCTATTTCACTAGGTCCTTAGTGTCTTCCAACCGGACATTTGGTGACTCCGTTATTGATTGCTGCAACTGCGGCTAACGATTCACAGCCACTGAGATCATGCTACAATTGGGGAAAGCCGTAGCTTTTTGATTGGCTCTCGTGGGTAGATGTGTATCGGCATGTATCGTTGTGGGGCTAGGGGAGATTAGACCACCCGATGTACCTCCGATGTCGATTCGGACCAAATATTAGACCCTCAACAATGTTAACACATTGTTGATATGCCCCCCCGTGCCCGAGGACCCTGCGCTATTTTTATCGTCCGGCTACGTCCATGTGTCAACTTTGCGCCTTGGACTCCTATCCTTGCATTAGCATTGCATTCTATTTGCCACCGATAACATCGATGGCGATCCAGTTGGGCTGTGGTGTCATAATTTTGCCAAACTTATATACATACCGGCCGCTGGAACAGAGAAGGATCCCAAGGCCCCAGTCGTTTCACATCTACCTCACAAAACTACTTTCGCTCCTCTTCTCAACATGCCCGCCCAAGTACACGATATCTTTTTACAAAAGCCGCACCGGTTGCTCACGATCCTGCCAACAGGTAATCCCAGGAGCCTCGCTGAACGAACGCGCCAATAAGCATCCGCGAGCCGAGAATTTGAGCGTCACGAGGCTCAATGATCACCGCCCGGCCTACACCCCGCACTACCTCATGAGCTCTGTCCAGAGCATTGAGAAGGGGAAGCCCATCCTTCTTTCATTCCCCGGCACAACGGTTATTTACATCCTCGAGGGTATGCGCTTGGGTTTAAGGCACCATTGACACTCCCCTGACATATTATGTTTAACAGGTGAGCACACATTAGAGGATAAGGGCAAACCCCCCGCAGGCGAAGACATTTTCAAGGTTGTCGCAGGGGACATCATCAGTATTGACAAAGGAACACTTGTTACCTGGACCACCCCCTCGAAAGGAAAATGTAGGTTGTGTGCAAGATGTGATTAGTTCAGCTGCTTATTTCTTGCTTCTCAAAATATAGTCTTCAGCTTGGTTTGGGCCCCTTCCACTTATCACCCAGAAGACTTGGTCATCACCGCCTGAGTTTTCCTAGTGTACTTCACAATGTAACTAGTTGTATATAGACTATAAAACCAGGGTTGACTGGGTGTCGTCCATTATTGCACCGTGGGACGTGAGGGTTGAGGGCGACGCAAATGTCGAAATGCGTGCATACCCAGCTTGACATCTATTGTCTTTTTTTTCTTTTGTATATTCACCGTGAATAGTATAGGTACATTAATATAACTAGCTAGTAACATCAACAGAGCCTGTATTATGCAGCAAACAGTTGTATAGTACATAGCCCTCGTCGTACATAGCAGAAGGTCCACCCCCCCCCCCCCCCAAGGGTCCAGGTTTCCTCCTGGGATCCTGATTGATCCTATATATACCAAGTCTCTTTTTTATAAGTTTCCATCTCTCGTTAGCAAAGCCTTTTATAATTTCCAAGAAGTGACGCCTTGCTATACATGCATGTTCGACATCTTACCTGAGGCGGCTCGAGTACCTCAGAATCTGTCAATTCTCACTGCGTTTCTCGAATACTGTCCGTTTGTCCGACTCGCTACACACTGCAACAATTTGTCATTCTCAGCTCGAACATCAAGTGTGCATAAATGCGGGCCCTAATGTAGTGGGATCAGAATTTAAAAACTGGAGATAGGACAAGTACATCACTTACTAGGACTCAGTGCGACAACTTAGACCTTGGGTGTATCCGAGAACTACCGGATAACTCGATAAATATTTTTAGGCAGGGATATTAACTACAATAATTCGGATGATCATCTCGACGAACTAGTCGTTCTATTATCCCCCGACTATCCCTTGGTTTTCTGCGGCCTATACCAGAATAGGTGCGGCTCACCGCAACGAGGGTTTGACGAGTTCCCGGTATCACCATGCCCTGCGCCATCAAAAACAGACACTCTGAACTAGCGCAAGCTCGTACCCACAAACCCGGTAAAGGGTAAGCGATAGTTTATGACGGCACTTGTGTGCAATTGTGGGGTATATACCAGAAATGACCAATGACTTCGGTTCCGAATAATATTGTCAAAGATAACCGGCGATGCCGGTGGCTGGCCAAACCCGGTCGGCGGTCACTGGCATAGTCGGACCACGGAGGTGAAGTGTTATGTATACAGTCATAACGTCGATCAGTAGCAATGTTCCAATAAGCCTCCCCAAGATTTTCTTGACCTATCAGCGATTCCAGAAACTATTTGGTACCATTTGTATCCCGAAAACATATATATATCTCACCGAGAATCAGTGTTGACACGATCGAGCATTATACTACAGCTCCGGAGTGCTGGCAAGTCCCAACGCCTTCTGAGGACGGGAACCTTTTTTCGTAGACTATTCTCACTGTTACAGACATTCCATGACTTTACCCTACTTAGTGTGACAATTTACATATATTGCTCCTGGACGGGGGTGTCAGCAGCGCAGGAATGGCGCTCCGGCTCCTTATCAGTGGATTTTATCCGAAACCGATATCATTGTTCACGTTTTTCTTCGTACCCCGCAACTGTGCCGTTGTGCAACTAAATTCATAGGCGTTCCCCATCAGTCACTCCCCAATCAGACGTAGCAAGGACTTGGCGGTCACCCAAGGTGAACAATTCATGATGCATAACGTTCATTCGACATACTACGTAAAAGACAGCGTCGAACATAATATTTCTACTCAAACTATTCTCTCAGACATTGGTACTCCCATTCAGAAACCGCTGACATCCGCAACGATGTCGTCAGGCCAGTATTTGGTGGGGGACCAGATGACACCGAAAGCTGCAAACAACAAATGAGTATGCTTGAAAAATCGCACTATGGTGCTTAAAACATGCCTTTCCCTGAGACAGGTGCTGTCCATTTGAGGAGGGAGCCATTTTCAACATAGACAAAGTCACCGGCGGTGACATCGAAAGGTTTATGGGGGTTGTTCCTATCCTGCACAGTGTAATCGCCTGTGGCAAAAATAATTGAATATACTGGCCCTTTATCCTTTGGAATGTGAAGCATACCCTCGACGATGTAAATGAAGGTCGGACCAAGATAAGTACCACCGATGGGCATTCCCTGTCCGATAGTATGAACGCACGGCATCAGGTAATGAGAAGCGTCTGTAGGACGCTCCTCAATAATCCTGTTCAGTGACAAGTTGTTAATGCCCTCGACAGTGCGACTGCGACCTTCCAACGAAGCAGGAGTGATGACCTGTCATTGCAGGAGTAAGCTGAAATGTTTGACATAGACAGTAAAGGGGTAAAGGCAGTACTTTGATACCCATGATATGAGAGGCGTTCAAAACTTAGGAGGTGGGTATGTGTGTTGGATGGCTACAAATTTGCACTCAGGCTTTATCCCTCGTACTCTCGGCTGTGGCATCCCTCCACCGGCTATTTGTTGCATCTATCTCGCATCTGGTCCCGAGCGCCTTGGTGTTGTATCAGAGATGCGAGCGGCCTCGAGGATTTTGTCAGTTGATGTCGAGGACGTCGGAAGTGTGGCGTCGTTCTTAGCTCCAAGATCTTAGAGGATCTGAAGAATGGGGTTGCTTCTACGCGTTTCACCATTTGGGGCGATGTGGATATGCATTCATCATGCCATACCACCACTCAAATAAGTGTAAACAATCCATTCCTTCTTTGCTTCTGAACGTCCGGACCGCCTTACGGCCGTTACCCTGGCCTGGGGGCCGTCGGAGTGATGAAAGACCCCTTTGGCCAGGATAACAGTTCGGCTAGTTTGGAGCACCCGATCGATCTGTCATCTCTATCTCAGTTCGATGATCACACCGTAGTCCTCGAGCTCAAGCTATCACGACAGTATAATTTGAAAGACAGTCGCAGCTATTTCGACTTCACCTGGATTCGTATCCTCAATGGCGGACCTCCAAACTCTGAAGAACACGTTCAAAGGTGACCTCGTCACCCCCGCGGACCCAGACTACGCCAAGGCTATCGCTCGATGGGCAGCCAATGCGCAGCGGCAGGCAAAGGTCGTGGCCTTCGTCAAGGATCCGGCTGATGTTGTGCTTGCCATCAAGTACGCAACTTCCCACAAGCTACCCATTGCCATTCGTGGTGGTGGACATAGCCCTGCTGGTGCATCCTCGAGCGATGGCGGCCTGGTGATCGATCTGTCGAGGCACCTCGGTACCATCACCATTGACGCCGAGAAAAGGCTCGCTTATGCTGGAGGAGGCGCGCTGTGGGCAGCTGTTGACAAAGCAGCCATCGCACACGGATTGGCCACAGTAGGAGGAACAGTTAATCACGTATGGCCCTCTCGTTTCTCCACCTAAGCTTCCCGCTAACACCTGCTACAGACTGGTATTGGAGGGTATGTTGCGACCCACATGATCCGTTCCCAAACTCATAGATCGCTCTAGCCTAACCCTTGGAGGAGGTTATGGATTCCTCACCTCTGAGCACGGCATGACCGTTGATAATCTTGTTCAAGTATGCCCGCTCGATATGATCTTGCATTGGACAACAATTCTGATCTACGTATAGGCGACAATAGTCACAGCTGACGGTTCAATCATCACTACTAATGAAAGGGAACACCCAGATCTGTTCTTCGGCATCCGGGGCGGAGGTTCGAACTTCGGCGTCGTCACCGAATTCGTCTACAAGTTGCATCCTCAGCGCCGTACCGTATACTCTGGATTCCTTATCTACCCCCCATCCGCCCTGGAGAAGATTGTCTCTGTTACCGCAGAATGGTGGGCCAATGTGGGCGAGAAACAGGCCATGCTCCAGATCACGACAGTGGGACCCGATGGCAACGTATGTTTGTGAATCAATCATTATCGGCGAAAAGCACTAATAAAATACGTCCTGACAGCCTTGCATTATCATAATCCCATTTTATAATGGCACAGAGGCTGAGGGGAGAGCCAACTTCAAAGCCTTCCTCGATATTGGTACAGACATTTATTAGTTATAGCATGCACGATTTTCACACTTCTCCCAGGACCTGTGATGGACGGAACAAAAGAGATACCATACGAGGAACTGAATGCGCTACAGGTAAACTGTTTAATACATTTTCCGCGTGAAATCCGTTCTAATTTGAAACCACCCTCCCAGAACCCCTCAGCCGAGCATGGTTCTTGCGTCTACCTGAAGGGCCTTGCCCATCGCGAACCACACTATACCTCGATTTCGAAGGCGTATGACAAGGCAGTTGAGCTCACCAAGTCAACGGGGCTCAATTGCAATGTCATTTATGAGTATTTCCCCCTTGGGAAGGTTTGCTCTGTCCCCGCTGGTACCACTGCCTTCCGCCGCGACCCTACACCGAGCGTGTTGATTGGTATCATCTGGAAAGAAAATACGGAAGGATCCACCGACCTTGCTCGGAGCTGTTCTCAGCAGTTGGCCCAAATTTTGGCAGGAGCTCAACCGGAACTCACTGATTCACAGAGCCAAGGTTACGGTAATTATGGTGCGTACAATGTTGCGAAATCCCTAGGTACTGTGTTAGTGACACCATTCGTTTCATTCAGATGCCCAGGCTGTTACAGGTGAGAAGGATTGGGTTCCCGATAAAGCGAAGCTGGTGTTCGCGGAGAACTATCCCAAGCTCCAGAAAATCAAGAAGCAGTATGATCCCAACAATGTGTTCAATAAATGGTTCCCTATCACGCCAGCGTAGAGTAGATGAATGTACTTGGTGATACGTTTTCGTGATCGTAACCTCGAACTCGGCATTAATAAACACCCGATTATTCGGTCCTCGTGTTGTTACACATATTTGTTCGTCAGAACCAGGACAGCTTCTAGTCTCCACGATAGGAGTTTGAATCTTCAGTATGAGGTCGACGTTTCCTTTAAAAGCAATCACGCGCCTATCGCCCACATATAAGACAAGCGAGGTTCCAATCTTACGTCGATATTATCGATCCATCGCCTCTCACCCATCACCACAATGGTTCTTAACCACCTTCAATTTACCGTTTCTTCCCTTCCGGACGCGAAGAAATTCTACTTGCAAGCACTCGCACCGTTGGGATACGAAGAATATTACGTTGTCGAAGGCGTTGTTGTTGGCCTAAAGCCGGCCCACGGCCCACCCGATCTTTGGATGGGTGCTGCTAAGCCCGGTGACTCACCTAGCAAGGGATTGCACCTGGCGTTCGCCGCTAAAACCAGAGAGGAAGTCGACCAATTCTATGAAGCTGCTTTGTGCGTAYTYCRTGTTCTCCKGAWGRGATGAKTCCTAAYGATACYATTCAAATACAGGAAAGCAGGAGCAAAGGATAACGGCCCCCCAGGAGAGAGGAGCTACGTCCAAGGTTATTATGCCGCTTACGTCCTGGATTTGGACGGGAACAATCTTGAGGTGATGCATATTTGAAGGGTCGAAAAATACTGCGGGGGGATTAGCTGGATTGATAAGCAAATGGTCTACGTCTACTACCGAATACTATGTCTCGCATCGCCGTCTTGCTCGCTTCCCTACAACTTCCTTATCACGTAGAGATTGATTTTGATGAATTCGGTTGCATGCTTAGGCTGCGATAAATACTAAATATGTATGGCACTTAATTGCTACATGGGGGCGAGAGGGTCCAGCCGAGTTTCAGTTCAAGCGACCCGRTTTRATTCYCGTAYAAACTTATCCCCAGACATGRATGRYTGTACCCCAGGCCGACAGCAAACCAAGTGCTYTATACATCAATCCTGACTAGGCGACAGWATAGATCGTCTCAATAATKCCTCCGTTGATCCCGAAGATGCGCCTTCTCGTCAGCTGTTAGCCCTTCCTCAAAAGGTTTAAATGTGTTGGTCGCATCTATTAATGAACTCCTCAGAACTTGGACGCGTTGGGCGCTGCGAGGTATGATTGTGCAACGGAACGGACGAGGTGCGAGCGTAATGTCCTAGTGACGATGAGCCAGGTACGAGAGTGGAACAGATCTCTCATGTCTTACACTATTGTAGTCTTCGATATCAACCTTGATGGGTCGCATCGTCTCAGGATCCTTGGCAGGTTGGAAATCAAATGCCCAAAGTAGCCGCATTGTTATTAGATCCTGTCAGTTTGTGAGCGCAACATAACGTTAACTTTACACAGGAACGAACCATAGTGTCTTGGGCTAAATGCATGCCAGGACAGACACGCTGAAGCAGCGATTGTTAGTTTCTTCTGAAGCTCTGAGTTGCCATACATCGCTTGACATACCCTTCCACTACCGAAAACGAGAGTATCCCGGAAGTCTCTTCCCTGCTCCTTGGTTTTCGTACCGAAATCATTTTTCAGGTAACGCTCAGGATTAAAGGTATCTGGATCTTCAAAAAGATCGGGATCATGAAAAATCGCCCCTAGTCATAGGATTCAGCGACAAGAACAAAATGATGCAATGAGCAAGAAGAGTACACAAATTGACAAATAAGATTGCGTCTTGGGGTATCAGATGCCCCTTGTACTAGGAAATTGGTGTGAGATGGTAGGGTTCATGAAAGAGAGAGGGGTAAACCCACGTGTGCATCTTCAACCATAGCATGCGGTAACGCCATTGGCAGCACTGGTCTGTATCTAAGTACCTATAATTTTATCAGCGTCTTGATTTGATTCTAACTTGATGACTGGGCACCTCTTTGATGAGCGCGGCGATATATGGCATTTGCTTTATGTCATTAAGGATAGGGAGCCTCTCRTCTCCAATGGCAGCRTCGATCGCATCYTGRGCAGTTTTCTGAACGTCCGGAAAGGCAGTGATYAATAGGATAAGRGACATTAGGTAGGCTGCAGTTGTATCYGTGCCTCCTTCYAGTAGCACRATACCCAAGTAACTAGGGAACGGCACTTAGTCTAGGTCGATGTTGAGGAGCAAGAATTACACACTCACCCCATGGTAGCTCTCTCGAAACCCAGCTCTTTCTGTTTCACTATTATTTCCTCCATCATCGATATCGGGTCTTCGTCCCTCCGAACGCGATCTTCGCACTCCTGGTATAACCGCCAGTGCAACGCGTCCCTCCGCTTCTTCACATCATCGCAAGCTCGCATCCAAGGCGCCCATCTTCTTGGAACGTACTTGAGGAAGGGAAGTAGATCAATTGGGGGATAGTTTCCAGGGCCAACCGTATGCTCGAACGCGTGGAGTGCCTCGAAAAACGCTGCCGCATCAGGGGAGTTATAATGTGGTATCCGTGTGCCATAAACGATACTCTTTGCAACTGAATGAGTGTAGCGTCGAATCGCGTAGTAGAAATCCTGGARGGGTATCCTTMATACATGGGAGGRGTGTGTTTAGGGTYAGACAAACCTCTGGTTTGTCGAGTAGATCGGAAAGTAGCTGAGTGCTTTCTGCCTCTTGAATTGGCCGGTATCCCATCATGGCTTGAGGAGAAAGTGAGTGGCTCAGCAATTTTTTCAACGAGCGCAATTGGGAGCCTAACGAGGGTCAATTCATTCGCGCTGGCCCCATTGGATCCCAAACATACCACATTTCATGAACACCATATGATTCCCATCCGTAATTTGGTCAACCAGATACACCGACGGACGGCTACTCGCATTCCACCCAGTCGTATCCACGAGCTCCTTCACAGCGGTGGCACTTGAGAGGACGATCATGGTCCCGGAAGCTATCTTTAGCTGCGACAACTTTATCAAAGACCTGCTGGGACAGCGACCAATTCACCACTCACAGAGAATATATCGCCCCATTGCCGGGCCCATTTCTGAAACCTTATATCTGGTTAAAAAAGAAGCATATACATTTAAAATGAAAGATTCACTGGATATGTGGCTCAGAACGGGGGAAAATATGCAAATTCCCTAGGATCGGGATAGTTGGCGGTCCTGGTGGCAAGCTGGGTTGGCGTCTTGCAGCCTTCAACAATATAAAAGAAATACTGGCAAGGAGCAACAAGAGAGCGCCAACGTGTATGATTGACATCGTAACCAGAAGAAWGGCAAAKGGCRCTGRGTTCYTTGCTATATASGATCCTCATCRTTGGCTTTCGCCGAAGYGTGAGAGGGRCCAAATTGGACTRRTTGACCGTTCAGTCTCAACTTTGAAACCTTCCATTGTATTGTATTACTAATTGACAGGTGCACGTGTCATTTGAAGTGTRCTCASARAWAMAMRSGSMWYCSGG
>JAECYV010000021.1:16198-26300 GCA_023014305.1 Lepiota subincarnata
ATTGTTGGTAGTTATATTCATAACGGAATACTCCAGTGTCTCCGGGACCAGTCTCATGAGAAGTGCATGTGGCTTGAACCCAGAGGGAGGTGGGGACCCGGTAAGTCCAAGAAGTTGTGCCACACTCAAAAATAATGACCATGATTGCAAGGTAATCATGTCTGTATTACCCCAGGCCTCAGAATGTGCTTTGGACGGGATGGCACCTGGTAAATTTTTGGTGAACATGCTTCCAGCACGTCAGTGATATTTGTCAGAGCTTTGAGCAGGGCTTCGCTGACCACCCTAATTCAGTGCAACATGTTCCCAGTTGGGTCCCAGGCACTGGCTGGAAAAAGTATGTGGAACGCGGGCGAGAATTATGCAGCTTTGTTGTCAATGATCCTTGGAATAGAGCGCTGAAGATGATGGTGATCTCCTTATCATTGAAATCAGTGAAGCAACTAACATTTGGCTAGGAAAATGGAGACTCCAGTACCACTTCATTAATGTCCATGGCCCTCGAGAGCGGGGAGGAGCCTGACTCTGTGAAGTGGGCATCGGCTTCAATGTACATAGGTAATCTCGATCCCTCTCTCAACCCTTTCCCCTCTCATGACCTTCTTCAACCTGGCTACAGCTGGAACAGATACCGTGAGTTGCTATATCTCCGTCACGACCTTCTCCTGTCTTACAAACAAATTAGACTGTGGCAACTCTGCGCTGCTTCATCTTGGGCATGATACTTCACCCAGATGTCCAGGCTCGTGCACAAAAAGAGATTGATGCCGTAG
Organism: Lepiota subincarnata; assembly: GCA_023014305.1. Taxonomy (NCBI): domain Eukaryota; kingdom Fungi; phylum Basidiomycota; class Agaricomycetes; order Agaricales; family Agaricaceae; genus Lepiota; species Lepiota subincarnata. Next base: position 16,972 of record JAECYV010000021.1, read on the forward strand.
TTGGGACGGATCGACTCCCGACCATCGCAGATCGCGACAAGTTACCGTTCACCAACTCTATCATGTTGGAAGTCATGCGATGGCAGCCAGTAACACCTCTAGGTACGTAATGAGATTCTGGGTAAAGCCCTGGTTTGACAGGCACTCAGCTCTTCCTCACCGAGTTACGGAGGATGACATTTATCGAGGTGAGAATTGCCTTGTTCTGTGCATTAGATACCACGCCCAACTTACATAAACATGTTCAGATTGGTTTATCCCGAAGGGGAGTACGGTTCTTGCAAATACTTGGTAAGCCTATTCAATTTTCACTACAGGAAATGCTCATGGAAATGTATGGGTAGGGCGATGAGCCGGGATCCTGCTTTGTATGATGATCCCGATCTCTTCAACCCAAGTCGATTCCTTCCGCTTTTTGACCATTCGCTCGCGGATGAGAACACTAAGCCTCCATTCCCTCCCACCAACTTCATATACGGTTATGGTCGCCGGTAGGCAAACGAATTGTGACTGAAGCACATTCATCTGATCCCGAGTCCAGAATATGTGCAGGTATGCACTACGCTGAAGGCATGGTGTTCCTTACCATTGCCTCTATGCTGGCGACGTTCAATATCACCCGGGCAAAAAATGCAAGAGGAGAGGACATCATCCCAGAGCTGAAGTTTATGTCCTTATTAGTGCGGTATGTACTCTCTCTTAGAAAGGCGATCCACAGCTAAATATGGGACCGAAGGGAACCTGCTGAATTCCCTTGCTCCATTCAACCAAGATCGAACTCAGTTCGCTTATTGATTGAAAGAGAGGGTGAAAATTAGTGATAAAGCTTCCCGGCTACGACGAGGTGGCCTACAGGATGAATAATCTTCGGTTTTCATACATTACTCAAGCCCTTGTCCTTCCTATTGCTCCCCACCACACTATATCGTACCCATGTGTGCATCATCGCCCTTGAATTCAAGTTATCCGCATCCGAGTTAGTCGGAGTAGTCGAATTGAATAATGAATCAATCTAATAGTAGGCTTGGTCGTTTGGAAGTGAGAGGGATGATGCATTCTTCTAAACTACCTCGTCTCACCCAGATTTCATGGTACAAACGATCCGCCCTCATTGCCGTCAACAAAGCACGCGGTAATATTTTGACATGTACCCTATAACAGCCTATGCCTCTGAACACATCTTGCAACCATTAGGGTATTTATGAACAGCAGAGAATTGCAGGTGATACCAACCTCTTTTACCAACTATGCGCTGATTCATCAAAGACACATTCAATATAGTGAAAACGACCCCCTCTACAATTCACCAGGCAGTGTACAATACAATGACTGTGGACATACTTCTTTTGTGATGATGATATCCCAATGTATATAGATCAAAACGAAGGAGCTCATAACTATGCTAAGGAATATTTGGAGTGGATGAGGAATATGATGGTTTGATATAACGTCAGAAGGGTGAAAACACGTGGATGATGTAGAGGATAGAAATGGTTTCCGACAATCTGTAGTCGACTCGGCCACATTGCACGCAAGCAAAGAGTTGGGCGAGGACATTAAAATGCAGCCTTGATATGAATTCAACCAGCGCCTCGGTCTCGGTACGTACGCGTAATGCAACATTAGTGAAAGATTGCTGATAAGTCACTAGAGTCCAATATGTTGGCGGCGAAGCAGCGCTGCAACGTCTTACATTGACCGATAAGCAAAGTCACGCGGAAAGCTCTATATTCTACTCAACGCTTGCGCGATTGGTGTCCTCAGGACCACTAATGCTAATACCAAAATCCCGGATATGCGCACTGCTTAGATCGGCTTTCTGGATTCGCCCAGGAGGACTCGTCCGATGATATCATCGAAAGAGGTCATCGAATCCGTTAACATGCTGCACCTTCTCCTATCTGGGGTTGGAGATCAGGGCGAATTGAAGTCGCCGAATATTCAACCGATGGTGTACAACCCAAGTGTTGGAAAAGATATTTCAAACCGTCTTGTGATCTTCGGTCCTAGCTTCGGATTGGTACCCAATTCAATTGATTTGGGCAAGCCAGGGTCTTATTAAACTCACTAACTCGCTGGGCCGCAGCGCGTGACGCCCAAAGTTGGATTGACTTACTACTCGATTCGACACTACAATGTGCAGCTTTAGGGCTATCGAAAACCAATGGACTGGTCCTTGAGTCGGGCGGGGCTCAAACAATCACATAATCATGTGGGCACATCTGCCAGACAACTTGTCTATCTTCAAACGATTCAACAATCTTTTCTCGGAGCAGGATCCCGCTTCCTGTGAGTTGACTTAAGGAGTAAGTCTCAATTCTTCTCAATCATGATAAATTGATTCATCTCTATCTTTATAGACCTCAGACAGCGCATTTGTTGTGCTCCTCATTTATGGCGGGTCCTATCTCCCGTGGGTTGAAAGTAATACTGGCTTGGTAATAAGGCTGAAGAAAACGAACAAGGTGGTTTTATGATGCTCCAGTCCAACAACCCATTCGACAGTCTCCTCATCAATCCATATTACTATACCTACGTTTCGACTCCTTTATAGTTTGCGACGGTCTCAAAGCGGCGATACCTTCCATCAAAGCCCGCCGCCCACCATGTTTCGGTTCCTAAGCCCCTGCCTCCTAGTTCTATCCATTCCGACCAAATACTCAATGTAGTCTGTTATCTAGTTATCTAGCTCCCTTTTCTTTCAGTAGTCTCGTAGTGGTGGTGTGAGGATATGATTTCGGCTGCAGCCGAAATCATTCCTCTACATTATTTTCTCCCGTAGCCATAGGTATATAGGTAGTGTACCCTTGCTAATATACCCCGGCTCCCCCGAGGGGATGATCCACCACTAGCTTCGTCTCTTGGCTTCGAATCGTCTCGAATACACCACTGTACGCGTTGTATTTTTACCTACACACCCACACACACTCTCTCCCGTTCGGGGTCAAGGACAAAGGTCATGCAACTGTTTTTTCGGTTGCACTCGCTTTCTCATTTCCGTGCCCACAGTAGCACGGTTATTTTCAGTGGACAATATATCGCCTTCCTGTGCTCATGTGCCATCCATTGTAGTCCTGGTGAAAGGGGTGGAGGCAGGGGAACATGGTGGAACGGTGGTCAATTAACACAGCTTATATGTATCTTGTATTGGAGGTACATTGGGACCTTACAGTAAATCAAAGCAAAAAGCGGAAAAGAAATTGGTGATCAAAGCTGCAAAAACAATTCACCAAACCCACATCAGCATAGCAATAGGCATAGATCTGTGGAGAAAGGACTGATCGTGAAATTTCTGTGAGGATAATCGTAGGACCGAGGGCAGGGGGTCTGGATACTGATAAGGCTTTAATTGAGTTCATGGGGGAGGGTGTGGACGAAGGAAACTTATGATATCAGCGAGAATTGGACAGCGAAAAGGCAACGACCGCCACAATAATAGAGAAGTATGTCGTGTGCAGCGAGGCACACAAGTATCAATCATGGGCAAAACCATAGCTATTTCTCGGAGAGAGCTACAGCTACCTTGCGCTTCACATTGTGCACGTCAGGTTTAGTTCACCAGTTGTGCCCTGATTGTCAGTTGGGACCCCAAGTTCTTTGCGGTGGGTTCGCTTCCAAGCCAAGCCCTGGCCTACATAAACTAAGTTGGGCAAAATCACATCTCTAATATATGGTTAGAGGTTTCTCAGCCCCATCCCGAATCTCATTCCTCGAACGGAGCAATTGAAACCGGATGAGGGGCCATGTGCATAGAACATAACATCTAGATTTGTCAGTTTCTGAGTTACGACAGGGAGCCTACTGGGGTTTGTGAGCAACGCGGGGTGTGTCAAGGCGACTGGGGGTCGCGGGCACAGCTGAGGTCCGCTGCGAAGAAATCAGTGCATCCGACCACGAGGATGTACGAGGATGCAGCGGGGAACAAAGACCAGCAATGCACAGACAGTGAGGCCGCAATCGAGCGAAAATAACGGAAAAATAAAACTTACCGCTGCTGGAATTACCTAGCCGTCCGAGCATGGATTCAGAGCCTCTTCCACCTGAACCATCGTACATTTCACTTGAATATCTCCTACGAGTGGAGCGTAGATGTATCATTCTGTTGTGTGACCCTACGAATTGGTGACCAACAAAGTAGCCTTCGCGTGAGATGAGATACAATAGGAGGATAGGGGATGTCATGTTATGTGTGGCTGAAATTATTGATTCTGTTGTTGCGAGGGTGGATAGGGGCACCGAGTCAAAGTGAGTATTATTCTTATAACGGGTGTGCCGAAGAGGGTGGGGGGAAGAAGCAGAGGGGGTTGGTGGTGATGTTGGCGAGCGAGATAGTACATTTCTCAGATAGGGCAAGAAGGGCAAGGTGTAGGCTCCATAAGCTACGCATATAAGAATCGAATCCCAACGGAAATGAGAAGAGATATAATGCTCTTTTTTGCTCTTTTCGCGCGAAGCACACGAGAACATTGAAGTTAAAGGTGTGGCCCTTGAGGTTGTTGAAGAACCAGGCGAGCTCCTCGTGGGACTTGAGAAACCCAACGGTCGAGATAGCAACATGCTTGATCAGCTTGCCATGTAGCGTGTGGGTATTGGTAGGATACCAGAATATTTATGAATGCTACCATATGGTGAGGCGGAAGTTACACGATTCGTAGCAGCATGGGCGTAAAGACGTTGTGCGTCAGACTGGGGGATAGGAATCTGTAAGATCAAGGGCTCATGAGATTGACAGCGCGCCGACATGAGCGTAAGATATAAGGTAAGTGATTTCGTGCACAACGATTGCAAGGCGTCTCACAAAAGAAGCAGCAGATCCGTATTGGGGGTAGGGGAAGGTTTTTTTGCGACAACTTTGGGTAATACATGCTTTATTAGGAGGAACGTAAGTCTCAGCAACCTCTTTAGTCTTTATTCGGGGCTTACCGCCGGGGCTTGCTATATTACACCATACACACACATACATACCATGGGGACCTCTCTTCGAACAACGCCCATAAATTAGACAGCAATGGTATGATTTATATCGACATGAACGCGGTCATTCGACCTTTCCACGCACTTCTCTAGATATCGCTGCATTGTACTGGAGTCTAACCAGATGCCGCGTAAAAAAACCCAACGTCGATCATTGGGCAATAGGGGTACAGCTGGGTATTCTGGGATTACACAATAAGTATACCTCGGCAAGAGAGTTCGTGTAGGTGAAAGAGCCCCGACAAGTCAAACGCGACGGTGGCATTGGGCTCTGTTCAAACCTTCGAATATATGAAGACTCGCTGTGGTTCGGTGACGCCAACGCTGGTGCTATTGTTGTGGGCGTGGATAGACCCACTGAGTCAAAGTAGGTATTATTCTTATAAGCGGGTGCGGAGTAGGGATGTGGGCGAGGGGTGGTGGCGAGCGGGATAGCATACTTGGCGAACAGGGCAAGGAGGGTAGGAGTAGGCTGTGTAGACTACACATGTAAGAATTAATTCCTAACAAAAAAGAGAGAAGGGAACGCACTGGTTTTATGAAGCCCCAAAAAAACCTTGAAGCCAAAAATATGGCCTTTGAGACTATTGAAGAGTGGGGCTAGCTCTTCGCGAGTCCCGCGAATGCTAGCAAAGAAACGAAAGGCATTGAAGTTGCGATAGCGCCCTGCTTGAACATAAGGCCGTCATGTAGCCGTCCCCCTCGGAGGGCGCAATGAGACGGAGAGTCCCGTAATGGTCATCGAGGGGGTAAATGAGGAGAGGGTGGAAGAGAATTAAAGGGTCAATCGGCTGCCATCTAACTCGTCCTCTGGGTTCCCTCTCCTGTAGTCGCCGTTCGATTTCCTGTCGCTTATGAGCGGATGCGATCTACTCTTCGATGGTGGGGTAGACCAGGTTGCTGTGCTATCCGACGAGGGGAGGGGAAGTTCGCGTGTGCTGTAGCATGCAGAGCAGAATGTGAACCATTGGAGAGCAAAAGACCACCGCAACTCGTCCTGTGGATTGTTGTGGGGAGACTGGAGACCTGCATTCAGTCACATGACCTATGATGGCAGCTCAGGGCATGACAATCAACAAGGCGGTATCTGAGCTCAGCAATGGATCTTCTACATGAGAAAGTAGGGTAGCCAACATTTTGCGGCCATTTCTCAAGTTAACGCCCACGAGAGGGATCCTTGTTTTTTTCTCCTCTCTTCAACAGTCGAGTTTCAGGTTCAAGTGAACGATAACACATGGAGCTAACCGAACATCTAACACCATAGAGTCATGGTGCAGTCACATCTTCAATGGAAATCCGCCACACAATCTACTGTCCCGTATGTACCGGGCTTCCCCAGACCACGATGCGTCCCATCACTAAGTACGAGACACCATTGTAGCTATACGGCTCACACAAGAACTTTCGGCGTCCACCTGTCCCATTTGGCAAGTTCAAAGGCATTTTGACTGGCATGGATTACGATTGATTGTGGATTCTTAACGTTTTTGAGCTGGGAGGCTGGATGGACAATTGAAATGTATGTGTCACCGCGACCGGAGGCTCCTATTGGAAACCATAGTCTCGAGGGTATCTCGGTTCTATGACGAGTGCGGCGCAAAGCTAAAACTGGAGACTGGAGATAGTATCGGAAAACAGGCCTCGCCGGGTGAAGGCTAATTGACAACGATCTTAGGATAAGGGCGGCGGGGAAATGCTCTTAATGAGTTATTGAAACACAGCATTCCGAAGGCGCTACGGTAGTTTGAGATGGAAGGATATGGCTAAAAGATCAATGGATGTCTTACCGAGAGCTGTTTTACGATCTCGGGGATTGCCGACTTACCCTGGACTGATTTGCTGGAGATCCCTTGTTCCCACAGCTGTCATCCTGATTCGTTCGGGCTTCATGGATTCTCTTGCTTGGTATTTACACACACCCAACTCCCAGCATTTTTTTCTGTTTCACCGGTGCGGTTCACAGGATACATATATTTGTCACCCCAGTTATTGTGGTGCTGGCCCATTCAGCAATTGAAGCTTTGTTGATATTATTGGTGCCAGAGCGTTGCATGGTCATTACGATTATACCTGAGCTGTTGTTCATACATACAGCCAGCTCGTTAGTATCACATAGATGGAATGTATATAAACCGACTAGAACAAACAGCTCTTGTGGATAATGCATGTACATATAAACCCGCCTACAAGACCTTTTGAGGTGCCTATGCCTCATGAGTGGCGGTAATTGGCAACCTGGGGCTGACTTATACACCCCCGCCACTACTGAATATTTCGTATCCACAGTTTTGGATGACGTGGTACAACTTCGTGCGAAATGCTTATCGTTCATGACTCTCCCTCGACTCTTGCAAGCAAGTTTAGGATATTGCCCTCTGAAGTATAACGCAATAGGTAGAATTAATGTTTAATAAGTGACGAAAATTTTACGATCCCTCGTTACAAAGATATAGTCTACTGATACCTACTCAACCGTCTCAAGTAACTCGCGCACATAATTTCCACGTGGAGTAATCCTAAACTTGAAGGGAAGTGGATGACTATCACCAATGTCAGTAACTGGACCATCACGTAGACAATTGAATGTAGCTAACCTAGCAAGGCCACCCGTGAAACCAGGTTTGACCTCTATGGGTTTCCCATTGGCATCCAATCCAGGCTGGAGGTTAAAAACGGCAAGCATGGTTGCGATGGTGATGAATAGTTCCTCAAAAGCAACCCATCTGCCGGGACAAACCCTACGGCCACACCCATATACGACTTCAAAATGTTCGAGGACAGTCGCAGGATCGCGGCCTTCTATACCCTCCAAAAACCGTGCCGGATTGAACTCCATTGGGCTGGCAAATACTTCTGGGTTGTGGACGATTTTCCTATTTCGACAATGAGTTAGTCGTAGCTGAGCATAAACAAATGGCTTGCCAGAGGCTTCCTATCACTATGGAGCCTGCAGGAATGTGGTAGCCTTCGTAGTTGTCATCTTCGACAGTAACGTGCGGAATTGCTGCCAGCGGAACCAGGTGACATGAGTTTGGGAAAATGACATTCAAGTGCAATTGTACCCACCAAGTGGTGCGGGCGGGTTCCATCTAGGAAAAGTAAGTAAAGAAGAAGGAACATGTAAGTAGCATCCATACCGTAACACCTCCTTAACGAGCGCATCGACGTAGGGCAATGATTCATGATCCTCAAAGTTGGGAAGGCGACCCTTGCCTACAACCTCATCAATCTCCCGTTGAGCGCGGGCCAGCACCTTTGGGAATGCAATCATAGCAAGAATAAACGTGTACAGGGAAATCACAATCTGATGAAGGATGAGCTTGGGAAGTAGAAAGAATATCAGGGTGGACGTACTGCTTCCGTTCCGGCTTTTGAATCCGAGGAACTGATGAGAACCGGCTTCCAGAGAGTAACGCGCACATACCGAAGTATGCTGTCCCAGCAGCAGACTCGATAGAACCAAGATCGGACTCCGATCCCACATCTGCCACAACTCGGGAAACGAACGAAGGATGATCGTTTCCTTTTGCCTGATAGCGGAGGGCAGTCATCAGTAACAGTAGCACCAGTGAAAAAACAACAAAGCTTGCCATTTCGTCAATTACTTCTCTGAATGGCGTACCCCTGGCGGTGATGGCATTTTGTTTGCATTCACGGGCTTCCCTGCGGAACCCCCCGCCTGGAATAAGCCATTCTGGGATATATCGTACTGAAGGGCCTATGGGTAAACCGTAGAAATGGTGTACGGGGAAAACAGCTCACAGATAGGGAATACATCAACCTGTGACTGGAGTGAGCATAGATGATTTTGCAAGTTAAGAACGAAACTAACAAGGTAGGCACCGGGAACAGCGACCTTAGACCATGCCATGATGACATCATCAGCGCACTGGACCAGGTATGCGTTTTTTGGGGTAACTTCGATGCCATACGTCACTCCCATTAGGAAATTGGCAACATGCCTATCGGTCAACGCGTAAGAAGCAATAAGTCGAGGACAGAGTACTTGGCTACCCACATGTGGAGGTGTTTGAATGACTCATCGGGCGAGGCTATGATTTTTGATGCAACGTCGCGTGCGGCCTTCACAAGCGTCGGTCTGTATTCTGAGACGACGGACTCTTGAAAGCGCGAATGGAAGAGCTTCCGCTGATCTCTCCATATTTTCCCTTTCTATAAGTTGAGTCGAGTGCGAACATAGTGCGGGGACATCCAACTGACCGTATGAACGGAAGGCGAAGATCCACTCCAGGTCCATCCTGATAAAAAAAATTAACCCCAACCATTGAACAAATAATAGTTCCCTACAGCTTGCTTATCATCGTTGAATAGGGCCGATCCGAATAGTTCACACC
>JAECYV010000021.1:31841-121387 GCA_023014305.1 Lepiota subincarnata
CAACGTCGTGCATATGCCTGGTCGAAAACATTCAACCAGATGGCGGACGAGCCCTTTTCTTGGATGAAAAAACAGCTGGTTAGACATTTCAAACCGTTATGCAAGATYCGAATCCTAACRTRTMCACGCAGTCGATTGAAGGAACTAACGCACCATCRTTTGTCGGTGAATGCTTGCAAGAAAACAGTGAGGATGAATTCGCTATCAAGTGGACCGCRGCATCAATGTCTGCGGCCGGCCCGGATACYGTATGTCAYAACCAAAAGTRCCAAGGATGTTGTTGCTGAACTTCCATTTAGACCGCCTGGACCATTTATGCTTTCTTCAAGGCCATGGTGTTGTTCCCCGAAGTCATGGCCCGGGCTCAGGCAGAAATAGATGCTGTTGTTGGACCCGATCGGCTGCCCCTGTTGACCGATAGGGAAAACATGCCCTATGTTGATGCAATGGTACAGGAATGCCTCCGGTGGCACCCAGTAGCACCACTTGGTACGCTTCCATTCTTTACCAATCTACCCAATCTAACCCAGACAATTATGATGTGAAGGATTCCCCCGCATCCTGACTGAAGATGATACCTACGAGGGATACTTCCTGCCGAAAGGTACCATAGTTCAGGCTAACGTGTGGTAAGCAATTTGTCACATTCATACCATTAAGATGGGGCCGACATTTCTTGCCCAGGAACATCTCGCAAGACCCCTCGATTTATCCTAACCCAACAAAATTCGACCCAACTCGTTTCATTTCCAGCGAGACAAAGAAAACACAGCCTCTTCCAGATTACACCTTGGGATGGGGTCGTCGGTGGGTGCATTTTTCTCTCTCTACAGTCAACCTTGACCAACTGGCTTTGGTTTTTCTAGTATCTGTCCTGGTATGTCACTAGAACACTGGGCGTACTTATTTTCCTAATCGATCGTTTTAGGTCGCTTGATGGCGCAGGAAGCAATCTTCATAACTATTGCCAGGACCCTTGCTGTATTCAAGGTAGAGCCAGCCATGAAAAACGGCGTTCCTGTCAAGGTTGATATGGAGCGAGACGAGGGTGTTGTCAGGTAAGACATTCTCGTTTCGGTCTCGCGAGGTTCTGAATCAATTGTCCTCGCAGTCGCCCAACCAAGTTCAACTGTGTCATTAAGCCGCGAAGTGCGAAGGCTTTGGCACTTGTCAACGATCCGGTCGCTTGAAATACCGGCAGCGTATATGTAGCAACGGATGTGAAGGAGATAATAGACCTGTCGGGAGCGGCCTGGCTGATATGTACATAAAATAATTTGACAATGTCTCCATATTACTCGGCCTTAATATGTTTTATCTGCTCTCATTTATTATCGAAAGGACCCAGGAGATAGACGTGAATCTTGGGTTCGAGCCCAAGACTATGCACTTTGGCAGCTTGACGCCCTATCTTCGGAGACGGCCGGCCCTGACGCCTTAGTCTGGTCTTACTCAGTGGCTTACGTACAGACAGACAGACGAGAAAGCCTTGGTCAGCGATGACCAAGCATTAGGCAGGCCTCTCATTGGTTGGCATACCATGGGAGGTCTTCGTGAGAGGGTGCCTCAGGCCTACCCCACACTACATACCTACCTGTACGGGGTCCCGGGCCGCATAGTGGCGTTTGCAGCCAGCCCGGCATACCGGTGCAGCATAGACCGGTCATACTCCCCCACAGCCACCCTAAGTTAGGTAGTCTGATTCTGTCGCATAAGGAACCAAGACGGGTTAGGGCAGCAGTAAGCCCTCTGATGAGCCCCTTCACAAGGGCGAAACCCGCATCAAGTCCCGCCCGGAAACTACTGCTGTACATGGTCAAGCTTAGGCTTCACGGTGGACTTGGTTAATTCCCTTGTAATTGTTATTAAGGACACATGGCATAATCGTGGAGTGCTGCGTGGAAATACTAGAATTTTTCCCTGTAAGAAGGATGTGCGGTACGTAGCCGGCTACTTAAGCGTTGCGATAGTCATTGTCCCATCGGGCTTCCAACTCCCCGATCATGTGATGCCTCGGCACATGGAACCTGGTTCCGGGCGCCCCCATCTAATGCGGAATGCCTAAACCCGGACGAAACTGTTGAAGTGAGATGATGTGATGTGTGATCGAGAGGGGTGCGAGATACGACTGCTACTGCTAGTCGTGGCGGGTCTTGATCCAAAGGTTTTTAGAATGAGTAGTAGACTTCGAAACGATACTGAGGGACGAAACTGGGGGGTGGTGAATCTTCGCGTCGTGTTCACTGCCCTGGTACTACACTTACAAGCCCTATTTAAAGTAGCTACGTGGTGTAGACTAGAACAAAAGTGAAGATAGAGAAACAAAAAAAGAAGAGAAAAGGAAGGAGCCAGTTGAATGGCTCATCAAATAGCCTGGCGACGTTGCGGTCGCGAAACTCGAGCTTAATGGGTAGGTGTGGGGAGTAGTGGGTGAGAAAATAAAAGAAACAAGAGAAAGAAAGAGAAAAAAAAGGAAACGGCGAGAAAAAGAAAAGAGAAAGTGAGTACATACAGGGAAACAGTGGGCGTTCGAGTTGGCCCTTTTTGTGAGACGCTGCATTCCGATATGCAGAGCTGGTGTGCACTGGGTGATCCGCGGCTCATGTGAGGGTGAATTTGAAATGGTGGGGGGAATTGCGTCGTCGTCATCGAGTATCCGGAGTAGTGAGGGGAGGATGAGCGTTGGGTGCTCTGCAGCCAGCGCGCATCCGATCCTTACACTGTTCTTGAAGGATAGTGCTTCGGGACTTAAGCATATATCAATGGGCACTGGGATTTATCAGCAAGGGCTCATTGCACTACTACTTTCCGCCTCTCCGTAAAAATCTGCCGTTCCCTTGGCACTAACTCGCACTCATTTCAAGATTTGCCAGTCACCCTCATCAACATCCCCCCTTAAATGCAATGTAACCTTCAAGACCCTCTGGGGAATGTCAGCACCTTGATCCTCTGCTCCATCCAAAAGACGGGGATTTTACACACAGGGGAACCTGTCTTGACTTCGTGTTTATAAAATAGTCCCAGCTGGGAGATAATAAAGCAATGTCAGTGACCGTGTACATTCGATACCCATCACAGGCGCAATTGGAATAGACCATGTATATAACTGGCATAATCTGTCACTTGTATATTCAGCTCTGTCTACATCAACGCTCATCACTTGGTGCTCGCCTCCTATTCGCCTCCCCTCCCCAGGTGCTGCGATCACCTCAGGTCCAGGGACATGATAAAGCTACCACCCTTAACCTCTTTAGATATGAGACAAATGGGGAACCAGAATGAGCTCGTCTATATAAGTCCCAGGCGCTTTCAGAATTTGTCAAGTCATTGTCCTGATTCTCACTCCATCATAGCATAAGGGTTCAGACGATAGGTAAGGGAAATAAAGTAGCACATGATATATTTCAGAAAAACAGAGATATTATCTAATACCCTTTAAAGATGAACACCACAGGGTACACTAGTACGATGTAATACAATGACAGGCACACCGGTACTTGTCTCCAATTAATTATCCTCCTCCCCTATTAGGAGATGGGCATCCTTCCATCGTGGCGTGATTACGCACTTGAAAGGTTCAGGATGTCTGTGTTCACGGATTAACGAGATGCTCAGCAGGATTTCAAGGTTGTGGGGCTAACTTACCTAACCATCTCTCCGACGAATGCTACCTTCGGCAATAACGGCTGACCTTTTTCGTCCACCTCGGGCCTTATATCGAACATTGATAGCATGTATGCCGCCTGGTGGAAGAGCTGAGCGAAGGCCATGTCCGCACCGGGACATCGTCTAGAGGGTGGGGTCAAATCAAGTGCGTTTATCATCGACATAGACAAACCTGTGTCCGTAGCCAAAGACATAGTACGGGGTACGCTCCTCCCTACCCTCGAAATAGCGGTCAGGATCGAAGGTTTCTGGATCACTGTGGTATTCCTCCTCGCGAGTTATAGCCCTGCAAAAGGTGATTTAAACTTGAGAACCAAGGTCTAACTAAAAGGTCGTACCAGAGACTGGCAATCAACTACAGCCACAGACCTATCAGTTTTGCCACATAAACAGAAGGAGAGATGATACGCACAGTATCATCCTTTTCAATACGATATCCTTCGTATTCATCTTCAAATCTTGATCTGTGAGGCAACGCTAATAGTGCACGATGATATTTGAGTACATTTGGAGGGCTCAGAGGATCATCAGGTACTCACTAACAGGGACGGGCGGGGCCCACCTGAACGTTTCCCAGACGACAGCGGACAAGTATGGCATTTGAGAACGATCCGACATTTTAGGAAGGCGAGCACGGCCAGTGACGGAATCGATTTCCTTCTGAGCTTTTGCCTGGGCTTCCTGGTTGAGGACCATGCCTAACATGAAAGACCAAGCTGCTGATGCGGTCTATGAGAGTGGCTAACATTCAGAACCATCACGCGTGAAAGCTTTTGAAATAGTTATACCCACCGTGTCTGAGGCACCTTGATAAGTAGAAAGGTGAGCCACAAAAGTCGACGTTGTGTAAGAGCTCTATGAACTTACCTCCATACATTGCAGTGGCAGTGGTTTTAATGAGCTTCTCTTGGGCACTCGTAGGGTTGGGATTTTTCCCGAGGTGAAGAGCGACGAAGGAATCCCTAGTTTGGCCTTTGGTCTATTAAACCGTCAGATTCGTTGAATTGTTGAAGAACTATACTCCACTCACCATGGCATCACGGACCTCTTGGAATGGGGTAGAAACCATCTCCTCTATCTTGGCTCCGATATATTCCGCCTTTTTCTTGAAACTAGCCCCAGGGAACCACCGAGGAATATGTTTCACTGTTCCAGCAAGGTTAATTTCGACACCCTTTGACACGCTTGGCACCTACACCATGGGAGGAAATCCACAGCCCATCCTGCAATGACAGCGTGTTCCGTGATTTGCATCATCTCTTCAGCCAAGAGGACATGTGGATCATCGATTTCCAAAGCTTCGAAACCATATACCATTCGGAGACTAAGAGAAGAAGAGAACCTGGAAGGGTATGAGGACGAGAATATCAAATTGATACCAAGTGTACTGGCCTTCGAAGATGACGATCGAATCCTTTGGGATCTGCGAGCGTACTCACAAGCATGCGCCTCCCCTCTTCATCGAGAAGGGTTTCGTGTCGGCGAAGGACGTCGGTAGCGAGCACCTCTTTCATAAGCTTCCTTTGCTGACGGAAGTCGTCACCAAAATCGGTCGTAGGGTGCAAATTATTGAGGCCACAACTATACAATATGTGTCAAGGGCTTGATTCCAGGCAATAAAAGTTGAGCTCCAAACGGAGGACATACAGTTCCCCTGCAAAGGTAAAGATTGGACGATCGGAGAACACCGAGGAGCGCTTGGCAAACAGTTCTGAGATGACTTTCCCACTGGCCAAGAATATTGCCCTCTTGCCAAACACGCCGAGTTTGATCATGGGACCTACAATACTAAGCATCTGAGACGGAGCACTCTCAAGGTGAGCACTCACCGTAGGTTTTCTTCCACTCATTGACCGTTTCGGCTTGGAACGAACCTGGCCAATCAAGGAGGTTTCCAAGAAGTGGCAACCCAGGAGGGCCAGGGATCGACTTCAAGTTAGAGCGAGATCGTAGTTTCTGAACACCGTACAGCGTAATGAGTAGAAATGTGAGCGCAACCAATGGGTTGGACATAGAGCTAGTGATGAGTTCCATCGCAGCTTGTGGGGCAAGGGTGAATGAGCACGAAAGATGTGCGAAGGGGGTTATCTTTAACCTCTGGCCTCTGGATTTTCTTTTTGACAAGGTCCTTTTAGGGCGCATATCTCGCAAGCTACGGATTTCCGGCGGGGATCGAAGATCAGCCTACATTGAACGGGGTTAGACGAAAGCTTCGAAGTATCGAATAAACCCCACATATTTTGCCTCCTTGACACACGGAAGTTAGATTGCGGTGCATTTTCCCTGTTTGGGTTTCAGCTTTTGGGACAACCGCACCATTACACTTGATGCGACACCAACCTGAGGCCCGACGTTCACTCGGACACCTAGAATAAGCGGAGAAATACTCACATCTCGGATTTGGGCATTAGTGGATCAATGCAATCGATCACAATGCCACCTGTCCAAGACAGGAAAATCCTCGGTGGCATGCCGGCAGCGGCTACCAAGTTTGCCGAGCGGGACCCCGAGGACCTTAATCTTTGCGATAAATCCACTCGACCGATGATCAATCGATCAAAGCAGTTGGACTACCCATGGTAGATCCTATCTCCTGCTTCAAGATTGTTCTGTTTCATTTTAAAACTAGCCTTATGCGCACGAGGCCGTGCCTCCATCACAGGTATAGTTTGGTTGAGGTCTTGACGATCCCATAGCATCACCCTATCGCGCCTCCAGCGCTCACTCCGTACACAACCTGGCACGGAAAGGTTGTACAAGTGATCGTGATCTTCATCGTATTTTACGTTTGGGTGATCCTAATTGTTCGGTCCGGTACGCCATCCTTAGTACGTTACTTTGGGTACGTACGGTTTCATGGGTGGTGAAGGCTATTCTTGATGTCCCATTTCTCCTGTGCAATCGGCGCGGAATGGAAGACTGCGGAATAGAACACTTCCTAAGCCATGTTTCCGTAGGCCTTTCTTCATCAAGTCACAAAACCACGAATGCATCTCATGCACATACTTATGTGTAAGGACTCCCTCCTGAGAATACCATTCATTTTAAGGTGCCTACGAGTCTGAACACCTCAACTTCTCGAACGCATCTCTATAACTTACGCCGATTTATAGTTCCTTTGAGAACGCTGAGAGGCAATTTACTCTAAGGGTTAATCATTGGCATCGGGATGCTAGTTTCTCGCAGCTGTTTTAGTTGGTGCTTCAGAGCCAGACTATACCTCAGTCCTCACCCCATCGCCGTCCGGTGGCATTTTGAGGGCTAATGGGAAGGAACCAGGTGGTTTAGTCACTGAAATGCCCATGTCATTGGGGGCAGCAAGGGAGAAGGTGGCCGCATGGTTATAGGCAGATAGACCTGAGGTCCCAATGGAGGGCGCTGGATTGTTTGGATTAGCAACAGTACCAATCAATCCCCAAGCTCTAGTTATGGTATTTTCGGGTTCCCTATACTCTCACCGCCCACTACTATATGTTAGAGTCTCGATGTCTTCACTATTTGGGACCAACACCAGAGTATAGACCCATAATATTTTGTAAGTACCAGAACATTCTGGGTGGCAGGTTCGCTCTGACAGCGCTGGCAAGACAAATATCATCTAAAATAAGACCTCATAGTATCCCATCGGTGGCGATGGCTCGCCCTATGCACACAAGCGTACCACGGGCCCTATGTGCCTCTCACACCTTCACACCGCCGGACAAGTACGCCCCTGGCATTCACACACATACACAGGGAATTTGCATCCACATGTGCGGGTCCGTGTGCCCTTGCAAATGCCACAGTGAGGGAGGCTCCTTACCAACAAGCAGTAATTGACGGCGTCCCCACATGACAGTGAAGTTTTCCCGTTATTGTTTCATCCAAGTTCCGGCTCTTCTGAATACATATATCAATTTTCGGGTAAGTAGAATTAGGATCAAGATCGAGCTCAGGCCACAGGTGAATAATGGGATGATAATGGTCAAAGAGACAAGGTACAAACACATTGCGTTTCAAAGTTGGCATATTTGCCGGAAAGGAATAAGGGTGAGAATAGCGTGTGAGGATGTGTGCAACGGTAACCCGCAGGGCCTCTGGGGTGGCGACAACATCATGCGTGTGCATACATGTGTATACAGTGTGAACGTGGTGAGACCACCTGCGGGTAGGCGAGAAGCTGAGTGTCAAGTGACATGGCTTCAAATGAATCGCATCATCCGAGGTTTATCGGCATTTGGGAAACATTTCTCCCTGCCAGATCAGTTGGTTGTGACCGCACCCCTTATTGTCATCTCGTCGTAGAGACCCATTGTCCTTCGCTGTAATGGAAGTCAGAGTGAATGATGATGGCCCTTCACGGGACTAGGGAAGATGTGCATTGTGATGCGCAACAGAATTCTCCTGTATGCCGTCGCGCTTCATTTATTCCAGCTCCCTCAGTGACACGACCCTGATAGGCCAAAATCCAGGTGATGTCACTTTCGACTCAAATAGTCAACCTGATGTGAACGTTCTTAAGTTAGCGTCATATGCACTAGCCAGCTTTCGCTGACACCGATTCTTATGAACCTCACTCGGAACATGAACGTTGAAAGGTGGCCAAGGAAATGGTCCAAGTTCATGGCCTTATATGAACCCTGCCAGAATCGGCGACCAGAATCGGCGACAGTATAATTTGTCTTGGTGATGTGCCTTGACCGTGAACCCCACCCAAAACAGGAAACCTCCATAAAAACAGGATTCTGCTTTTGTGGAAGAATTCCCACCGCTGTTGCTATATTAGCACCTCCGTTGACCGCTGACGCTCCTCAAGTGTGCCGAAATGCTGCTCAAACTGGTTTTTTTACTCGTGTTGTCCATCCTTGGCTCGTGCGCCATCTATGACTCAATATATGACGTCCCCAACTTAGAGTGGGACTTTATCATTGTCGGGGGCGAGTATTCGGCAGGGTTCTACAACGAATTGCACGGCTGACACAGCGGTCCCAGGAGGGATAGCGGGCTCTGTCTTAGCGAACAGACTGACAGAAAATTCGCAAATCCGCGTCCTTCTCATTGAAGCAGGGCCTACGTACGTGTTTTTACAACACCTAGCATCGACATCTCCCGGGCTTCACCATGCTGATGCTAGTTCTTTAGGAATGAAGGTGTCTTAGACTGGATYGTTCCAGGTCTCTTTGGCGATACGACGGCTTCTCGTTTCGGATGGAACTTCACCACTACCCCACAGCAAGGCCTAAATGGTCGCTCCCTCCCATTCTCACARGGTCATATACTTGGTGGGGGTAGTTCTGTCAGTAAGCAATGGCCGTGCATAAAAGAATTCATGTACCACAAACTCAGAAAATGTCAAATGTAGATGCAATGTTCTATACRCGTGGCTCCTCGTCCGATTTCGATCGCTTTGCGCGAGAAACAGGAGATTCAGGATGGGGCTGGGAAAACATYCAACCATATATTAGAAAAGTGTGTTTTGTCYAACTTGGTTATTGTGGAYCAARGCSCGACTGAAACGCAAAACCAGCACGAGAAACTTGAGSCCCCAGCCGACGAYCACAACATGACTGGCGAAYTAAACCCTGACGTGCACAACTCGAAGGGAAAGGTAGCCGTGACTCTCCCTGGTTTCCGAARCTCTGTGGTCGACTCGGCYATACTGCACGCGAGCCAAGAGTTGGGCCAGGACTTTAAATTTAATCTTGATATGAATTCAGGCAATCCACTCGGCCTCGGTACGTACAYGTAATGCAAGATTCGTGAGCGATCCCTGAMGAGTAGMGTSTGMTAGGATGGCGACAATCGACGATTGGCCATGATGGKWCGCGAAGCAGCGCYGCAACATCTTACCTCGACAGACAAGCGAGGTCACGCAGAAACCTTCACATTGTACTCAACGCTCGCGTGATCCGCGTCCTCARGGCCACTCATACTAAAGCCAAAATCCCGATTATGCGCRCCGTCGAGATCGGCTTCCCAGATTCGCCCAGGCGAATTCGCTTGACTGCGTCGAAAGAGGTCATTTTATCAGCCGGATCCATTAACACGCCGCGCCTCCTCCTCCTATCTGGGATTGGAGACCAAGATGAATTGAGGTCGCTGGATATTCAACCGGTGGTACACAACCCAAGTGTCGGAAAAAATCTTTCAGACCATCTTGTGATCTTTGGCCCYAGCTTTGGATTGGTACCCAATTCAATCGATTTGGGGTCATGGGACAAGTCAGTGTTTTATTTAATTGACTGGTTTGTCGTGCGTGACACCTAAGCTGGATTAGCTTACCACTCGACCCGACACTACAATCGGCAGCTTTAGAGCTTTGGAAAACCAATAGAACTGGTCCTTACGTTGGGTGGGGCTCAAATAACCACATGATGTGGGCGCGYCTGCCAGACAACTCGCCTATYTTCAACCGATTCAACGAYCCTTCCTCAGGGCRCAATTCTGCTCACTATGAATTGATTTTAGGAGCAAGTCTCAGTTCTTCTCCATCATGACAAAGTAATTCATCTCTATCTGTATAGACGTCAGGCGGTGCGTTTGTTGTGTTCCTAATTACGGCGAGTCCTATCTCCCGTGAGTTGAACATGATATCGACTTGGTAATAAGACTGACGACAACGAACAAGGTGGTTCTGTGACGCTCCAGTCCAACAACCCATTCGACAATCCCGTTATCAATCCAGATTACTACATTTCCGATTTCGACCTCTTTATAACTCGCTCTGGTCTCAAAGCGGCAATGCGTTTCGTCAGAGCACCAACGTGGCAGAACGTTATCACAGGCGTTTTAGGGCCATTGGCGAATGCTACCACTGATGYAGATATCGATGATTTTATCCGAGAAAATACCAATTCGGGCTTGCACCCAGTATCAACCGCGTCGATGTCGCCGAGGGGCGCAAATTGGGGCGTGGTTGATCCTGATTTATTGGTAAAAAAGGTGTCTGGATTGAGGATTGTTGACGCATCTATTATGGTAAGCCTGTCTGGGTATGCAAAGTTCGCGCAGCGACTGACTTACGGAAAATCTTAGCCGTATGTTCCTTGTGCACACACCCAGGCGCCCGTGTATATTATAGCGGAACGCGCGGCAGATATAATCAAACAAGCTTGGCAACCGGAGGGACTGACTGTACAAATGACCGTATAATGGCTGCTTGGGTTTCTGCCAGAATAGCTATGTGGAATACGCTTTCGGGGGTTTGGGTAACCTACTCATGATTTTAACGTTGGCGTTCTGCTTCTCTCTAACAACGAACTTCAATCGATATCTTGTTTCAACAACCCTAAGAAACCCCCCCACGAAAGGTGTATAAGCAGACCGAATCAGAACAAAGTGGTGATACATGAATCTGTCGACGGATTGTGTCTAAGCAACGACGAACGGTCTGACAAATGACTTGATTGCACGACAGCGCCTCAAGTTCTTGATCGTGGTAGGGGGTTTTCCAAAGAGTGAGGAGTTCTGCGGGAACATGGTCAAACATGGGCTTTACTTCTCTTTTTGATGAGTTTTTCTTCAGTGCCGAGCCGCCTTCTCGATATCTGTTCTTCATGTGAACACACAGCTGATACGGAGTTACAAGGCTGGGTAAATATCGACAACACAATATGAAGATGGTCCTCATCCAGGAGGTCAAACAATGYGCTAGAGAGACAAAGGAAAGGAAACAGCTGAGAGGCAAGAGCACCGTTGGAGTTTTTTCAGGTCAATATTACCTCTCAGGCGAGCAAGTTGTTATATTATGAACGGAAACATCGAAGAGAGCAAGAGAGTTGATCTCAAGGTGTTGAAATCTATACCGCTTTGACATCGCACCTGTTCTTTGATACTTTCCCTTTCCTTCCCCTTGGGCTGATTCTATCATGACATATGTACATAAATCGCCCTGCTTGAGTATCGATCTCCACTGCACCTGCAAGCCTCCGGACCATACATGCCACTCCGTGGTCCCCCTCCCTGCACCGAACAACGGGACTAGGATTATGATTACRGTAAGCGCTTATCGTGAGAAAATCATTATCCATCGGTTGGTAGCCGCTAAACCTTTCCGCTCGCCTTCCTCCTCTTCCGAGGCTCCTACGCCCTTGTTTTGTCCCGCTGCTGCTCCCACCTCTTGTTCTCACCCCATTCCCTCGCGTCGCTCATCAACATTCCCTATTAATCATTAGTCTTGTTCCTGCCCGTCGCACCCTCTCAAGAGTACTCATCTCCTCGAACCAGGGCATTTTGTGGGGGACCCGCCACATTAGGTGCGACGATGGGACACCCAACCTAGTCAGGCATGGACTCTTCTTGTTTCCAGATCCCTATGCCCAGTCTTTCGCACAATGTCTTCGATRGTGTCATCCGATATCACAAGTCATGTGACTGGGATACTTTGCCAACCTAGCTCCGACCCACAATGGAAGAGCAAACCGCACCCAGCCCTTGTGCCATCTATCTCCAATTCTGTAAACACAGCRAGTCCCGTGGTGGTGGTGCTGATAAGCAGCAGGAAATCAATACTGTAACCGCAGGAGAGGGAACCAGAGGGCAAGTAAGAAGGCGACCAGCTGGCCCCTTCAACTCTCTTCCATCCTCTCCTCATATACCTCCGAGGATATCGGCCGCATGTAGGAAACCACCATCGGCAACATCCACGCCTATGGTCTCTACCTCACCAGTCTCGGAAACGTCGAGGAGGGCTTTGGAGCAACAGGACTAGTGTAGCGCAWGAAATTCCTTCCAGCATAACCCACGCCCGAAGACGCCGAGAAGCTCTGCTGCAGGGCCAACATCAACAGCTACATGGCGGGCGGATGTTCAGGCCTCAGGCGCGTTGTTATCTCGAACCGCATGTGTTCCTTTTGTTGCTTTGCCGGCCTTCGCGGGACCCACGAGGAGCTCGCCCCGCTCTTCAATAATTTCACAAGCCACGTCTTTGACTTCAATTTGTGCGTTTAAGGCAAAAAAGGAAACAAGTGCGTTCTCCCTTCTCGTTCTCTATTGGGAATCAATTGCAGCCTACTCCTGCCCTCCTTTTATTCGACAAATATGCTATCCCGCTCGCAGCTGCCACCACCAACCGCCTTCGCTCCYTCTTACCCACCCTTTACTCCACACCCCCCTATAAGCATTAGCTCAGTGCCCTTATCCACACGCGCAGCAGCAAGACCAGCACCGGCCCCACCGTGATCACAGAACATTCGAACAGGAAACCCAATGTCACTGTCATACTTGGCTTGTTGGGGCGCTTCACTTACCCGAACTCTTGCCAAAACACACTCACGGTAGAATCGCAGAACGCCCAGCTGAACTCCCTATCGCCGAATTGATGGACCTCGCGATTATAACGTGGCATCTGATTAGGATTCAGTATAGCGCAGCGGTGTCTGTAGAAGTACGTGGAACTGTCGAATGACCGCATTTGCGTTGATATAATTGAGACTATTGCTGTCTATTCTGTCTATTTTATGACTGTTACACGAAGAGAGTCGCCATGGCGCGTACGGGTGTGCCATGGCAAGACGCAGTGGAAAGCTTCGTATAAGTGCCAAAGAGAGCCAGATGACATCCGTCGCTCCTAACAAAGCATGCTCTGATTCACTTGGCAACTCGGCGCTCAGCGATAGGCTGAGAGTACAATTCCTGGTCTTCAACTGAGAATGTCTCGTTCACACGTCTACTAGCATGTGACTGACTACCACCAGCGGCRGGATCTAACTTTCTGTGTTTATGGAGAAACATGGTTCACTGTGAGTGTGCTTCACCACCCTTAAGTGATGACCTGGCTCGTTGCTCTCACACTGACATCAATTTACACCACGGTCCAGATGTCCATGATGGCAGCGCGACCCCTACGGCTCTCTGGCGTTCCTCTTGTCCACCCAGCAACAATAGCCCCGCTCCCTGCCTCCATCTCGACCAGTATTACCTCCGTCAAATAAGCGTCCACGCCAGTGTAAGGGATCCCTTGAACGCCCCCCGCGACTGTCAGTGAAATACATCCATCCACTCTCCAATCCCTTCATCTGATGTAAATTCCAGCAACTTGCCAGGCTTGGTGGGATTGTGTGATAAGTCCAACTTAGGTCATGTGTTTGTGTTTAGGCGGACTTAGCTGGTTTGTCCTGCGGCATGGTTCCCTAGCGGGCGGCATCTGAGAGACCTTCGAATTGGCGCTGGGTTCAAAACTGGATCGCTTTCGCTCGAATCACCAGCGCTAATTTTGGTCGGGTAATCATGATAACAGGATGCTCGTGGCAATGCCATACCGCAGCCGTTGTCCTTTCGCCACCATCCACATAAGTACAATATTCCCTCTCAATTAGATTTCTTGCTCATTGTGCACTTAGTTTATTGTTTGATCTGTGATAGGTACTTCAAATTATACGCTGTTCTGCTATGCATAGGACTGATTGACCTCTCTGGGTCGCACTAGCGCCACGTAGCTTGTAGCGTGAAGGTTATGGAGCATCTTGCGTCGAAATTCAAGCAAAAGCGAAACTCGATTGAAGCAAGAAGCCTTGCGATAGCTGGGAATGCCTGCTATGAAGAATTCGAGCGTACAGGCGTAATAAATAACCTGGAGGAGGCGATCGGGCATTTTCAGCAGGCCTTGTCGCTCACTCCTGACGGTCATCCCGATAAAAGAGAACACCTCATCAACCTCGGGAATTCCTTCCAGAGCCGATTTGAACGTACAGGATTGCCGAAAGACCTGGAGGAGGTTATCAGGAACCAACAACACGCGATGTCGCTCACTTCCGATGATGATCCCGACAAACCAATATATCTCACCAACCTCGGGAATTCCTTCGAGAGTCGGTTTAGATTCACAGGGTTGCTGGTTGACCTCGAGGAGGCAACTAGGTATTGTCAGCAGGCCGTGTTACTCACCCCTGACGACCACCCCAACAAACCAAGGCGTCTCAACAATCTCGGGAGTTCCTTCCATGGTCAGTTTAAACGCTCTGGGTTGCTGAAGGACCTGGAGGAGGCCATAAGGAATCAGGAGCAGGCCGTGTCGCTCGTTCCAGACAATCATCCCGAAAAAGCGATATATCTTAACAGCCTCGGGACTTCCTTCAAGAATCGGTTTGGACGTACAGGAGTGCTGAGTGACCTCGAGGAGGCTATCAGGATTCAAATGCAGGCTGTATCACTCACCCCTGACGATCATCCCTACAAGCCAATGCATCTCAACGGCCTTGGTATTTCCTTCGAGACTCGGTTTAGGCGCACGGGGTTGCTGAATGACCTCGAGGAGGCCATCAAGAATCAACAGCAGGCCGTGTCGCTCACTCCCGACGGTCATCCTCACAAACCACAACGTCTTTACAGCCTCGGGAATTCATTTGAGAATCGGTTTAGACGCACAGGGCTACTGAATGACCTCGGGGAGGCCATCAGGAATAAACAACAGGGCATATCGCTCACTCCTGATGATCACCCCAACAAGCCAGCGTATCTTAGCAGCCTTGGAAGTTCCTTCGAGAGTCGGTTTGGACGCACATGGATGGTGAATGATCTCGAGGAGGCCATCAGGAATCAACAGCGTGCCGTATTGCTCACTCCTGACAATCATCCCGATAAACCAATATTTCTCTACAACCTCGGAACTTCCTTTCAGAGTCGATTCAGACGCACGGGGATGCTGGATGACCTCGAGGGGGCCATCAGGCATAAACGGCAGGCCGCGTCGCTCACTCCTGATGATCATCCTGATAAACCACTGTATCTCGACAACATCGGGATTTCGTTCCGAAGTCGGTTTAGCCACACAGGGCTAATGAATGACATCGAAGAGGCCATCAGAAATCAGCAGCGGGCCGTGTCACTCGTTCCTGACGATCACCCTGAAAAAGCAAAATGTCTCGACCACCTCGGGAGTTCCTTCGAGATGCGGTTTGGACGCACAGGAATGCTGAATGACCTCGAGCAGGCTATCAAAAATCAACGGCAGGCTGTGTCGCTCACTCCTGAAGATCATTCCGATAAACCATTGTATCTCAACAACCTCGGAGTTTCCTTCGAGAGCCACTTTAGACGCACGGGTTTACTGAATGACATCGAGGAGGCCATTAGGAGCCAACAGCAGGCCGTATCGCTCACGCCCGACGGTCATCCCGACAAACTAGCGTATCTTGATCACCTTGGGAATTCCTTCGAGAGCCGATTTAGACGCACAGGGTTGCTTGATGACCTCGAGGAGGCTATCAAGAATCAACAGCGGGCCGTGTCACTCACTCATGACGATCATCCAAACAAGCCCAATTATCTGAACAATCTTGGGGATTCCCTCGAGAGCCGATTTAAGCGAACAGGCACGCTGAGAGATCTGGACGAAGCCATTTCGAATTATCATTTGGCTGCCACTTCCAAATTAGGCCCCATATTGCCCCGATGCCTCGCATCATGGCGGTGGGCCCGTCTAGAAGCCCAGCGAGATCCCCCTTCCGCCCCTGCCGCATACCGCCATGCCATCAAACTCTTTCCGCAACTTGCTTGGATTGGAGATCCAATTGCTACACGCCATTCACAGCTCACCTACCTTGGTGATCTTCCGAGAGAGGCCGCCGCATTTGCCCTCGATGCTGGCCATCCAGACCTTGCACTCGAGTGGCTTGAGCAAGGACGTTCAGTCGTCTGGAATCAGCTACTTCTCCTCCGAACCTCGGCTGATCGCCTCAGCAAGGTCCACCCCGATATTGGTGTTGAATTCACGCGAACTTCACATGAGCTCCGAGGTGCAGCCACTCGAGGACACACCATGACCACATCCGACGCTGTCGAGTGTACTGATTCGCTTGAGGAAGAAATTCAACACCATCACCGTCTTGCGGAGAAGTGGGACTCACTCGTGCAGAAAATCCAATCCCTTCCAGGATTTGGAGACTTTCTTCTTCCGAAACCAGTTTCCGCTCTGAAACAAGCCGCTGGCTCTGGCCCTATTGTTGTCATCAATGTCCATGACCGCCGCTGTGATGCGTTGGTGCTCGACCAAAGCAGCGAGGAGGTACTCCATATCCCATTGGATCGGCTTCGCTACCGTGATCTGCAAAAGATGCAGA
Organism: Lepiota subincarnata; assembly: GCA_023014305.1. Taxonomy (NCBI): domain Eukaryota; kingdom Fungi; phylum Basidiomycota; class Agaricomycetes; order Agaricales; family Agaricaceae; genus Lepiota; species Lepiota subincarnata. Next base: position 48,545 of record JAECYV010000021.1, read on the forward strand.
AATCAATGAAACAGTATCTTGCAAATTATCGGGCTCAGAGATGGACAGACCGTACTTGCAGGCTCACGCCAATGACGGGCTTACCCATGGCGGAGATTCTCAAGCGGCTCTATTTGAACATTGTTTGTCCTATTCTGCAACGCTTAGGCATGATGGTAAGGGATATTTCCTCTCGCAGATCGCGTCCACTGACGTCGGTTGTAGACAGGTATATCCGATCCCCTGAACCTCCCCCACATTTGGTGGTGTCCGACAGGGCCCCTGACCTTCCTTCCACTCCATGCTGCCTGCCACAAAACGGGAGACAAGATAGATGGAACATTCAACTACGTCGTCTCATCATACATACCGACAGTCAATGCGTTGCTCGAGGCCAGAGCGATGAAAAAACAACCATTCGACCAACTGGTCGGCATTGCTATGACCAATACACCTGGCTTGAGCTCGCTGCCGTGCGTTGCAAAAGAAATAGCGGTGATAGAAAAGGTTTGCTCGGATAAGTCTCGGGTTGTATTCGAAACTCTTCGGAACGAGGAGGCAACAAGCGAGCAGGTGTTGACCCATATGGCGAAAAGTAGCTGGGTTCACCTCGCATGCCATGCTGCGCAAGACAAGGAAGAGCCTACACAGAGTGGCTTCTGCCTCCATGATCGACGTTTGAATATCATGGACATTATTTCCAAGCCTTTTGACCATGCCGATCTCGCATTTTTGTCGGCTTGCCAAACAGCGACTGGAGACGAGAAAACATCGGACGAGGCTGTGCATATTACTGGCGCGATGCTGGGGGCAGGATATCGAAATGCGATTGGGACGATGTGGACGATACCTGATGAGGTGGCTCCACTGGTTGCGGAAAAGGTGTATGAGATTCTTCTTTCTGGCGATGAACCCAATAGTGATAATGCGGCGCGTGCGCTGCACGAGGCCGTGAAGAGGGTGCGAGAGTCGGGTCATGGTTCGTTTCACCGTTGGGTGCCCTTTGTGCATTACGGTACATGAGTGTATTTTAGCTAGATCAACAAACGATTCTTGCTGTATTACCACTAAGTAGATGTGGATATCCAAGTTTGACGCGTAGCTCATCGGCATTGTCTCGTTAATCGCAGCCTTGTTCCTGCCCATTGCACCCTCTCAAGGGCACTCAGTTCCTTGAACCAGGGCGTTCCGCACCGGGCGCGGCGATATGGTATCTCACATGTGCCATTCTTGTTTCCAAGTCCCCTGTGGCCCAATCCACACGTTGACCCATCTCGTTGCAAATTATGTGACCGTATTTTCACTTCAGCTGGGTCCTGCGAAATTCGAATACAAGTTTTGCTCTCCAACAGTTGAAAATCTAGTCAGCACATTACAGCACACGCACACTTCGCCCCCCTCGTCAGATCGCTCAGCGCCTTGACCTACCTCCGGCCCGGTAATCGAAGAGCAAATCATATTCAGCTTTTATGGCGTCTRTCTCCAGCCCCCGTAAATATGGGCAAATCCTGCAGCGCTCTCAGTAGGTGGTAGTGCTGATGGGCAGCGGGAGGTCCATGCGGCGACCGCAATCAGCGGATGAGCTAGATTGCAGTCACTCCAGCGTGGCGAAAAACTCACATTTGAAGACTTCAAGAACTCTGCCGCAGGTTCGACTATATGGCCAGCAGATGTTAAGTCACGTCACTATCTCGACTTGTATGGCTTTTGTTGCTTTGTCGGGCTTCTCAAGCCTTGCAGAGAGCTAGCCTGGCTCTTCAACAGTCTCAGCAGCCACATCTTTGACTTCAAGATGTTTGTGCGCTTCATACAAAAAAAGCACAAGTGGGTTCTCCCTTCTCATTCTTCGGTGGATTCAATTCCTAWATGCGCAGTTTACGCAGCCTACACTTACCCTCCTTGCTCTGTTCAACCAGGATGCTAGCCCGCTCGCCACCACCACCACTGCTCCCCGTCGCTTCCTCTCCCCCTACCATTTACTCCACACCCGCAACAACAGCACCAGCGCCCACGCCACCGGAGCTGCAGCGTATCTCCACACCCGATACCTCACCACTTCCTTTCTCACCCACTATCAAATCACCACCAAGCGGCCCTGTCACGACGGCCTTTTATCAGCGCACATCTCGCATGCTCACGAGTCCTAGTACACTCGTCGTTGTCTCCCCAACACCCCAATCATACGCAGCCAGTCACACTCAGTTGTGGATGTCACCTTCCACCCGGCCTCGACAATTACTGCTCACACTTCCATTCAACTTATTATAATGTAACCGCGGGTTGAATGTCAGGCCGATCGGAGCTTTCTCTCCCCTCATGACGACACAATTCACCAATGGGCAGCCTATTTGGTATCCTCTTGCTGCCTTCTGCTCCATCTAACCAACTTCTATTAAGCTCTTGCTTCAACAACATCGTAGGAAAAAAAAAACCTTTTGTAAATACAAATATGAGCAGGCCAAAGCAGGACAAAGTCGTAATACACGCACTCGCTAACGGCCGCGACGAGCGACCTTACAAATGACCTTGATTGTTCTCAGTCAGTTGAGTTGGCCCATTGTTTCCTCCAGGTTTCGGGACCTCCAAACACATCAATTTTTTGGCAAGCAGGGACGAGATCGAGATGGTGTTCGGGCCACAACGGTTCAAATGGCCAGATAGGCAAAGCACATATACTCTAATCCGTAGTGAGTAAATCATAACCAGGAGAAGAGCGGACATGAACTTGCGTCTGGGGCACAAACTTCCTCACAACTAAGTTCAGTGGGCCATTCGAGGTAGCTTGACAACCTCTCCATGCGATCCGCCCATTGTCTTAGCTTCCTCGAGAGTCCGATAGGGTCTAGCGACGATAGAGACTCTGCGGTGCTCTCCGCGAAGATTATCCCAAAATCTGTGCAAATTCTTCTCTGGATTTTGTCCACGCTCCATTTCAGTAGCCTCTCTTGGCTTGTCATCAATCCTGTCCGATGCAATCGCCTGGTGTATCGAGTAGCACAACGATCCAGGCCGGATTGACGTGGGTGAGGCGAGTCCGCGAAAAAAAGATCATAACCTGACGCGTTCACGGCAAAGGTGGTGTCCATATAAGGCATTAGCGGGGAATATGTCAATAACTGTACCTCTTCCACTACCTTTTTGAAATTCATGCTATCTGAGGAGGAAGAAGTGGCATTGGAAAGAACAGAACGGAGATGGCGGATGCGATGCGTCCAATTTTCGACCATTATCCGCGCCAGAGAGGACCAGTCCATCCCAGAACCTGCATTAAAGTCGCGTGAAGCAACGTCTTCCACTTCGGACCGTACGGCCAATGCGTCCTCGTTAGAGATGGTCGGCCATATGCGATGCTGAGCCATTCGCTGGCCGGCTCGTGTTTGGGCAAGGCTGGTAAGTCGCGGATGGTAATATGTGACCATCCCAGCGGGATGGATTGTGAGGAATGGCAGAGGTGCCATGTTGTAAGAGGTGTACATCCTCGCCCATTCATGGAAAGCAGATAATGAGAAGAATGGAAAGGCGAGAGTCCGAGGGGCATCTGGTGCGCCTCTCAAGCGAATAGGATGGTCCGGGACTGCAATATTGGGTTTGTTCAGAGGGTAGTGAGGCGGCGTTACGTTTAGCTGGCTGACAAACTCGATCGCACTCGAGGCGAAATCACACCAGATCAGTTCACTAATGAGGAACCAAGTCAGGGTAAAGAACTGTGGTATAGCAGGCGGAGCGTTACTGCTCACAATCCAGAGTTCATCCTGATAAAACCGTCGATATCTCTGGCGCTTGCCCACTCACAAAGCCCCACTGCTCGCTCGTACTCTTCTTTGAGTCCCCCTCTGGTAGGTCGCTCACGTCCAGTACCTCGCTGTCCCGCCCCGTTTATGAATGTTTCCAAGTTATCCATCCAGCCGACGTCTAACTCAGTGGGGAACGCGCTCAGTCCATCGAACAGCAAGGTCCGGAGTGGGCGTGTAGATTGATATGTAAGTAGATAAGTTGGCTGTCCAGACGGAGCCATTTGCACAAGGCTAAACCCCAGCTCTGGTGAAAATCCAAACCAGTCGGGAGATGGAGGGCTTTGGGTATCCGTGCGTGCGTGATAAAGTAGTGTGTCTGGCGCAATCGTAACTGGTACGATCGAGTGCCCAGTTGGATGCAGAGTGTTTGGCCACTGCTTCAGCAAACCAAAGAGTGAGTTGAATATGAACGGAGCATTGTTTTCTTCAACGTAAATGAATGGTAGCTGGGATGCCAAACCAAATGTAAGCCATAAAAGAAATGAAAGCATTTGGAACTTGGTAGTGGTGTGACAAGGTTTGTCGTATGCGTGACACAACTTTGCACGTCACCCGGTGACTTGCAATCCAAATAAAAGGCCATGCACCCAGAGTGATACGCGCCTTGTTGAAATATCGAACGCTACACAATAAACGAGCCGTTGCGCAGTGCGCCCGGACCTATGGACTCACTATATTCTTTAGGTTACATAAGCTTAGGTTACTATGATTATTGTTATTTAGACAGTATTTAAGTAGTAGAAAATCGACGATACCCCTCGTGCGTTTGCGAGGGTTTCCGTTGTTCCGTCACCTTTCACTCTCTTACGCTTATTTCAACACGCCTCACACAAAATTCATATATAACCGCGACAAGAATTGACTGATCGACCGGGACCTACCTATGCCTTGATCTCATCTAATCTCGACATTTGCGTTGACACCCCTCACCAGATCCCCGAAGAACATAGGCATTAGTTTCCTCGGAGGTCTTTCCCTCTGCCATGCTCGCAAGCTCACAACTCACCGTTACGCCTTGGAGAGGCCCCCACGCTCCAGTTCAACTTCACGAGCACCGGATCAATAGCATGCCCGGGCAGGCCGCGCGCAAGACGTCCTTCATCCAATATGGTCTTTCGTAGCATGCTGGATTTTACTGCTTCTGGGTCACAACGCCTCTTGGAAAAAGAGAGTATCCTCAGAAGTCTTTCGAGTAATTGTTCAACATGCCACGCTGCCCTCCAATTATCCACTTTATCAACAACTCGCGTCAATTCCCTTCGAAGCATGGGATAGGTTGATGGATAAAGTCATTCGGGGAAACCTTCGTGTTATATCAACTTATATGACCGGGCTCCGGATGAATGGCAACAAGAACATTCTCGTCGATGATCAAGTTATTCCAAAGAAAGATTTGCAGTAGCGCTTCGGCACTTGTCGCTCTCAACGAACCCACCTCAAACGTAGCTCGGCTTTTGTGGTGTAGTTGCTTGTTGATGTCCATCTGGATTCCGAAGTAGGACCTCGAATTACGCAAAATTACGTTGAGCGCCGGCTTATTCGGATCTACTCTACCGGGTACCACACGGATTCAATCCAGATCATTTTTCTGGCGACGAACTCAAAGGCAGAGCTGTAAGTACCTCACGCTGTTTCTGGGGTGGGGATCTGGGAGTCACCTATGCCTTTGCAAACGGGGATGGTGGAATGTTTCAACTGTCAATTTAGAACTCAAAATAATTGCGGCCTACGCGTCGGTAGGATATGACTTTGACATTGTTGACGGGAAGAGCATCCACCTCGCCCATCTACCCCCYGCCCGACTGCAACACCCCGACTGTGGTACGTCTACGGATTCTGATATATCTTGTACCTAAACTCGGCATTTCCCACAGATACAGCGAATGGGCGAGGCTTCTCAAAGTACAAGGATAATGCTGCAGCGATCCCGTAGCTCTGTCTTGTGCTACACCAGCTACGTATGACCAGTTTTAGCCTCTGGTCACCAGCGGAACGGGTTGCAGCTTTCCCAAGTGGTATAGTCGTAAGAATTCACGAGAATTGTGAAGCTGTACATAACGAGAAGAAAATGCTCATGCACATGGGCGTCCAGCCCCTTTTCTCTTATCTGCATGCTGGGTCGGCGGGTGTCGGAAATAGAACCAGAGATGGCTTGTGAAGAGCGTAGTGTTTAATTTTTATCCATGGGTAAGCTCTTATCGATATTAACACCCGTGGGCACCAACGATCTTGATTGAGTAGGAGAAAAGTTTGCAGCCATGTAACCTCCAGTTACTCAACCAAACCAGAGGGTCCGCTACGAAGCCCAAACTCGGTGCACCGCGCCCTCTCCCAATGGCTTCTGCTGCACCAATCACCTTGACATACAGATCCTCTGACGGGCTCGATATTCAATTGGATGCATACATGCCCGTTACCGGTAGGGGCCCACGGCCCGCCGTTCTATTTTTTCACGGAGGAGGCTGCTTTAGCGGGACAAGGAAAAATGAAGGGGTCGGCTATTTTCCTTGGATCGAAAGTTTGTGCTAGATTCTCTTTACTCCCCATCCATTGGGCTCAGGCTTCTCACATCAGGAGGTACCCTCGAGCGTGGATACATATTTATCACGGCAGACTACAGGCTACTTCACCCATTTACCGGCTTGGACCAACTCGAGGACGTCCTCGAATTATTTCAGTTCCTCAATGACAGATTTAATGCGGAACTACCTATTACGGCTGGGGTGACACTCGATGTCGACCGCATCATCGTGTTCGGGGAGTCTGGTGGAGGTTATATCGGTCGGCTGGCCGCCCTTCACGCGATTCCAAGACCGGCGGCCTTCGTGTCGTACTATGGCATGGGTGGTGACATGCTCTCGGACTTTTGGTTTCGCCAGGCCACACCACAAACCATGCCCTGGGAGAGGATCAAGGACTTCCTGGATGAAGGGCCCACAATGGAATCGAGCATCCCTATCCATCTCGAAAACGGCTTTTTTACCGATTTACGGCGACGCACGGATGCGTTCCGCTGGATATCAGAGAACGGCCTCTTTGCGGACTATTTGACCGGTATTCATGGTCTCTCCAAGCGCCTCGCGCTCTTATCTGTCGCCGAGAGAGCGGAGACGGTGCCAGCGCACATAAAAAAAGCGCTACCTGAACTTTGCATGGATACCATCACCTCGCACCCACCGACCCTATTCGTTCACAGCGTCGAGGACTCTATTGTACCCCTCTCTGAAAGTGTCAAGACATATGAGCAGCTACAGAAGATAGGGGTCAGGGCCGAGTTATATCTGATCGGTGGGGAAAAGCATGGCCCCATAAATCAAGATGGATCACCGGTTACGGGAGTAGAAGGGGCCAATGAAGCTGTATTTAGGTTCATAGAGAGTGTGCTGATAAGAGGTTGACTTGTAGCCTGGTGGGGCCAAGTTGAATTTGAATACTATAACTAGCGGACTTCAGGAATAGACAGCTGAGGTCCAGATTACTTTACGATCACAGATGATCTATGTTTGCAGTAGTGAAATCATCAGTGGGGATCAGTTGGTTCGATTTACTGGCTATCTATATCTGAGTTCCTGCTCACACGTCGTTATTTAACCTCATCTTGGTCGGCTCTTATACTTTCTAGGTGTTATCTGCCCCTCATCCTCTGCGGAAGGTCACCTTGAAGTCCCCTAAATGCTGCTCGTCCTCGCGACTTTACTCGGGCTCTATACCCTCGGTTTCTGTGCCACCTACGAATCAATAGAGGATGTTCCAACTGTAGACTGGGATTTCATCATCGTTGGGGGCAAGCACTCACCCATTTCAGCTGATGAATGAACCGGCTGACGCAACGATCTAGGGGGGTTGGCAGGCTCGGTAGTAGCAAACAGGCTAACAGAGAATCCAGAATTCAGTGTCCTCCTTATCGAAGCAGGGCCCACGTACGCATGATTTTCAGCCTGCAACATGCCTGAGGCTTTGTAACCTTTATCTGACTGATGGATGTTGTCCAGGAATGAGGCCGACTTGAACTGGACCATTCCAGGTCTCGTTTACAATACCATGGGATCGCGCTTCGGGTGGAATTTTACCACCATACCACAGCAGAACTTAAATGATCGCACCCTCCCACTCCCACAGGGTCATATGCTCGGTGGAAGTACCTCCATCAGTAGGTGTCGCCTGAAGGTGAGCAGATCTGGTCAAAACCACTAAGGAATCGATGGATGTAGATGCAATGTTTTATACGCGCGGCTCCTCATCTGATCTCAACCGTTTCGCTCAAGTCACTAGGGATCCAGGATGGAGTTGGGAAAGTCTCCAGCCATATATTAGAAAGGTACGTGATATAAAATGGTTCTTTTAGATAAGGAGTCTTCACTCTCGATTTCTCAACCAGCACGAGAGATTTGAGGCCCCGGCTGACAATCACGATACAATCGGGGATTTCAACCTTAATAGGCATAGTTTTCACGGAAGGGTAGCCATAACTCCCCCTAGTTTCTGGAATCCTGCAGTCGATTCAGCCATAATGCAAGCCAGCAAAGAGTTGGGTGAGAGTTTCAAGTTCAACGTGGATATGAATTCAGGTAGTCCACTGGGCCTGGGTACGTTTGCGGGGTAACGCAGTCCGGGTGGGTGCTAACAGGTAGGCTTTATTAGGTTTGCGGCAATCGACAATTGGTCATGACGGAACACGGAGCAGTGCTGCGACGGCTTACCTCGACCAACAAACGAGGTCGCGCAGTAACCTCCACATTGTACTCAACACCCGTGCTATCCGCGTCCTCAAAACCACCTGTGTCAGTAACAGAATTCCTATCATGCGCACCGTTGAGATCGGTTCCCCGGATTCCCCTGAGAGAATTCGGCTGTCTGCATCAAAGGAGATCATTCTCTCTGCTGGAGCTATTGGCACTCCACGTCTCCTCCTCCAATCCGGAATTGGAGATCAAGATGAGTTGGAGTCACTGGATATTCAATCGGTAGTGCACCTCCCAAGCGTTGGGAAGAATCTCTCAGATCATCCCGTTGTCTTCGGCCCTAGCTTCGAATTTGTGCCCAACTCGATTGATCTAGGGCCATGGGATAAGTGAGTGCTGTATAACTTATCAGTTAGGCTATGGATAACAGATATGGTACTTCGGGATTAGTTTGTCGTTAGACACGGCACTCCAGGCTGCAGCTTTGGACCTTTGGAAAGTCAATAGAACTGGGCCTTATACAATGCCAGGCTCAAATAGTAACCATATCGTGTGGATGCGGTTGCCAGATGACTCGCCGATCTTCAAACAATCCAATGATCCTTCTCCTGGGCGAGATTCTGCTCATATTGAGCTAATTGTAGGAGTAAAGCAACCTTTTCCCCCTTATTATGGCATGTTTAGTTTTGTCTTTATAGGTGTTGAGTGGTGTATTAGTCACAAGCGTTACCCTGACTAGCCCTACCTCTCGTACGTCGAAGCTAATGTCCAACTGGTAGCGGGGACTGACAGCTAGGAATTAGGTGGTTCAGTGTCACTCCAGTCTAACAACCCATTCGACGCTCCCCTCATTAACGCAGGATTCTACAGCTCCGATTTCGACCTACTTGCCATTCGTGAGGGCGTTAATATGGCAATGCATTTCGCCAAAGCGCCTGTATGGGAAAATGTAATCGCAGGCATTTTGGGACCCCTGACTGGCACTGCCACCGATGAAGAAATCGACGAATTTATCCGGAACAATACCTGGTCGGCGGTGCACCTGGGATCAACCGCCTCAATGTCACCGAGAGATGCGGATTGGGGTGTAGTTGATCCCGACCTGTTGGTGAAGGGAGTATCCGGATTGCGAATTATTGACGCTTCCATTATGGTGAGTTGCCTGTGTTTGAGAATCCACACAGGTGATGAAGAGAAGGAATTAGCCTTATGTTCCTTGCGCACACACGCAGGCTCCTGTATACATAATTGCGGAACGGGCAGCGGATATTATCAAACAAGCTTGGGAGTCCCAACAGTTGACTGTCCAGCTAGCTATGCAATGGTATGACGGTTTCGGCTTCGAGGAATTTTGTAAAGAAATAATATTGTGAGAAAGTAGACAAGTGTTGTTGGTTGGTAATACATGTTGTAAAGCCAACGAGATATAGAGCGAGAGAACAATGGAAAGCCTACCTATGACTGTACTACAGAATGGAGACGCTAAAGGTGTCAATTTACAGCCCCGCCGTTCATTTATGTCTAAATTTGAGTTGACCATGACCGGCCGCGCAAAAGCCAGCAGCTTCTGCAGTTTCAGGATCGGCGTCAAATTCGCCTACCTGGAGAATAATGGGCCGTCACCGTAGCCTAGTGATCGAAGGAAATGAGGAAGCTGGGTCAGAACAAATCAAATCTTTGGAATACAATCCACATCGACGTTACTATGGCTCGAGGCTTTTTCTTCTGAATATTGAATCCTTAGCGGCGGCGGACGCTCCTCCACCTAAGGTTAGAGCAGGTGCTCATCACCCTTGCTATATGCGCCTGAAATCAAGATAAGGGTTCTCACGCCGTGTCTGACCACCCTTTAGGGGACTACCGGGTGACCTGTAACTCTATGACCTGTTGGAGTCCCTATTAACGTATTTCAGAAAACAGGTATCCTAGGACTTTTCATAAAGCCAATTTAGTGTATCGCTATCTTGGCATGCTCAATCACAGCATTCTAGCTTTGAATACATTGGTTGAGTGCTGGTGCAAGAACACCTGATAAGGGCAATCAACCAGCTTGGGGACACACTGTATCACACTAAAAATCTGGTGGAAACAAGCTTTAAAATAAGATGGACCCTCTTCTTTCTTTAGCGCCTTATCATATTACACACGCAGCGAATGCAGGACGTTTTCGATCACTCAGATTTTTCTATTTACGCGTGGAACTCTTCCAGCCCTAATATACTATGGCTGATATTGTTGATTTCCCGGATCGGGAGGGTAGTACAGGTTTCAGACGAGCTAAGGCACGATCTGACATTTGAATCCCACCGCTGATTGGCCCCAAGTTCATCGAGCTCGCTTCTTGATTTGACGGGAGAATACTCTGCTACTATTATTTTTCTGGAATTTGTGCAGCGGTTCTGATAGCATTGGCGGTCTCCCGAGACCGTGGTTCCAGCGAGACGCCGTCATGCGGAATCTGTCTGTGAACATCATGGTACGTGGAAGCTGCAGATAAGGGGCGAAATGTTCTTACAAAGGTATATCAATTGCAATGAACGACTCTATGGCGGCAGCACGAGGCAATTTCGACTTTTTAGGATCCCAGATGATGTTAAAGCTGGCGAGCGTGGACGCGATTACGATTAAGAGTGAAGTGAAGGCAATATCCCGACCTGGACTATGAAAGTACGATTTATAGAAACTTAGGCTTAAAAATTGGATTGAAGGAACACACCATTTCCTTCGCCCAAACCCAAAAATGACTTGACGGGGGTCGAATATATCGGGGTCGAATTCACCGCTTGATGTCAGAAACCTTTCTGGCCGGAAGATATGAGGATCTTCGAAAACGTCACTATTGTGAAGAATTGATCTGTAAAATCATGTTGGTGAGCGACGACAAAAATTATCACAAGAATGACTTTAGATTTGCAACTATCGCCGAGCCCGCAGGAACATGGTATCCATTATACTCTTCGTCCACGTCGGTGGAGTGATCGAGACCTACAATAACGCTTAATCAAGCTGCATATCTTAGCAGCGCAAAAACTTGCCCAAAGACACAGGTGGGCGCCAACGCATACATTCGGAAACTAGGGACCACGTATATGGGATCTTGGATGGATGACAAATAGAGAAAGTTGCTAAGCCAGTGTTCTGGTTGGTTTCTTGGGCCTAGAAGACGTATTCCAAAAACTCACGTAGATTTCCGTGACCAAGAAGTCGATCAAGCTCCTGTTGTGCCTTTACCTGGGCCTCAGGAAACCTTACGAGGGTAATGAGACCGACGGCGAACTAGGAAACAACCACAACCTTACCAGGCCATCGCCATCATAAATGTAAAGAGCAAGCTACCAGTCGCAATCACAGCACCTGCCCGCCTTGTTAGCAAAGGTTTGAATTGAAAGCAGGGTGTATACGCCATGATACCTGAATATAAGGAGCCAGCTGCGTCCCGAATGACGACCTCCTGATCAGCATCGACATCTGTCGCACTAAGCATCTCCATCACAAATGATGATGCAACATTATCAGCGACCTGGAAGACTGGTTGAATGTGGAACATAGCCTCAAACACCAGATAAGTTCACCAATTGTCGCTTAGTCTCTTGGAAAGGAATTTCTGTCTGACTCTCGACGGCCTCTCTGTAAATCCTACTTCTTTTCCGAATTGGAACCAGCCATTCAGGTAGAGGAATAAGTTCTGTTTATGTCTTAATAATAGTATTGCAAAATAGAGGAGCATACGCTCACTATTGATCTCATTGAGAATGCAAGCAACATGAAACTCCATAGTGAACGTGTAGAGAATCCCCCTCAAGGTTCGGTTAGCCAGACCCATGTGAGATTCACCATTAGGGAGCGCAGATATCCCGTATACAAGGGTCAGTATGAGTTGCCCCATCATCCTTGGCACAAAGTAAGGATCCTCTGACAACCATCTGAGTAGAAAAAGCGCACTCATAGAAAAAGAAAACAGCTTTCTCAGGTTCGTTGAGGATGGCCAGGAGCATCGTTTGCGCTACTCTGAGTTGTATCAGATGGTGATCAGGTAGCGCCGATGTGGAAACTAGGCGGTTGAATGTTTGCCTACGAGTCTTCCACTCTTCTGAAAGGCTAGTTTGAATGAAAGCACAAGCGTTAGCATATCATTACATACCACCATATTCCAGGTGAGGAATACTTGTGTGCAAGCCTCCCCTATAGCAAATAATTAGCTATGACAAGGGTTTCATATGGGTTGCATGTCACCAGTCTCTGTATTTGCGCCAGCTCCGGGGCCTGAAAAGATATGGATATCAACAGTGATTGCGAGATCGTCGGTGTGCATCCGACCTTGTGGCAGATCGGTTAGAATTCCGAATAAGTAGGCTGTTCACTGCCTCGAAACTGTTGAGGATGATTGTGCAATAACCCCACTCAACGATGCTGATGACGTCCGACTTGAGCTCCTGGCTGAACTGTACAAAGCTATCCGCCTGATATGCTTGAGTACGCCGGAACTGAGTAATTGAATCAGCAGTTTCGACATTTCGATACTATTCAACCCACTAAAGATCCGTAAAGGGGAATGTGAAGAGGTCCCGGCGGTAAGGGCAATCTCTGGCGAAGGCGCCAATGTGTTGCAATCACCCATGCGATAATGAGAATCAGCGCCCCGGAAATTCCCTGAACAACCATAGCTAGGAAACGAGGACACCCCGTCGTTCACTAATGCTTGGAGACGGTCACGAGTTGCTTTTATGCTGACCAGTCGACTGAGCTCTTCACTGGGAAAAGTGACATTCACATAGGTTGATACCCACGGTGTCGTGTACCAAATTGGAATTGCGCGTGTAGGATAATCCTATCCAAAATTACCTAGGCGTTCAGGAGGATCTCCATATGGAAATAGTTTCACCTTCTTTCCGTTTCTGCTTTACCGGAAGGCTGACACCCGCTCGGAAGAAGAAACCTAGTCTTCCAGTACGACATGTGGCATGTCAAACAACCAATTGTTACTTAGCGCAGACAAGCATCCTTACACCCGGGTCGATATCTTCCGTAAATCTGTCAACTCTCCCAAGGGTGTTGACTGCAACTCACATGAGAATGCGGATTTTGTTGAGTATACTTTGTCCAATGAGCTCTTGAACATCCGGGTTGTCCATGCTAACATCCATCGCCGATGGCATCTTGTAGCTAGGAAATGGTAATTACAAAATTTTAAGAGCACTAGGAACATGCCTATTTTCCAAAAAAACATGAAATATGGGTAGCAAATGCCGCATATGCGGAGTGCTGAAGGCTGGGCTTGATTGCCTGTGGAGGAAAATTGGGAAGAGCAGGGTTCTGAGAGAGAAAAATGTACCTGTGGGCCACGATGAGAATCTTAGACCTCTAACATTGTCGTGCATCGTTAGCCACGTTGCGGGATCTCATGCGTGCCGTTGGGCTGATGGACAAGAATTCCAAGCAGGTCCTCCAGTTGAAATGCTATGCAATTGGGATGGGTGAGGAAACCATGTGAGAGCAGGTTGCCTCAGGCACAGAGGTTCTTAATGCCTCGAACCTCGAACACAGGATGACCTTCTGGGGTGGTGGGTCTGTGTGCCTGTAAGTAAAATCGTATCGAGCGATGTACATACCATCCTCCCTGATAGGCGCAGAGAGGTTAGATGTGTCTGCACGAAACCTCTAGCGGTACACTGACTCCTTACCGGTTCAAGTGTCAAATTCAGCCAATTAGAGGTTATTAAACCCACTTGCTTGCAAAAGCATCGGATCATACACACTGAAAATGCAGACCGAGGCCATCCTTTCGCCTCCATTTCAATTTCTCCCCATCGGATATGGAGATTATTTGGCATCAATCGGGACTTCAGTTTGCGAGCGTAACGAAATCTGGGCCTTTAGGAATGCCTCTCATAGTGGAGGGACTTTTGAGGTCAGCGGCTAGACGCGAAGGTGCAAAGTCTGATGGGGTACTATCGATTTCGGTGGGCAACTACTACAGTGTACCTAATACTTCAATCAAAAACCCTACCACCATCACAATTTATGCATTGACCTAGGCGCAAATCTAAGATGAATTTCGCGCACCGAAACGAATTTACTCACCGTTGATAAAACCCGACTCTGGTTTAACAAGCATTGAAACTAAGTTGGCTACATCCGTGGGCATTCCCAAACGTTGAGCAGCGCATTTTGATGCCTCAACTTGAGATAAATGGGTCGTAATAGCAGCAGTGCGCTCCGCGGGATCCGTCTATTCGTTTATTCGTCAGCTGTAGGAAGGGAGTATTTGTCGAATTCCTTACAATTTCGGTAAATAGGGGCGAGCTTATTGCAGCTTGAGTCCCGATATTTATCAAATTGTCAACTGATTAAAACTTCAATCAACCCCTTTTCTTGCCGATTGGGATAATACAGTACGTACACATGGGTGTGGAAATGACTCCGGGCGAATATGCGTTCACAGTGATTCCACTGGTTCCTAGTTCCTGCGCTTCAAGTAGTTGGTCAGTGCCCAGCGCCCAGCCTCGACACTCGTGGTGGGTGATATCACAGACCTGCCGTGTGAGTTAAACTGCGGATAGCGGCTTTCGTGGCGCTGTATGCGCTGAAACCGGGCCCCGCTTTAAGAGAGATGTTAAGGGTGGAACGAATCATTCAACTCAATACTCACGGTGCTTGGCAAGGATAGACGACGCGCCAACGATTCTACCACCATGACCTTGAGCTAACATCTGCTGGGCAGCATATTTGTAGCACAGGAATGTCCCACGGACATTGACGGTGAAATGGGTATCCCAGAAATCGAGGGACGCTAAAGTTAAAGCAGCGATCAGGCGCTAATCTACTTCACGATCAAGGGAAGAAAGTACTTTGAACAAGCGGTCCTGGAGGTAAGGCAACTCCAGCATTTGCGACAAGCTGCCAACAATTGTCATGGGGGCCAGTAAGCTCGCCTGTATAATACTTACTACATCAAGGTGACCCATTTCTGCCACAACCTGGTTTATCATGGCTCGCACCTGCTCCTCCTGCGACACATCTGCTGGAATTATAATACATCTCTGCCCTTTTGACTCAATAGCAGATTTTAGGGAGTCTAACAGGGCACTTGGCACGAGGTCGTTGATAGCTACATCCAAGCCATCCTCGCATAACCTTAACGCGATGGACCGGCCGATCCCCTGGGCAGCGCCCGTGACCAAAGCGATACGAACGGGGGACGTAGGATGAGGGGGGTTCATGGGGGGAATACTAATGACAGCATCCGTCTGTTCCTCAAGAACAACGGTCCGCAGCACGGGGACGGATTGCAAATCAGGTATCAACCAGACACACCTTTCCCCCCTGTTACGTTTATGGTAGACACTACAAATTRCCCTAGCCCCATTTGATAAGTCAAATTATGGATCTCTTAGTATCCGGGGAGATGTGGAGTGGTCCCCGAAACGGCAGGAAAGTCTTGAATATTGAACCCGAAGGCAGTGGAATCGAGTATACCTTCTTTGCCTTTCGTGTCCGTCCGGCTGGTGTAGGGGAGAGGAGTCCCTGACTCCTAAGCCAACAAACAATTGATTTTTATTTGCGAATGGAACATACAACAAGTTCCTGCTGTCTAACTGCTGAAGTGAAAGGAAGTGGGCGAAAGCCCCAGAGGGGCTTCCCTGCCTGCGCAGGGTGGCCAATCGGGATCGAGAACGGCGCGACAGGCGGGCGGGTCTCCGCTTGTGGCGCCCTCGCAGTCCATCCGAGACCTCGGGGCCGCGGGCCTGCACAAGTACAGTGCGTTGTGTAGGGGGAAAGGGTGTGGTGAGCGGGCGAGGTAAGAGGAGGGAGCACACCAGCCAGGAGCCACGATGGGCCAACGAGGTGGTAAGGAGAGACGACGAGGCCGTGACCGCCGTCACTGTTACGCTTTGCTCTGTCGTTATACTCAGCGGTGGACCTGCTCTCCGGGATGTGAATAGATACAGAATCTACGGGATCTTCCACGACCAATCCAAACATCCAGATCTTTCAATTACGTTAATAACTTCTGTCTCTTGTTGTGCCCTCGGTTCTTCCTCTTTACTTTCGTGTACCTCTCTCCATACCCTGACACATTCGTGCACTTCTCCAACGTTGCTGAGCCCCACCACAAGCGGCATATGGATGCTTGTCTGGCGGCTCGCATAACCTAGCGCGATATTCGGTAAACTGGGGACTATTTTTAGTGCTTCCACTACTGCAGACTTGAGTGCATCGGGAGCTGGATGCCATGGGGGTGGTGTCGGCGTAAACAAGCCCATATTTAGTGGTGCAGCCGCCAGGACTTGCTTGACTTTAGCACGCTCATAGAAGTGGGGTACGAACGCTTTCAAGGTCGAGTTTTGGATGGTGAGGTGCGAGTAGGATAAGAGCGTGTCCACCGGTTCATAGGGAGGTGTTCTGTATATCAAGATAGCTAGTCTTAGGAGTACTGGAAGAGGGTAACCTAGACCTGTGGTGGGCATTGCAGGACCAATTATATAGGGGCGAGCTTACCAGAAAACCCTATATTCCTGACGATGCCCTCGTGCTTCAATTTGAGAAGCTCAGCAAACGCCTCAAGAACCTTCTGGTCGCCTTCTCCTAGAATCTTAGCTTCGTCGCCCTCCCCTAGTCCGTAGGTAGTTGCTTCTATACCAAGTGCAGTTGCGTGATTACCAGACAGCCTAGGCGCAATAGTGACAGCAAAGTATTCCACGTCATGGAGGTAAATGGCGTCGAGATAAGTCGTCTTTAGTCGAGAGAGACTCTCCAAGACGCATGTTCGGACCCTCTCCGGGGAATAATCAAAATCGTCCTTCCCAAACCGACCACATTTAGTCATCTAGGGGGATAACCTATCAATAGTGTGGCCTCTCTTCTAGGAGGGAGGGGACTATACCAATTTATACGAAGAACGAGGGAATTCATCCTTGAGGGCCCAGAGTATGTCTCCAAGCACCTGTTCTGACGGACCATAAAGTCTGGAAGTATCGAAAGCACGAATACCATAGCTACGAGGATACGTGTGTCACAAAGAGATGTTGGTCACACTTGCACCGTTATAGAATGCTGGACTTGACACACCGGAGCGCAAGACGTACGGCCCGCGTTGCCTCTTGGCTCGTGCTGCGATCCCCTGTGTCGACACCTGCGAACACTGCACAGCCATGGATGAGGGCAGGGAGATCGAGTAGACCATTCACTATCGGCTTCACGTCACGTTTTGAGCATATTGAGGGAAGGATTTAATCATTCACCACTTACCATTTGATACCCATCCACCGGCAAATCCTCTTGCGTTTCTGGAGGGAGTTTTGGTTGCATCCTGGGTATATCGGCAGGGGTCGTGGTACCACCCATCCTAGACGTTGTCCCAGTACGGGCTCCGAGTCAAGGGTTAATTTGAACGTTAGGGGTTAGACCACCAACTCAGTCACACGTGATACGAGTGCCTGTCGGCCCGAAGGAAAAATGTGGTCCTTTGCCTTCCTTCCTCACTAGGGAACCCTTTCCTCACACAAAACAGCGAAATGAGGCCTGAGAGCCACAGAAGAAACGAATGGCATCAGAATTTCTTTTTGAGGGGCTATCGAATTTGGACGCGATGGGGCTGATACAGGGTGGGTTCTCGTGGAATCTAGGGTACTTAGAACCCATCGTGATTGTTGACGTCTTCCACGACTTGTTGATGTGATGTTGGCCGTTATCTGGCGAGATACTAGCCAATCATAACCCCTCGTAGGAAGCCAGCTGGAATGATCACCCCTCGTGCTATCGGGGACAAAGGAACAACTCTCAGCGAGGGCACAACGCTTCCAAAAACATCTATCTAAGAAACACAGCTGTCCCTGCGTTCAATCATGATGACAACCATATATGTTTGCGCCCTCTTATTACTCTCCACCAGCATTTTCTATGTATTGTTTAAGGCTGGCAGGCGTGAATCGGGCTTGCCACCCGGACCACCAACCGTTCCCGTGCTGGGCAACTTGCACATCTTTCCTCGGTCCGAGCTACATATTCAGTAAGCTCATCGTTTCAAACGCAGGTCCAGTGTTATAATCAGAATAAGATTTCAGAAATGGGCTCAGCAATGGGGTGATATATTTTCTGTGAGTGATGAAATAATCGCCATTCCAGCATATTTTGAATACAGGTGTTTCAGCTCAAGATAGCTTCAGGCACCATAGTCGTCCTCTCAAGCGCTACTGCTGTCAAAGAGCTTGTCGATACTACCGGATGGAAGGCGAGCAACCGTCCATCTATGTTTCTCGTCGACAAAATCACAGATGGGAATCATATGGGATTTATGAAATATGGTGTGTTCGAGATTTTGTGTAGCCAATCTGGGTGAATTGAGTCTCTTTAGGTCCCCAGTTGCGCTCGCTCAAGAAATTACTAAGTCATTCCCTCTCTCCTCAGGCAGTTGTAAAGTACTTGCCGATACAAGAAGCAGAAAGCTCTCAGCTCCTTTACGATGTGCTTGACAAACCCGAGGTGCGTCCCCCCCCCAAGACTACATTTTCATATCAAAACATTTCCTCGCAGGATTTCTACTACGCCATTCGGCGCTACACCCACTCAGTTGCAAAGTGCATCGTATACGGCACTCGTATACCACACTATACTTCCCCCGATGCGAAAGCGTTTTTCGAGGCGCTCCATGCTCTCGAATACACAGTTAGCCCTGGGACACACCCCCCTGTAGATCTGCTCCCCTTTCTCAAGTATATTCCAAGCAGATGGGCGCCGTGGATACGGGCTTGCGATGACGTGAAGAAGCGAAGAGACGCATTACACTGGCGGTTATACCGGGAATGCGAGGATCGTGCGCGAAGAGACGAGGATCCGAGGTCAATGATGGAGGAAATAATATTGAAGCAAAAGGAACTAGATTTAAACAGAGCGGCAGTGGCGTGGGCTCGCGTTTTTATTTCTCGACCTCGACTAAAGCTAAGTGTTATTGTCTAGCTATTTGGGTATTGTATTGTTGGAGGGAGGCACGGATACTTCGGCGGCCTACCTGATGTCCCTAGTCCTACTGATCACCGCATTTCCGGACATTCAGAAGACTGCTCAAAAGGCGATCGATGATGTCGTGGGCGATGAGAGGCTCCCTGTCCTCACTGATAAAAGTCAAATACCGTACATTGCTGCACTGATCAAAGAGGTGCACAGCCAGCTGGGTATATTCAGATTGAGGCGCTAATGGTAATATAGGTAATTCGATATAGGCCAATGTTGCCGATGGCATTACCGCACGCCATGCTTGGGGACGAACATGTGAGTGTATTCCTGGGCGCTCGAAATGGTTCTCGAATTCATGGCAAATGTCTAGTACAGGGGTTATTTGGTACCTCAGGACGCGACCCTGTTTGTCAATCTGTGTACTGATCATGTTGACTGCTACTTCTGCTCTTGTCGCTGATTCCCACCAACAGGGGCAATATTTCATGATCCCGAAATTTTCGAAGATCCAGATATGTTTAATCCGGAGCGCTATCTGAACAATGAATTCGGCACAAGAACCAAAGATCAAGGACGAGATTTGCGGGAAACGCTCGTTTTTGGCAGTGGAAGGGTACGTCAAGCGATATATCACAGGTTTAATTTTCCAGACAGCCTGAAAACGGCTGCTTCAGCGCATATGCCCTGGGATGCATGTAGCCCAGGATACCATGGTCCGTCTTTGTGTAGCGACTTGAATTTGATCGAACTAACATTCGGCAGGCTCTCGCAACAATGAGATTACTTTGGGCGTTTGACTTTCAACTAGCCAAAGACCCGAGGACAATGCGACCGATACAAGTTGATATCGACGACTTTAGCAGCGTAAGTCGCACCGGGGGGTATGTTCGTACTCTTCCACTCAACTCAGAATAATTAGAATATTACACTTGCACCTCGTCCGTTCCGTTGCGCAATTCTACCTCGCAGTGCTCAACGCGCTCAAGTTTTGAAGAGCTCATTTGTAGACGCTACCAGCACATTCAAACCTTTTGAGGAGGGGTTGACCGCGATAGAGAAAGCGCAACTTTGGGATCAGAGGAGAAATTACTGAGAAATTTTGTTGCAAAATCATATGCATGTACAGTATGTATGTATACATGAGAACTGTGCACATCTGCGTTCTTCCCATGGTTCATTCAGGACCGATCGGTCAGAAAATGTGGGGTATTCTCAAGGCCTGGTGTTAAGGGCAGCCCATTGGAAGACTGAATTCACATCATACCATGACGGGTCAAGTGCTTTATTATACCTACACCATCAGCATGTCCGCCACCATAGTTTCTGCCCACATTCTGACTTTTGCTCAGCAACCCTCTCTCAGCCGCTTCATTTATGCTGAGTCCGTTAATGTCTGGCAGGGAAAGTGCATCGAAGATCCCAGCCTCATTATCGTATTCATTGGTAAGACGTGTTATCTAGTCCTGATAACCACCACCGACTATTTAAACTACTAGTCGACCCCGGGGGCGGCCTCGATATTGGCTCACTGAGCAATGCTACACCGGAATTACATCTGCGTGTCCATATGTCTATGCCCACTCTGCTAACCTGCCTGGCTTCACCGATCACCGAAGTTGCATCGGCAACCCTCAAGATTGGCTGCAACCTCGAAAAAGCTGGTCAGGTCGTGGACGCGGCTATGCAGACCGTGCTCGACGCAGATAACTGCACGGGAGCGGTATGGAGTGTGGAAAGTGGGAATACAACTTTTGTTGTTGGATGGAGCTCTCTCGAGGTAATCGAGAGCATCGTTCCAAATGTCCAAAGTATCATTCCTGAATGCCCCCATAGGCACATGAAGAATATCATCAAAAGATCTTCACAAACCCCCCAGATTGTATAAAATCTCTCCCTGATTTCATCGAAAGTAACATAGTTCGGCATGTTTCACTTCAACCTCTCTAATAAAACCCTCGCTGTTAGTCCGGTTGATAAAAGTCTATTGCATTCCAGATCCTCTTTCTGATCATCAATGGTCGGGTCAAGGAAATCACTGGCGCGGGGCATTAACCCAGTACAATCGAACCAGTAATCGCGCACGCGTTCGCTATGACCCTAATGCAGTTCCAGAATCAGAATATCCCACCGTCACAAGCAATCTATGTTAAAAGGCGAATCAGTAATGCAGACTGGTACTAGACTCATCCACTAAAGGACAAACACTTTGCCCTTGGACCTCTGTGAGACGGTTGTACATATCGCCCTGATACGACAAACGTACCCGTGATAAACTGAGCTTGAGCCGACACAAGGAATGATACGACCCCTGCAACATCAGAAGGCTTTCCAATGTGACCTAGAGCACAGCCATGCTTGTAGCGAAGCATCAGGTCAATAACTATTAGTGATATAGTATGCTCTTACTACAGCGTTCATGTCGGTCCCTTTCGTTAGCTCAGCATATTGTAGACCAGCCTCGTGTACTGGGTTGCGCGCCTCGGAAACGAAATAACGAACAAACACTTAGAGAAAGGCTCACATAATGGTGTGTCAATCGATCCCGGCGCGTATGCATTGACAGTTATTCCATGCCTACCTACCTCCAAAGCTAATGAACTGAGGATAAATGGGTGGTATACTGGCATGCAGGGACAAGGCTAAGCTGACCGAGACTTTGCGTGAGGCCCTTAATAGCAAATTTGCTAGCCGAATAAGCAGAAAAGAGAGCTGCACCTAGAAAGCTGTGTAAGTTACAGCTCAAAGCAGTATACATGTTGAATTTGTCGAAACTACGTTTACCTCGCTGAGCCGATATAGACGATGCGGTCACAATTCTACCCCCACGGCCTTGAGAGAGCATGGTGCGAGCAGCGGCTCTCAAGCAAAGGTATGTGCCTCGTAGGTTCAGTGAGAACATGCGATCAAAATCTTCGGCTGAGGCTGGAAATCTGGGATCATTACAACGTGGTTGCGGCATAATCAAGCGCATTACTGTTAATTAACGACTTAGCGAAGCATGTGCCAGCGTTCGCTACCATCTAATAAGGTGGTGAGTCTTTCAATAGCTGCTTTCGGCGAGACCGACCACGTCGAGACCACCGAGCTCCTTGACGACTTCATCAACCATGGTTTGAACTTGGGATTCCTGAGTAACATCGGCTGTCGCGATGATACAATTCTGCCCTGGGTTCTGACGCTTTATTTGATTTCGTAGATCTTTGAGCAAGTCCCTCTTCGAGGGGAGGTCGTTCAGCGCAACGTTGAGGCCATCTGTCGCCAGCCGCCGAGCAATCGCTCGTCCGATGCCCTGAGCGGAACCCGTCACCAACGCTGAACGCAAGGCCATTAAGATTTCATGGGACACGAGCGCACCGGCCGAGCCGGTGCCCCCTTTCGGAAGTTCCCTGCTGAAACTTGAGCAAGGACTCAACCGATGGAAGTTTAGATAGAAGGCAAGATCTAGCACTAAATCAGCTTCAACTTGGGAAACAGATATCTTTCTTCTTTCTTCTGATCGGAAAATACTGTGACCGACGAAGTCGTGTGCGAAAGTAAAATCAACCAATGCTGGTCCAACCATACTGTAGGTCGACCAATCTCCTAGATTCTTCCCACACCCGGGTGCCTACCCATCACCAACTGCAAAGTTTATCATCTAAAGTACAAGAGTTTATGTCACCCATAGATGGCCTTTATACCATGTCCCTCCTAGTAGTCGTAATAACAACAACCATTATCATTACCCTCTTTACCTGGTCAGCCCAAAAGCGGTATCGGGTGCGGTATCCATCTGGCCCCGAACCAGAATGGCTGTTTGGGAATGCCCGCCAGATCCCCAGAGAAATGCAGTGGCTGCGTTTTGCGGAGTGGTCGAAAGACTATGGTGATTCAGACATGGCTCTATCAGCAATGGCTAACAAGGCGGCTACAGGAGGCCTCATCTTCTTCAAGGTCTTCCATTTGCCATACTTGGTCATCAATGATGGTCAACTTGCGATGGAAATTCTTGATAAACGTTCAAATATATACAGTGATCGCCCTCGAAATACGATGGCTAGAGATTTGTGGGTTTGTGTCTCAAATTAATGATCATACTACACTCAACAAATGTCCTATAGGATGGGCTGGGGATTTACAACACTGTATCCTGTCCCCGTGGTTTATTTCCGACCCAAATTTTAATTAAGAGTGCTAGGATGAAGCCTTATGGAGAAGCATGGCGGCAACATCGAAAGATGATGCACCGATCCTTGAATGTGCGCGACGTGATGCGCCACCAGGAGTTGCAATACCGAGCAGTTCACGTATTTATAAAGCGGCTTGAAGAGAGCCCGTCCCGCTTCATTGACCATATCAAACAGTAAGCCTTAGCGTCATTTTAGAAGACTTACTCAGCTCATAGCGCGAGGTAGCTTAGCCGGCTCTGTTATCATGAAGGTCTATATATCAAACCTTCTAATGATTGAGATATTTTTGATGCTTGTAACAGGTTGCTTACGGATATGAACTACACTCAACCGATGACTACTTCATTCCTATTGTAGAGCACGCTGTTGAAGGCCTGACGGCAACCTTTGGTGTTGGTTACTTGGTGCGTAAACTGAACCATCCTTATGATGTATAATTATGCAGTCCTACTTCTTGATCAGGTTGACTTTGTACCGATGCGTGAGCTGTCCCTAACCACGCGACAGCCTTTTAGCTCATCTTCCAGTCAAATATCTACCTTCTTGGATTCCGGGGGCAAAATTTCAAAGGTTGGCGGCGGACTGGGGTAGTTCAGTCACAAACATGGTGAACTTGCCTTGGGATGAGATGATGCGGAAATATGTATGCTATAGCCCCGTACTCGTGCAATCGATATTCATTCACAATCGCAGGTCAAAGGAGCAGGCCCGGCGTCATATTGCTCAGAAATGTTGGACGAAAACGGAGGTACAAATTGCAATACACAGACCAAACTGCTCATCAAAGAAACAGCGGCAACGCTGTACGCAGGTACGATATCCCTAGTAAACAAGATGCAGTTTCCACTTAAGTTCACACTATGCAGCTGGAGCAGACTCAGCCAGTGCCGTGATTTCAACGTTCTTCCTCGCGATGACATTGCATCCCGAGATACTTGCAGAGGCACAGGCTGAAATGGATGCTGTTGTGGGGCGACAGCGCCTTCCTGGTATAGCCGATCGGACCAAACTTCCATATCTGGAATGTATCATAAAAGAGACCTATCGCTGGAATCCTGCTGCTCCTATCGCTGCTGCTCATAGATTGATGAAAGATGACGTTTATGACGGCAGCCTAATTCCGAAAGGTACGAGATGTGCAGGTTCCAGTTTAGCGTTTCCGACGAGTACGATGCTAGGGACCACAATCATTCCTAATATATGGGCTATGATGCACGACGCGAATATATACCCGGACCCTACTGTGTTCAAGCCTTGTCGCTTCACAGGTAACAATCCAGCTCCAGACCCCCGAAGATTTGCTTTCGGATTTGGCCGCCGCCGGTAAGGCTTGAATGATTTTGGGAGTATTCTCATGGCTAACGCGAAGCAGCTGTATAGGGGAAACCTTTGCAGACTCTCTGGTGTACATCACGATTGCATCAGTTGTTTCGTGTGTTAATATTCGCCAACCAACCATATACGGCAAAGACATTGTCCCCAAAGTTAGCTATCCTTTCCTTGTCGGCCATCCTGTCCCTTTCGAGAGTCAAATTAGCCTGAGGGATGGTGTTGCGAGAGCTTTGATCGACGCCGCCGTGGAGTTGGAATCGGGCTACCAGTAATATTAATGTCTCTTACTGCGTACAAAAGCCTGTATAATATCATATTGTCGGACTGGTGGCTCYACTAAAGGCGTGTCTTGAATTCTATTGCCTATCGCCCGAATCAATCTCTTCAATCATCCTGTTGAATATTTTCCAAAAATTCTCCACACGATTATGCTTCAACCGGAACACAATGTCGATACCACCCGTATTTGGCACCCATCCTTCGCCTCTACACGTAGGGTTTGCAGGGAGCATAGAAACAAAGTGTTCGGCCGAGCCTGTAAATGGAGCATCAGCAACAGGAATTACATCATCGTCCAGAAAGGCGGCTAACCATACAAATAGAATCGAACGCCTCCAAATGGACTTCGGCTTGAATCAGATTTAACGCCTCAAGAGCAGCACTCACAGTTCGGGTACCCAAAATGCGCCTTCAGCACCGAAGTTCTGTCCATGAGCAATATCAGCAGTGTACTATTATTTATACACAGGTTATCAATTCTTACTTATTCAGAGCATTTATATATATCATAGTATCAGGAGAGGACAGGTTAAGGTAGTCTGGCACGAGGCCTGGACGCTGTAGCAATTGCGAGTGCAATGCAAGAATGCGACGGAGATTTTCTGGATCACGCACGAGGTTCATTGATGTTCGCATCGCATCGGCAAACATCCTTGAATTCCTAATATGAAAAGTAGTCCAGAAGAAGGTGCATTTGACATACGAGGGGGTGGCGTTCTCGGGCACTTGCTCCGTGGCGATTGTTTGCATGCAATTCCCCATAGTTGTCTGTCCGCGTGCAGAATAAGAGGGTAATGCATGTTGGGGCTCTCAATTGACGAATAAATGTATCTCACCAGGGAGGGTGATATAAACCCACTTTTCGGCACTAGACGCACTCCTCGAGTCTGTTTAACACAGTAAAAAAACAGGTTAAACGCATCCGGTGATATTCATACTCCGATGATATATGCAACTTTTTCCACAGGAACAGGAGACACCGCAGCGATGCAGGTGCTCATAAATCCAATAATAGCGTCAGTTTCTGTCACGCCGAGGACTAGCTAGACTTTAGTTTGGTTGTCATGTTGTCGAGAACGACCGACCTTTACTGTACTTCGTGACCCAAGCGTGGATCAATTGGACCTGGTCGACAGAAATATGCACGGAAACGCGTGATGTGGCTGAAACCATCCTTCCCAAACGATCCAGAACGGTTGAAATATCAAGCGCATGCTCTTGGACGTAGAGGATTGGCATGACTTCAGGTATTAGGGCCTTGTCCAAGGTAGGATCCGGTTCGTGATACTTGTCAAAAGTGGGCTTGAATGTTGGCTGGATATCCAGATAATAGAGGGAGAGTGAGTTCATCATGTGTATCGTTGATGTACAGTCGCCTGAAATATCCAACCAAAAGTAAGTTGCCAAGACCATGGGATTGGAGTCGTAAGTTGACCTTATTGATCAATAACCACGCCCGGATCAATGAAGAAAACGCGTCCTATCGTTACAATACGTACCACAGACATGACACCAGCCTATTCAAAATACTTCAAGGTGCGGCCGAATGGCGAATAAACTAAATTTACCCAGTGTTATGGTGGTTTCTTGAGTCGAAACGCCATTTACGACCTTGAGAGTGATAAGGGGCCGCTCCGCTTGATGTTTGGTGTCCATAATGAACACATCTGGATGCTCGTCAACATAGTCAGGGTGTTTCTAAGTACTCGGTTCTATCAGTGCAGGAAAGAGGATGTAAGCGTATCCATGTCACCACCTCGTGGTTGAAGTCCGGCGCTATAATACTTGGCAATGTTGTCGTTCCAACAGTGAGCGGTATCCCTTTGTTCTCGGAGAAGGTAATACTCCATCTCTTTGTCTTTTCGGAGAATTTAAGGCGCCCAACAACTTTTTGGGCCACTTTCGATTTGCGTAGCGACCGCAAAAATTGCCACATACCATGATAGAATTCTTGCAAAGTCTTCGCTAATGCATCGCAAAGTTTTTGCACATGGAGCGGGCCAGGGAATACCCACACATAGTCCATCTCCACCACAATGTCAACCTACGATCCTTCACCGAAAACAGCACTCACCCAGTTTGGGATGAGGTCCGAAGGCTGGAGGAAAATATCCTGCTTAGCCCATATGGCATCAGCGTCAAATGGTTTAACCCAGTGAACTTCAGTCATCGTTTGTGGTGAATTCAGATAGTCGTCTGTGAAGTATGTATGCTCTTCTGAGTTGTTTTTTTGTTGGAATTTCGGATTTAGTGGATATACTTTACATCACGTGATTGGCCCCTTTAGTCTCAGGTCACAGGTGTACGCTTGCTGCTAGGTTACTCCCAACCATCATCGCTTTCTGTCTGCACGAGTCCCTTCAGCCTTTTTTGTTTCCCCCTTATCAGTCACCACGAGGAAGCTTGCTAATAATTACTCCAAATACACACAAGTTGTTATTCTTGGCGAATATCGTGCCGATAACACAAACTATGAGGCTATAGTCTTCTGATAAGAGCCTGCATGGGAGGAAACAGTAACAATAGGGTCCCTATTCTTCCCTCGGAAGCTACGCTATGCCGATTGGATCCCATAACGCTGTCGAATGAATGTTTGGATATTCTCGTATCGGAATTGCTCTCAGGGTAGCTTCCAGCACCCAACCCTTGGGGCTGTAGTTCCACGGTGATCTGGTTCGACGCATATTATTGAAACAGGGTCAAACAATGAACGACAGATGGAAGGCCTCAGTCTCATGAGACTCGGAACACCGACCCCCAGGGTCTTGTTAACAAAGTACCCCATGCCATTTACATCATTAGAGTCAACCTCCCCTTCCAAGTCAAGCTTAAAAAGTTGATACGAACCACGTCAGTCAAGGTATTTAAAAACCCCCTCCGCTTGCCGAAACTGGATGACGAATATTAAATCTACCTGCACGCCCAAGTAATGGGCAAGAGAGAATTAATGCGCATGTGCACTGGCTTTGATAGTTTGGGCAATCTCGGGGGAGCGTGGGTATATAGCAATTTGCGCATCTTTAGGAACACTGAGGTAGATGCAACATTAGGCAATGCACCTTATAGGATTAGCAGAAATTACTTACTATATGCTATTCGGATCCAAGAATTCCATGATCTTACGATGTTGATCGACCTTAGACATACCATCCATGTTGATTGCAGGCGCGACAGTCAATGTTGCAAGGATGCAAGCGAACTTGATAAAGAGGGACGACATTGCAAAATCACGTCCAGGGCTGTCCATGCCAGGGTTTAACCAGCTCAGAAGCAGTAAGCATGAGGAAATGACATACCAAAGTCGGCGCCCATAGCCAAAGACTAGCTGCCGTGGATCAACAACGTCTTGGTCAATTTTTCCATCTGCGTTTAGGTATCTCTCTGGCCGGAAGATGTGTGGGTCGGGGAAAACATCTGGATCATGGAGGATGGCACTAGGGAGAATGCATTAGAAATCATTGAGCCAAACTTCCACAGTGTGCAACCCAGACCGAAGGTTTGTAAGTATGGCGGTCCCAGCTGGGATGCGATATCCTCTATACTCATCGTCGACCTCCACAACATGATCACTCCCTGTTCAATTTAATTAGATGTGACCTATGAATGTAGAAAAAGGCTTGCCGAATGACGTTGTAGGCCGCCACCTCATCATTTCCAACACCATAGCTTGAACATAGGTAAGGCTCTTGAAGTCACCGAAAGTTGCTGCGGGTGTGACAACGAAATACAACCTCTTTGAATAGGGAAAAGTGAGAATTAATGACTAACGGATATTGCCATAGCCAACAACTCGATCAATCTCCTTTTGTGCTTCGGCTTGAACTTCAGGGAACTAGTGAACTACAGTTAGAGGAAATTAATAGAAAAAGAAAGCAAGGGATCACCCAGTACAATGCCATGACAAGCGCTTGCAATGTGAGTGAGCTTGAGTGTATACCTCCTAATGTAGTTCTCGGCTCGATGGTCAGGTATAGGAGTTGACTTTCATGGACACACCGATGTAAAGCCCCGCGGCAACATCCCTGACGAGCGTTTCTTGTTGTAGATTAGATCCTCCATCCAGACTCAATGAATCGACTACGTATGATGGCTTAGCTGAACCTTGGAGCTAAATAATCTTACTAAGTCCCCAAACCCAACCGAGTAGATGTTGCTTACGATCTGGCGCTTCGACTCTGCGAACGGAATGTTGACCATCCGTCGCACCTGTTCGCCGCGTAACCTCACAGTTC
Organism: Lepiota subincarnata; assembly: GCA_023014305.1. Taxonomy (NCBI): domain Eukaryota; kingdom Fungi; phylum Basidiomycota; class Agaricomycetes; order Agaricales; family Agaricaceae; genus Lepiota; species Lepiota subincarnata. The sequence goes on from JAECYV010000021.1 coordinate 77,965, forward strand.
GTTTGAAGGGGGCGAGCCATTCGGGAAGATTGAAAACTGCGCCACAAATTGCAGTAAATGATTTACTCAAACAAAGAAACATTGTGCTACGAACCATCCCATTTGAGGAAAAGGCATATAAAATCCCAAGTGCGAGACGTTTGCCAAACCATAATGTTATGGATGTGTGAGAGGGCTTCGAAGTGCGACGCCGGTTTGGGGAGGTGAGGGATGCCGTATGCGATATTCATCATGAGATCACCAGAAGCTCTAGAGTCAGATGTGAGCTTGTCAACTTGTGCCGCATAAACTGAACTCTTACTCGAAGAATTGAATTAAAGTATCTTCCGGTTTATCGATGATTGCCGATAGCATGTCGAGTGTATTTTTCATCATTTCAGACTCCAAACGGGAGGTGCTCGAAGGAGGCAACGAATCGTGAAACGCCTGCCTGCGCAGCCTCCATGGCTCTGCAAGAGATTTGAGTGTCATTGGTGTCACACCGGACAAGTGAACAACGCTCACCGTCGTTCGGCATGTGAGAGAAGGCCCACTCCCAGCCACTTCAGGAACACGCGTAAGCCAACTAACTTGAGTAGAGGTTAGGTTCGCGTACCCGAACCGTCGGAGGTTTGCAAAATAAGGCGGCCTAGATCGTGATGAGTAGCTTGAACCAAACCGGTAAGCTTCAAATCTGACCTTCCGGAATAAATCCTCGACCTGTCCCCAAGGAGCTCCCTCACAGCCGTGTATGAGCTGAGTATAACGGTATCTCTACCGAATTCCCGAACATGAATGATATCAGAACCAATCTTTCTGCTCAAGGTACCATATTCCCGAGCAGAAGTAAACGCTGGGCGACGGCCATACTGTAATTAACACTCGTGATGGGTCGCAGACATAAAGAATTAAGAGAACTCGCCAGTGAGCCCCACACCGGGACTCGAGGAGGACCCGGCGGTAGGGGAAAGTGGCTGCGCTTTCGCGAGTAAAAGTAGACCACCAACAAGAGCAGCAGTGCTATCCCTGCGTCTGCGATCCCAATAAATGCTAGCATTTGTGAAAGGTCACTATACCGCTGATCCTGAAGGCTTGAATGAGCTGCATCTCACGACAGGTTGTGACTCGTCAATCATCGATCATCTCTTACCGGCCTGACAAGCACGGGTCATATTCTGCAGCCCACGGTGAACATAGAAGTACTTCTAACAAAGGCCATGTGACCAGTGAGGACAAGTGGGATTGGAGAGCAGAAGCCAGAAGTCTGTTAGTTGAGTTGTTGACGATCCCAGATTGATAGATGAACAATTGTAGTCTTGCCGGTCGGCGCGATGACTGGCAAAAGCCGAAATGTTCAGTTCCAATCACTATTGTGGGAAGTATTGACATTGAGAAGAGCCCCAAGCGAGCTGGCGTTATTCATGGACAAGTCTCTAGATCAGTTTTTGGGCCGAAGAACAAGGTGATCACCTATGCCATGAGGACATTGAAACACTCTCACAAGTATACCCATATCACCTAAATTAGGACTGCAAAACAGAGCACTGAAATATGCTGCAAAGATGGGCGGAAATTCGAAGGGACGAGGTTTAGCAAATGAACACCAATTAAGAGTAGTTCCCTTAATAAACTTGATACAAGAATTCCCTATGGTTTGTTTGAGGGTGCAGATCATCAACGCATTTGGAAATTACTATCACATCTTTTGAGAGCGCGCATCTGCCATTGTTCGCCCGTGGTTGGGAGGGTCTCTGAGGGTCCTCACGCTGATATTTAACCTGCTAGAATGGTTTAGAATCAGACGAAGATCTCCCTTCCTTCTGTGCAAAACGGTTAACCATCGCTGCGATGACCCTTCTGGTAGGCCTTATGACATAACCACGTAATTTGATTGCTCGCGGCTTTTCCACCACTGGGGATGGCTGCTACGAAACAATCACCTCCTTCGTGACAGGGCCCTTAAAGTATCGTTAATGCGCCGAATAAAAAACCCAGCGATCTGGTGTCCTTTGGGACTCCATAAAATTAGATTTGTTGTTACCATCCTGTCTTCACATTCTGTGATAGGAAGTTTGAGATGAATCTAGGGTACAGGTATCTTTCCTCAGAAGCTTTCGGCTATGTGAAAGAATATATGAGCCGACATTCCCCCACCCTTGTGTGCGAACATCAAGGCAAGTCACGATTCTTTTGACTATCTACTCCGCGACGATGGACCTGTTCCACATAGAGGGTTGTTTATGCTAGAAATGATCACATCCTCATCTCGGCTGATAGCCGGGATAATACAAAGACTTTTAGCTGCCAGGGTAGATTCATAGAAAGTACACCTCGCGTGCTACAATGTTTGTCACGAACAAGTTATCTTCAACACTCTGGCAGAGGGCACTTTCCCAGGTAGGCCTGATATCTTGTTGCAATCCAAGATTGCCTAATTGCTCACAGGTCTGTGCTCTATTTTCGCCGAATGACAAGACAACTGCTTTATCTGGTGGTTACGTACGTGAAGTCGGTTTATTTGACAGCGATGCTAAATGTCTTGCAGAATCATTTTAGAGAAAACGGGGAAATAAGTGCCCAATATTTGAATGACATTCGTGAAGTCCTTCGTGACTTTATGCGCGAGATGAATATCACGTACCCAAATGTTGGTTATGATGAGACGTTTGCTCGATCTTGCCATGAGCTGGCTTTGGAGAAAGGATTTCAGGCAGAGATAGTGCATTCAAGAGAGTTCCAGGTAGCGCTGCACGGCGCGGTTGCAATCGCTACGACAACATATGCACACCTGGGAGATAACTCGACTCGCCAATACGTCTGTCTCTACACCACCTGGTGAGAGCCTAGAAAACCATACCCGTCAGCAATGGTAACCTGTTTCAATAACAGCTTGATCTATTTCGATGACCTTACCCGAACGGATGCCTCATCTGTGCGAGATTTCCAAGCCAACTTCATCTGTGGCCGGCCCCAGGTGCACCCATTGCTCGACAGCTTCGCTGGATTGCTTCGTGACGCTTGGAACCATTTCCTTCCGGTCTGCGCCAACCTCGTCGTTTCGAGCTCACTTGATTTTGTCACCGGCTTGATCGTCGACCACGATCAGCAGAACATGGTGGTATGTATGGCTCGAGCCTATCTTTGTTTATTATTATTAAACTCCATCTCTACCCAGGTGAAACCAAGCGCTACCAGTTACCCGCGCTGGGTTCGCACCATGATGGGCGTTTCTACGGCTTTCGCAATTTATACCTTTCCGCCTGACATTCCTTTTGAGGTCTACGTTCAAATTATTCCCGATATGGTCAATTATATCGACGACGTGAAGTAGGTTTCGTGAATATATACATCCCATGTGGCTCACGTGCTTCCTAGTGATCTTTTTTCCTTCTACAAGGAAGAAAGCATCCATGAAAACACAAATCACATCTCCTTACTTGCCCAATTGACCGGCAAGTCGAAACTTCAATGCATGAAGGACATTGCAAAGATCTCAATTGACGGCAGGTAAGGACCTCCCATCACCGTGAGATCCTGACACTCACTGATCGATCTCGCCGTCTAACAGTCATCGGTGCCAAGCAGTGCTGGCCACACATCCTGAAGCTCTCGAGATATTCACACACCACTTCCTTCCGGGATATATAGCATTCCACGCGGTTGCATGCAAACGTTACAAACTCAATGATTTGAATTTGGGGTAGACAGCTTATCCTCTTTGAACAAATAAAGAAAGATGGGAGGACGGATTTCAAGCTGTGAGAAGGGCAAGGCAGGAGAAAACTAGGAACAGCTAACTGGGGCAATTGAACATACCGTACTTCACAAAAGATAAGGCCAGAAGGTCCCGGATAATTAGCCACAGGAATCGATGAACCTGACCGGACTCCAACTGCAAGTGAATGAGCCGGAAGGATCTCGGCGGATGCTGTAATCACTCATCCAAGCCTATGATCGGTCAACTCCATGTTTTTACTCCTGGCACCATGGCACTACTACCTCTAGGCGCACTCTTCACAATTGTTACGTTCTGTGAGCTGAAATGCTTCATTGATACCCCACTAGTCTCATACGGTCCAGGGTTCCAACCCCGTTGTTGGTATACCTGAATGGTCAACATATGTCCCAAGGGTCTCACAGCATATTTAATGATTGGACTGTAAGAAGTTTCGAAACTCTCACCTGGATATTAATATGCAGCACATTTGCCGGGCCCTCGCCCATCACCCCAAGGCCATTCAGGACGACTTATGGATTATTTGAACTCCCTGCTCCCTTTAATGTTCAGTCTCACAAAGCTTGGTCTCATGGTGCTCTTTTATCACTAGCCCTCAGCTGTGAATGAAAGTCCATTGGGTTGGGGGTATGTCTATATATTTTCCCACATTCCCACACTATACCATCATCGAATTTTACTCATGCCTTATCTCGTTATCTATGCACAAACACTCAACATATATAAAGCATGGATACTCAGTTTGGTCAGAACCCCTTAAATTTTGATAGTGATCCCCTGCCGCGACTACATGTTCGGTGTCTCTGACATCTAGTGCTGCTTTGGCGGTTGATCATCAGGTTCTTCTCGTGCAATATTCCGCTAACGGAGTTCCCGCCTGCCGCACACTGACATAACACTCACGAGCTCTGCTGAGCTATGCATGCAATTCCGTTTCTCGGCCGACATCGTGCACTGGGGGCGAGTGCAGGGATTCATGTCTCCCCGCTCCAACTCGGTGGTATGAGCATTGGCGATAAATGGAGCGCTGGAATGGGTTTCGTGACTAAGGAATCTTCTTTTGAGCTACTCGATGCGTTTTACGAAGCCGGTGGAAATTTCATCGACACGGCCAACTATTAGTGAGTAAGATCACTCCTCGACCCATCACATAGCCCTTATTTCCGGTTAGCCAGGATGGAACATCAGAAGAGTGGATCGGAGAATGGGCTCAGACCAGGGGCATTCGTGACCAGCTCGTCATTGCTACGAAAGTAAGTCGACATTCCCCCATAGATGAAAGCTCGGTTTCACACTGACTTTTACCAGTACACGGGATGCTATAAACAGCATGATCCCTCCGTCAAACAGACTACTCAATTTGGCGGTAATAATATCAAGTCTATGCATCTAAGGTGCGGATACTTCCCTTCATTTCTCATTCCAACCAGTATTCACAATAGCACAGCCTTGAAGCGAGCTTGAAAAATTTACGAACATCATATATTGATATTTTTTACCTTCATTATTGGGAGTGGAATACCCCTATTGAAGAAGTAAGCTCAAGAGTCATGCTCCCTTCCTCATGTTCGCTTACGAAAATACGGCTGTCAGGTGATGAATGGGTTGCATGGCCTGGTCACCTCAGGGAAAGTGCTTTATCTAGTACGCACTTTCAGCTGCAATCGTTGTTCTCCTACCTGTTATCTCAATGTATGCACAGGGACTGAGCGATACACCAGCTTGGATTTGTTCAAAGGCAAACATGTACGCACGCATGCACGGTAAGACACCGTTCGTAATCTACCAAGGTAGTTGGAACGTAATGGACCGCACCATTGAGCGTGATACCATTCCTATGGCCAGAGCAGAAGGTTCATTGATGCTCTATGTTCCATGCTGTTACTAACGTTTCGTGTTCTAGGAATGGCGTTAGCACCGTGGAATGTTTTAGCAGCCGGAAAGCTCCGCACGGACGCAGAAGAAGAGGCGCGTCGTAAATCGGGAGAGAATGGTCGCTTCGGGTGGGCGGACACCTGGGAAAGAAACCAAGATGAGAAAAACATGTCCGCTGCCCTTGAGAAAATTGCCAAAGAAGTCGGCACAAAGCATGTCTCGGCTGGTGAGAGTGACGGCCCGTTCCTCTCGTAGACGGCATCTTGAGTTTAGGTTGACCAGTGGCCATTGCATATGTAATGAGCAAGGCGCCGTATGTATTCCCGGTGATTGGTGTGCGCAAGGTTGAGCAACTTCTCGGAAATATCGAGGCCCTTACTATTAGGCTATCCGCTGATCAGATCGCCTACCTGGAGTCAATTCTTCCTTTCGATCCTGGCTTCCCCCACACTATGATCGTGAGCTATTTCTTTCGCTCTTCATTGAATGAATATTCAATACTAACGGTAAAGCTTCGATAGGGAGATGGAACCAAAAACCATCGGTTTTTCGATATCCATGGAACAATTGATCGAGTACCCGTTTTGCGGGCAATTATGCCAGCGGAGCAAATCCCCCCACCCTCCCTGGTCGATGCAAAGTCCGTTGCAGGGCAATGGTTGCAGAAATTCTCTGATGCTGTTGCCTTGAAGGATGCCCGTCTGATATCATCAACCTTCTTACCAGACGGTTGGCTTCGAGATGTCTTGATCTTTACCTGGGACAGTAGATCTCTCCGTGGACACGACAAGATCACAGCATATCTTCAGAATACCTTACCGTCGGTCGAGATCACCAACATAGTTATAGATGAGAGACCCGGTTTGTTCCCGTCGTTCTTTCCTTCGCCTTTCGGTCAAGCTCTCGAGTTATCCTTTCGTTTTGAGACTCCGATCACCTTCGGCCGGGGGTTAGCTCGACTTGTGGAGGAAAAATCATCTGCTACGATGAAAGCTTTATCGGTTTTCGTCACTGTGTGGGATCTTAAAGGGTGTAAGGAATTTCAGTGTGTAGATGAAGCTTTTGGAGACCATACAACTACTTGGAATGAGTGAGTATGATTTCTGTAAACATTTTATGTATTATTCAAAATGCAAACTAAACAGGGCCATGGACGAAAGGCGGGCTAGGATTGAAAGTGACCCCGAGGTTCTTATCCGTCAGTACCTTGCCCGAGAGCAACTGTACAATATTCACATTATTGATTTATAGTTGGGGGAGGTCAGTCGGGCTTACATATTGCGGCCCGTTTCAAACAGATGAATATTTCGGCACTGGTAATTGAGAGGAACCAACGGATTGGTCAATAATTTCATCAAATCCCCAACGCTATGCTCATATGTAAAGTTAGGTGACAACTGGAGGAAACGCTACCCTTCCTTGTGTTTGCACACACCAAAAACATACAGTTCCTGTGAATTTATTTCCTCGATTTTGTTTGAATGGCTACTCACATTCATTTCAGTACTCTATGAGACCTATCCTCAAACTTATCCGGTCTTCGCCCCTCGTGATAAGGTTGCAGATTCTCTCGAGCATTACGCCACCACCCAGGATTTAGTTATTTGGACAAACAGCGAACCTCTGCCTGGGGCGACTTACGACTCAAAATCCAAACGCTGGACGATCCACATCATTCGTAACGGTACCAGGGTGACGCTTAAGCCCTCCCATATCGTCCTCGCCACTGGTGCACACGGACACCCTTATATTCCATCTCTACCCAATTCCCAGAAATTCTGTGGCGAAACCTTGCATACTAGCCAGTACCCCGGAGGCCAAAAGTTTATAGGGAAGCGGGTCGTGGTCCTGGGTGCCGGAAACTCTTCAGCCGACATATGTCAAGATCTTTCATCTCGTGGTGCAGCATCGGTCACTATGGTCCAACGCTCAGGGACCTGTGTTATGTCATTACGCACTACGAGCCGCGATTTTGCAGCAGCTTATCCCGATGATCGGGCCGTCGAAATATCCGACTTCAAAAGAGCAGCGACCCCTCTAGGAGTAGTCAGACAAATGTCTATAGCAACTGCTGATCAGGCCATCGCTGATGACAAGGCCATGCTCGATGGTTTGCAGAGGGCCGGCTTTCGGATTGATCGAGGGAAAGATAATTCCGGTGTGGGAATTTTATATTTCTCGCGCGGTGGGGGATACTGTAGGCATTTTAACACCTGCGATAAGACTTCAATTTTTGGATCTGACACATATTGCCTCAGGGATAGATGTTGGCTGTGCTGACTTAATCGCATCGGGAAAGGTCGCTATAAAGCAAGGGGTAGACCCAGCTGCGTACTCGAGTACAGGCTTGCTCTTCAGTGATGGCAGTGAATTACAGGCAGACGCTGTTATCTATGCGTTAGTTGGTGACATTCATAGTGGTACAGAAGCTCATTACCCCTCACAGCACTGGGTACGGCGGTTGGCGGGATCACACGAAGAAGATATTTGGTCACGAAGTGATGGACTCGGTCAAAGACATGTGGGGGCTTGATGAAGAGGATGAAATGAAAGGGGCTTATCGACCAACTGGTCACCCTGGGGTAATTCTCCTTTCCTATAGATATGGAATGATGCTCAGGGGAACTAACAGATGTGGTACGCTGCTGGGGACTTGGCTGATTCAAGGATTGCGTCAAGACAGCTCGTTAGTTCTCATCCAGCTTCCACATTCGATGTACTCACCTGTTGCAATAGGCTTTGCATATCAAGGCTATCCAATTAAACTTGAAAAAGGTGGACTAGCACATAGAACAGAGATAGCATGATCAGAAATGTTACAAAGAATCTATCGTTAGAACTGTATTAGTGTACGTCGGCTAGCATTTTGGGGGGTTCCTTCGGGCCAATCTCTGGCCGGCTGGTATAAGGCAGCGGTTCTATCATAGCTGCTTGGACTGGAGCGAGATTTGAGCAGTATTTGTAAAATCACAGCGATAAGGTTCTAAGCTAGGTTCCGGTGGAGGGGTTGTAGTTAGTGCTTATTTTTCCACGGTCTCTTCGGCAATTTCATTCCAACGCCGCACGCCGCAGCGGCGAGGGAGATCATCACAAAATATACCCCGTACCCGCCCATTATCCCATGTTCTGTACTAACCGAGAGTAATCCTGCGCCTATTGCAGGACCGCAGGCGCGTACGATCGATGTAAGAGATTGTGCTAGGCCATTTGTTGCACCGAGAGAGCGCCGATTAGGCGACGCCGCTATGATAAACATGAACACGGCACCTGTCACCTGAATTAGAATCTCGCTCAGTATGAATTTGTGTACACATACCGAAAGACATGTCCGCTATGAACATGAGTAGGAGCTGAATCACAATAGCAGCCCATACATATGGGCTGACATCTCCGGTTCTTGCTGCTAAGAGGTTTGTGATTGGGTACAACGCAAAGACAGGTATGAAGCATGCTACACTCGTCACGAAGAGAGTTCTCTCGCCGAGGCGCTTGATCGTAGAGGTAAAGAGGAAGAACTACATAAATATGAGTTATTGAAAGTCATGCCACGAGCGGGTACTACCTGAAAGAAGCCATTGAGGAGGCCCCATGTTCCGAGAAGGGAACCGATAGTACTTGGGGAAAGGGAAAGACCACCATTCTCAATGGATGATGCGTAAAATATGGGCAGGAGAACGATATGCACTATCATCAGGTGCTAAATTAACCTTGTTGAACTGTAGAGGAAATCCCTCACCGATGGCGATAAATGAGACCAAACAATAGTTCGACAACGACACCATCACCGGAAAATGGCGCATTAACTTAAGTGGCATTGGCTCCTCATCTGTAGACGTCTCTGGCCTCTCACCCGTGGGTGATTTTGATGGCAATGTTTCCTTTAGCCAGATTACTCCAATGGCAACGTTGAGAGCAGCAATAGCGGCGACGACTGCGCAGGGTAGAAAGTAAGGAAATTCGTGCCAGTAAGCTTGGGGAAATAGGTTTGGATATTTGGTGCCTGGGTGTTCGAGAGACCCTGTAGCCATAAGAAGGCAGTTTTGAAAACTCTGTTGAAAGATATAGACTTCTACCAGAGACTAACCGCCAATAAAAGGTCCAACAGCCACACCAATAGAGAAAATAGCAGGTATAAGGCCAAATGCCTGAACCCGATTTGAACTGTCCGTGATTTCGGCAAACCTATCGACGTATTATCGCAGAACTTGGGAGTGTAATTCCATAATTACATTGTTTTGTAAAGGCCAGAATTTCCATTCAACATTCCCGTAAAAAAGCGACACGCCACCAGAAGCGTGAAGTTGCGCGAAATTCCGAATAAGAGCATCGTCAAGCTTAATCCGGTCAATCCAGTCCTGGTGAAAATGGTGAGTTACTGTTTTTATAATCCTGACGAAGACTTACAGTAGGATTGGCTTCCTCCCAATTCTATCGCTTAATTTAGCCCATCTGGTACAGAATTGGTGATAAGTTATATTTTATTAATAATATCCTCACTGGAAAGTGGTCAGGGTTTCACCCGCAAAGAATAATGACATCTAGTCAGACGCGTAAGCCAGTTGTCCGACAAGCAAAACCCACTCACCAGTAGACCGGCATAATAACCCACGCGACGTTCATCCCCGCCAGCGACGTCCAAACTAGCAATGAGCTGGGCAAACACTTTGATAAACTCATCGGACAGAGTTGTTGGTGCAGGCGCACCTCTTTGATGTAGGGATTGATAGACGTGAAGGCTATTGGTTCCGACAGCATCATCATCAATAAGACACTATATTGCAGCTTTGGAAGCGGGGTGATCTTCAGAGGAGTCGGCAGGAGTGCGGTTTCCTCGTCAGGTCGAAGCATGCGCTCTTGTGGCAAGTCCGACATCACGACGATATGAGTTGCACAGATATCACTAGCCAGTGGCCGTGCGATATAGCGGCACCTCGTCAGGGTGGCTATACCTACTATGCATGATGTGCAGACTTGAAGCTGGTATAAAGCACGGTGACGCGTAGAACGCGAGGCAACAGATGCAGCTGTCACTGCTCGTGACATCCTCACGTGATGGGCCAAGGATCCGCGCTTGGATATCACACAAAGAACTCGGGAATGCGAGGGCCGCGCGGGCTCGGCTCAGCGTGTGTATAATGGCCATATTTACCATTCTAAATTAACTTCAGCACCCCAAAAGATTCTCCACTTCCTTCTCTCTCGTCTCTCATTCTCAACTTCCTTGGCGTAGCTCGCGGGTCGGCACGTTCCCATCCTCCAATTTGCGATGGAACTTTTCCAGTGGCTCCTATCTTTCTGTCACCGCTAATTAAGGCTTTGGTTCCCACCTAGATATGTTTCGAATATAGCATACCGCCACACAGGAGTCGGCGAATGCCGCATGTTATTTCGTCCCGGGGGTCCCGCCACCAGAAAAAACAGTTATATACGAAGGGTTGCAAAGACCCACAGGCCTGGTGGGTCTAGATTATATGAATGTTGCTTTATTCGTCTGTCTGAGAGGTCTATCAAAATATCAAACCAGAAGTCTTAGATGGGCGGGAGCTAACCAAGAACTAACCAAGCGGTCGCACGCGCGTTCCACATACAGGGCCGCCATCGATATGAGCTGTCAATTTCAGAAGATGTCGGAAGAATTGTGTCAGAAATATATTTACAATTTTTTTCTCAGAGGAATAGCTGAACAAATTTTTTGGAAGGCGAGTGAATCTGACAGCTCTTCCAGGGACTTTGGTCACAATAGACTCCGTGGTCCTGCGGTGTACAACGCATCGTTGAAACACACCTACATGGAACCTCGTTCTTATCAGTATATTCTTGCAAACATATACACGCGAAGATGCTTTTCACTGGTCGAGAACCTCGACTTACGCGACAGTGAGAAAGACGAACTCTTCTCGCCGCTCCCGGATTCCATGCGCAACGGAGTTAGAATGGGAAGACGTGAACAAATCATCACATTTGGCGAGATGCAGCTATGTGGATCGACGAAAGTGGCTTATCTGTACGTACTCACAACGCCTCTACCACTATAGGCAATCCAAGGGAACCTGTCTCTACTAGGCTGGGAAACTGAAGCCCTGATGAGTGCCAAACGATATCCTTGTCCGAAAGCGATAGTTTGAAAGATTTCAAGATTAGAGAAATGATGGCCTCTATGTAGGCCGTGAGTCTCGACAATGCCGTTGATGGAGAAGAAACGCTCGACACGCACTGAGCTCGAGCTGACCAAACTGGAAACTGTGGACTTTCATTAGTCTTCTCATTGGTCGGGGAATTGTAAAGAATGGATACCCCCTGTGCAATCGATGAGCATAATCACGCCTTAGCTATGTGAGACAACTTACAAACATGCCGATTGACCAGCCCAGAATGTCATCCTGGCACGAGTTGGTTTTGAATGATCTTTAACGCAGACCGGTTGATGCTCACGACTCACAAATGTGAATAGATCCCCGGAATACGTGAGTTCAAGACAGTGTCCGGTAAAGGGGACAACCAACGCTCTGGTTTGAGCTGAAGGGCATCCTCTCCCCATATCTTCGTAGAAATATTGGGCATTAGTATGCTGGCAAAAACAGTCGTTCCTGCAGGGACGGGGACTTCTTTCATCTCCCGTCCATCCTTTCCTCTGATTGGACTGCTCAAGGGCAGGATAGTGTCTTTTACCGCACTACAAAGAAGGCGTATGAGCACTAGTATTGGCGTTTATAATTCATCCCCACTGACCATCTGAGAACGGCCGGTACAGGAGCATATCTATGCCAGCGTAAACACTCCTGTTAACACTTGATAGAAAACGATACACCCACAAACGTAAAATCTCGCGACAGAATGCGTCAAGGTATGGCATTTCCGATAATACGTCAAACGTAAGGTCCTCGGCACCAAATTGTTCGCATGTAGCACGGACCTCCCTTCGAATTCGATCTTGCAAATGTTGATTTTGTGCTAGGACATAAAATATTCGGGACAACGCTGACGATGTTGTATCAACGGCACCGAATACCAAAGCATTTATATGTCCTAGCAGGTCAGCATCAGGAATCACTTTCACTTCCTTTCCCCGAAGGTTGCCACGTACTGTATTAGATGATCATCAGGATTATCTTGTAGTAAAACAGCAATATTCAGGCTTACGCAAATTGCTCATGAGGTCTTTGCCTGCTCCGACTTGTTCACCCTCTTGGCCATTTTCCATCGCAATTCGTTTCGAACGGAGCAATTTCTTGGAGCTCTTGTCCAACACACGAGCGATTTGAAGAAGATCTTGCAAGGGTTTAGATGGCGCAATGCTAGCTAGGAAATAACGCAAAGATCGAGGGAGGTAAGGAGCCACTGCCCGAGGTACGGGGTTCCGGAAGAGCAAGGGCCTAGCGTATGATAAGCATGGATGACTCGGCGAGGCAGCCAAAGGTCCTGACAGTAAATTCTTTATTGCAGATGCGTATTCATCCGGCTGGTCGTCAGCAAAATTGTCAAAGCTGTAACCTTTTAATGAATGAGCCACAGTCCGCTCAAATACGAGAGGGCGCTCTTACCGAGTCCACCTTGGCCGAGAAGCTCTAGTGCGATTCGTGCAACCCATGGTAGTATATCGATCTCTTGAGGACCTGACTCGACCTTGGTTGATAGGGCATTGCAGACCTAATAGGACCATGTAATCAGCATAAAACCCCAGATTTACAAACTGCTGACCCGTTTGCCGACTGAATAGAATACAGGGAGCAGCTCTCGTGTGTGAACTTTGGAGAAAATGGGATATAGGTCTTTTCTGTGCTTCCTATGGATATCACCTGTATCTAAATCAATCGTCGCATCGAAGCATAATAAAGAGCATACCAGTGGTCCCTGGGAGACCCTCCCCGAAAAGCACTGTATTCGTCCTATGTATCATCAAATGAGTACCCGCGACTGAACAGATTGATAAGTGAAAGGCTCACGCGAGCACTTCGGCAGGCATCTGCCAGATCGAGGTATCGTTGGCTGAGATGGACTGCAGGGCCAACGGGTCCGATACAAACAGCTCTTGGGCCTGGGGTTCAGTTTAGAGACAGACCCATGTATATATGGTATGCAGGACGACGCACTCCAAAGACGCCTTCAAGTCTCACGATACCACCATATTTTTCGGTAATGGCTTTCATAAATTTAATCCCTTGAGTTGGATGCCACATTTGTGGTCGGTTTCCTGTTGATATTACACAAGGTTATTCCCATGCCACTTGCTAAGCGGGCAATGCTACACATGCCTTTGAGCCATGATAACGGCTCAGGACCCCGGATATTGCTCAGAGGGCGCCTGGAAAGGAAACTTTTCCACGCCCACAATACAACAGCAGCAGCACTGAGAGAGGCTACGAGGTTGAAGACGGGGGGGGCAAGAGACATTGGGCTAACATGATGCAAGGGTTCTAAGACGAATTTATGGCCAGGGCCCGTGCTGGAACTCGCGTGTGACGGTCTTGCGGCCCGGGCATCTTATGGCCGTCTGATGACTCCGATCGGTAAAATGCAAGCTTGATGAGATGTGACTGTTAGCTAATTACGTTTTTACAAGTGATAGAAAATGACAATTCATATGTGCCCTGCTATGGAAGCTGACCAGCTAGCAGTCAATCTGTGACAAGCCTTCATGGTATTCACATGCTCCTTTATATAGCAGGGCCCTTTATACGATTGACTGTTTCCTACTCACCAATCAATGAATTTGGGGGATCTTGGACTTAAAAAGGACCTCCTTATCTGCACAATATATCTATCTCGCTGGCTTACACCATCTATTGCCAATTAGGAAAACTTGTTTGCTTTCCCGCGTTATTATAATTCTTACAAGATTCCTTGAAGCCAAAACCATCATATCATTGCGCAGCCAGCTTGGGGTTCCAAAATTGTTTCTAGCACCAGGCGTGATGAGCAAGGCGAGGTAACTTAAATACAAATATCGTAACTACGTGTGGAGGTGTGGGAGTGGTGGATTTCGGGCCCCAGAAAAGGCCTGAAGCACCAGGGCGTGAAGCCGAAAGGGGAACGCAGATGGGTCACCCCACTGCATTCGCCAGTCGGTCGCTACATGATCGCGAGTGTGCGGGGAAGCGGTGGGGGATTGACAGTGTGTCACCGTCTCACCGGTGGGAAAATCAACTCTGGAAGGTTGTGTATTGGATCAGGCAAAAAGGGACCAATAAATAAATGATGCTAAAACCCCAGGTGTATTTGGTAATATTGGGGAGGTGCGTGGGAAAGAAAGCGAGAGCGGAAGGGCTCGGTTCACCGAGGACGTTCGCTATCGCAAACATATATCATCTGTAATCATTAAAGTAATCTGGACCTGGGGTGCTGTTTGCTATTAACAAGACAGGGGCAAATGCAAATTAGTTGTCACAGCATATAATTGGGGCAGTGGACAGGCGGCTAGAACACGCACAGGTCAGACAAGTGAAGGAATCACAGAGGAGCCTTGACTAATATATCTCGGTTATCCTACTTAAATGATCCATAGACAACAAGACACAGGTGCTAAAATAACACGATGAGTATGTATGGTATATAATATGTGGGTCATCGAAATGCTTCCTTCGACATTGGCCGCGCCAGGCTAAAAGTTAGCATTTTATCAACACACACTCTATGAACCTAAATACAGTTTCATTGGCCCCTTCTACTCCCGTAACGAGCGATCCATCTTGATTTATGGGACCGTGCTTTTTCCTGTTGATCAGATATAACTCAGCCCTGACCCCTATCTTCCGTAGCTGTTCATATGTCTTAACATTTCCAGAGAAGGTACAATAGAGCCCTCGACGCTGCGGACGAAGAGCGTTGGCGGGTACGAGGTGATGGCATCCATGCAAAGCTCAGATAACGCTTTTTTTATGTGCGCTGGTATCACATCCGCCCTGTCGGCGGGAGATAGGAGAACAAGGTGCTGGGAGAGACCATGGATACCGGTCAAATAGTCCGCAAAGATGCCGTTCTCTGATATCCAGCGGAATGCATCCGTGCGTCGCCTTAAATCGATAAAAATCCCGTTTTCGAGATAGATAGGAATGCTTGGTTCCTTTGTGGGCCTCTCATCTGAGAAATCCTGGATCCTCTCCCGGGGGCATAGTTTGTGGTGCGGCCTGGCGAAGCCTAAAGTCAGAGAACATATCGCCACCCATGCCATAGTACGACACGAAGCCCGCCGGTGTTGGAATCGCGTGAAGGGCGGCCAGCCGGCCGATGTAACCCCCACCAGACTCCCCGAACACGATGATGCGGTTGACATCGAGCCCTAGCCGTAATAGGTAGCTCTGCATTGAATCGGTCATTGAGGAACCGAAACAGCTCGAGGATGTCCTCGAGCTGGTCCAAGCAGGTAAATGGGTGAAGTAACCTGTAGTCTGCCGTGATGAATATGTATCCGCGCTCGATGGTACCCCCTTATATGAAAAGAATGAATCCAACAGACGAGGAGTAAAGAGGATCTAGCACAAACTTTTGATCCAAGAAAAGTAGCCGACCCCTTCATTTTTCCTTGTCCCACTAAGGCAGCCTCCTCCGTGGAAGAATAGAATGGCAGGCTGCGGATCTGTATATCAGGGTGGTTGGTGCAGCAGGAGCCATTTGGGGAGGGCGTGGTGCAACGAATTTGGTTTTGTAGCGGACTCTCTGGTTGGGGTGAGCAGCTGGAAGTTGCATAGCTGCAAACCGTTCTCCTACTCAATCGAGATCGCTGGTGCCCACGGGTGGTGATATCGATAGGGGCCTTACCCATGGATAAAAACAAGTTGTTTCTTCGCAGGTTCTAGATCTAGCTATAGATAAAGAGGGTGGAATGGGTTCCCCACGATTGTGCTCACCTACGAATCATGAGTCGGTGATCGCTTTGGTTGCGGGGGGCTCGGCGGTCTGTATAAATCTCCAAAATAGCTCATTTCGGATCGGGCCTTGCTTACCATTGTTGGAACCGAACCTAGTCCACGGCGATTGCCGGGAGTCAATGAAGGGAGACGCCAACTTCAAAAGCCCTCTGGTGTTGCTGAGAACCCGCGTGCAAACTATCCTACTTTGGCAATGTCGCCTCTTTCCTCAGGCTTACCCCCAGGCGTTGTTGTCATTCCAGACGATAAACTAGACCTCCGCTCAGAATCCGAAGTAATTAGCACTCTTCTAACCCATCGTTCGGTCACCTCTGAGAAGAATATATGGGCATTTTGGGCCAGCGGGTGGGAAACAATGAAACCCTGGACCCAGCGGAATGTGATTGCATGGTTCCGACGCTTCGAGCCCTTAGGGTGGACAGTGCGCATTCAATGAGACTACTGCTATAGGGAATTTATTGAAGGACTGTGTAGGTCCGTATTCTGGACATGGCACCCGGATCTGCCCACCACGCCTCCCGCTTCCTTGACACGCAAAAATTTCCCGCAGCGTTCTTACACAACGTAATGGAAATTCCACAACCAACTTCTGACCTAGTTCGCCTCTCACTTTTGTATGAGTATGGCGGATTCTGGCTTGATGTTGGGACGATGATATTTTGCAACCTGGACGACATTTGGGACGTCATTCAGGATCCGGGGACACCATACACCATTGGCGGTTACATCACGGACCTCCGTCCACACGAGTTTCACCTCCTTAATACTTCGGTTCTCTTCGGGCGGAAGAGTGATGCATTCCTGAAGCGCTGGAGAGATGCATTCGCAATGCTGTGGGAAACTCGAAAAAGTCCCAAGGGACTCCACAAAGACCCGTTGGTTAGCTGGCTTGGTCTGTACACTGCAGAAACGATCGTCGATTATGAGAAAGATCGAGAGAGTCAGGAAGCTTTGACTGACTACCTCGGGGTGCATTTGGTCTTCGAACGCCTTATGCTGCTTGAAGACCCATCAGATGGGTTTAGTGGGCGGGAATATTGGGAAAAGAAAACATTCAAGCTCGACATGGTGAGCGATCAGGCATACGCACAGGAAGTGACGGGTTACGATGGCCAAAGACTATACGACTTGTTTGCGAGCCAGCGCGAGGGTCTCGACCCTTCCCAACGGAATCGAGAAGCGGAGGCACTAACGAATTATATTACCGCCAACGTTACTACGCTCAAATTGTTTTCTGGCCTTGCAGCAAACCACGTGTGGCTGCCAGGTATTTGGAATCGGGCAGAGAACGCCGACGCCGACATTAAAGAGGGGAGCTTTATCGCGTGGTTGCGATATGCCCAAGTGCATCTTCAGCAAACACGAAAGATAGTCCCACTGCCTACTGAGCATATTCCCGACGACTATTTAGTGAGAATCGGTGCATGCGAGCGGAAAGATTTAGTCTTGGCGCGAAGGGTATTGAGGTAACTTTGCGTGAGTCTTGGGTTATGCCAATGTGAATAAGACATGCTTATTTTTACTAAGTAGTGAAGCCTTCGTGCCTTTTGCAGGACTTTTGATATAAAATATTATGATCCTGAGCAGGGGGAGACATCGCCCTTCACAACATTGAACCTAGTTCACCTGCAGTTAGTTACCTATACCCGGATTGGTTAACACGAATGGCTTGTATTCAACGTAAATTTGACCCACCATCTAGAGGCAACCATATTCTTGGATGGGATGCATATCAAGCAAACGGTACAAACAAAAAGGCCGCTCCCAGCAAGATAAAGCACGGTGCTGCTGCCATCCGTCCGTGCAAAGACCCGTGCGGCTAAAAGAGGGCCAGCGATGCCGAGCAGGTTGCCGAAGAAAGAAGCGAGACCCGTTGCAGTCCCCCTCACTGCCGCAGGAAATGCTTCAGGCGTCCACCCAAATAGCTCCTCGATTGTGAGCGGGATGCAGGATGAATGGAGACGATTGCTTACCACTGCATTGAAAAGGCTCTGGAAGAAATATTCCATCGCATTAAAACCAACGTGACTTGCCTCTGTGTTCACAATACTGTAGAGAAAGAGGGACACTCCCATCAACAGGGAAGAAAGCACCAGCGTCCATTTCCTCCCAAGTGCAGGGATCCGAACCATGAGAATTGCCAACATGACGGCAGCGATTCCTGGACAATTTACGATGAAGTAATCCGTATATGTTTGCTTTAAGGTCCTATGAATGGCCGCATTCTTGCGCTGCAGGATTGTTGGCAAGAAAGCGCCTGCAATCCCAAATCCTGCCATCCAGTCGCAGCAACATGAGCACAATGATGAAAGAAAAGAAGGGGTAGCTCGTGTTTCGTACCCCAGTAGTCAAACATCCAAGTGATCCATACTAAAACAGTAATCCGGGTGGCCCTCCTATTTGCGAACAAAAGCTTATGACGCGTAACTTCTTCATAGAGTCTTTGTCGCCAATTTTTCTCTGGACCCCGATCGGATGGCGCTTGATTAGCGATCTCATGTAAAGACCCCAACGTCAAGTCGCACGGACGCTTGTTAAAGGCGGCAATTTTCCTGACAACATCGACAGCCCCCTGATCATCCTCTTTCGTTAGAAGGAATTTAGGCGATTCGTGGAAAGGAAATATGAAGAATCGGAGCACAAAAACGGCAAGCGTGATGGCACCCATCGTAAAGAACATATATCGCCAGCCCATATTGTTCCCTCTTGAACAGCATGACTCGCCGGGCAATACCAGATGACATGCTTTTAGGCTGGTTTCGCAGGAGAAGTTGGGTATCAAACCATAAGCTATAAGACTGCACATCACAACGCCAGATGGTTGAAAAAGAGATAATGCGGAAAGTAAGTAGAAGCGGTCCTGTGGTGATGACGTGGTCAGCTTCGGGTAAATGATAATGGATGGCGCTACCTCCGGTAGATATTCCACAGTAACTYGGGAATTGCGTGTTCAGGGGCAACTAGGTAACATTTACACCGAGCGGACTCACTGGTTGTGTCAATTGGGATATTACCCCCGACCCCAAACCCAGTAAATGCCACAAAGACGAGAATACTTGAGTATGACGATAGACCTCCAAGACATATGCCAAATATCCCAGCAATCAGGGATGTACCGAGAAAGGCGAAGCGCCGCCCTACACTGAAGACGTTGGGGTGATCAAGGTAAGCTCATGGTTGTATCCTCGACTCACCCATGACATCGACGAGTATACCCCAGACAGCCGCACCAGCCGTCACTCCTGCATCAAACGCAGAGAATAGATTGCCATATTCTTTATCAGAGAAACCAAGTTCTCGTTGCAAACTAGGTGCAGTTAAACCGAAAGCCACTGCCCACATAACATCGAGAAAGTAGCCAATACCACAAATCGCCCAGATGAGCCTAAGTGTCACCATGCAATTTCAACTGCATATCACGTTCAAGTCACAATGAACCGTTAAGCTCACCACTGATATCTGCCCATCCCGTATTTATTCAACTCTTTATCGATAATCATGGCCTTGGTTTCTAGTTGTGTAGGGCGCCGTCCTGCTTCATGATCGGTTATTTGGTAAACACCCTCAGTTGGACTTGAGCCTTCTGCCATTTGGCCCTTCTTTTCATCGTGAATCATTGACATGGTGAGCTAATATCCTGAACCAAGTTCCGCAGTTATCTACATCGACAATAAAGGAATAGCTACCAGTACGGCCTAGGGTAGTGGTTTCGCGGCGATGATCAAAGAGAGAAGGGGCATCGATATAGCGCCCAAACTTGTGCTATATAGTAGATAGATGTTACTTCTATTCCCATCGTCACGAGCTTCAGACGCCAGTTGAGTGTATGCCACAGTCCCGTTTGGTTAGCTGGAGCGCTTTCACTTGCCCTAATTCTTGCCGAGATATACTTATTGTAGAATTGCAGACTCTAGCAACTTCCTCAGTGCTCAGCTGAACCCCCACCCCCGAGTTCATCGACGCCTCGATTTTAAGATGGCACCCGATTAGGATTAACTATAGCGCGGCAGCCTCTATAGAAGCAGACCGACTCGTGGACGTGGTCCTACTGGCGGCACGGTCACTGTCACACCAAGGACAGCTCGTGGAATTGTCAAGTTTTGTTACAGGGGGTGGCGCATGACAGTCACTCCCCCATAAGTAGCCCACCATTGAGTCGAGGTACAAACGCCGCATGGCGGACGCTGCCTGGGGCATTGATGAGATTCCTCGTTCCCCGCCCTCACTCCCAGTATTTGGTAGCAGTGTGTGATCTACATGTTTTCTCCTTTTTCTTACCAGCTCCCCCGAAACGTAGGGCATAATCCGGCTTGTGTGCGCCAGTGAGCCGAGTGGACATTATTTGCTACTGGGTAGCTTGGTTCGTAGGACAGGATGGATAATATTATACTATTGGTAAATGTACTCAGCGCCGTGCTATCTTCATGAAATACTAGGGTGTGGCCTACGCATAAGAGTCCATGTAAGGTGCGAAGAAACATAAGCTGTATGTTTTAGTGGTAAAGGAAACGCCGGCATGTAGAATATGAAATACATGCTCGCGAATGTAGGGGTTGACTATTTTGATGTCCGAGCCCCTAATTGCCGTGCCTTGCCAACATGGACTTTGGTTGTGATTCCAACGCCCACAGATCGCAGCTTTGACAACTCTGCGTGGACGATTGGAAGTGGCTGATGTTGCTGTGATGTGAGGGGCAGGATGCTCATGTAGGCAGGGTTGGCGCCAATTAATAAGACCTCCATACACGCACAGTACGTATGAGAAGAATGCTGTCCCCTCCAAATCAAAAGGCCTTGCAATCATTGCGCACGAAATCACTTACCCTACACCTTGCACCCATGACAGCGTGCTGTCGACCCCTGAAAAGATTGTTCGATAAAAGAGACTCACCGCGACGGTGGAGTACCGATGAGCGGCAGACAAGTAGTGCATGAGCGCAGGTTTGTTCTATCGGAGTTTTGCATACAGGAATTGCTATAGGAAAGTAGATAATAGCTGGGTGGGCAGCTGGGCGTTGCCTTACGAAGTTAACTTTTGCAGCCATCTGTGGCCACGAACTTGGAGTAAAGACCACTCCTATTTTAGGCCCCAACATATTCAATTACCAGCTCCACCTGGTGCCTGCAACTTGTGTTTACCAGTGATTAGCCCGAGGCTCCAGGCCGGGCGGAATATCACCAACCGGTTGAAAGTCAGAAACAAATATTTTAGCAATTGCTAGTTAGCGGCTAGATAGGTGTTTGACCACATGGAGCAGTCAAGTCCTCAATCCTCATTCATTGGCACTCTAGTCCAACTAATCCGGCATATTTTACGGCATAACCGATCAGCTTTGGCTGGACCTAATCTAGGTAGGGTCGAGAAAAAGAGACAAAAGACCGGACCTAGCAAGGATCATTATTCGGGTCTTG
The DNA here is from genome assembly GCA_023014305.1 of Lepiota subincarnata. Lineage (NCBI taxonomy): Eukaryota > Fungi > Basidiomycota > Agaricomycetes > Agaricales > Agaricaceae > Lepiota > Lepiota subincarnata. The sequence continues at coordinate 99,832 of JAECYV010000021.1, forward strand.
TAGGTCCGGTAGTGGACCTGATCTGCCTCGTGTGCTCAATTGGCCCACTCCAACAATAGCCATTTTACAGCTGGGCCCCTCACATAATGTTATATTCCATACGAATCACAATTGGTCAGAGATAGCAAACAAGAAGCGTGGCCATGGGATATGAGACAAATGAAAAGTCCCTGTTGTACAGCGGGTCCAAGCGAGTATGCGTGGACGACTTCTCCTCGTTTGAGGAGGCTTCGGATACTAATTCACACAATGTGGTCTCAGAGCGTTGATCTGATTGGATGCCGGCCTGGAGATCAAGTTGAGTACGAACGCACGCCGATCTTGATTTGGTGTTTCCGGTGGTCAGGAACGAACTAACAAGGTAAGATGGTCTACTTACGTCAAGTTCGGGATACGGAGAGTTGGGGTTCTGGAATTCTATTGTGAAGAGAGACAACATGTGACCTCTGGGCTATCCTCTTATGATAAACAAGAGCAAGAATGAGGAAATTACATTGCGGACCCCAAGCCCTGAACATCCCCCCACCCGACATGCCAGACGACCCCCAACCAAGCTCGGCCGCACTAGAATGCCTACCGACATTGACCAAGTTAGGCTCGGAGGCCCCAATTGACCTTTCCTCCGAGCAGGTAACGCACATTGCAACGGAATGGGTTCGCATCTTTGGAGAGGCCTGCAAATCGAATCCGCCCTCGATACTGAACTCTTGTTTCCTGCCAGATCGTCCAGATCACCCTCCTTTCTGGCGCGACATTCTGGCATTGACATGGGATTTCCGCACTTTTCGAGGAGGAAAGGCGATTTCCGGGTTTCTTTTCGACAGGAAATCATTCGTAGCCCAGATATCAGGTGTTGCTCTTAGCCCAGAATTCACTCAGTTGCAACGGCCGTACCGAGATATCGCCTGGATTCAGGCAGTTTTCACATTTTCAACGGATCATGCAGAATGTATGGGTGTTGTCCGCCTAGTGCCATTGCCCGATCAGTCATGGAAAGCGCATACAGTCTTCACCAACATGGAGGTGCGTAGTGTTACGTTTCCCGACACAGCCAATTGATCGCTTTGGGCAGAATCTCAAAGATTACCCCGAAATGGTCGGCCCCCGCCGCAATCAGCTCAATACCCATGGATTTTGGAACAACCGAAGGGAAAAGGAGCTTAGCTTTGATGATACTGCGCCCGATGTAATCATTGTTGGAGGAGGGCACAGGTTTGTGGTCGCGTTTACTCGAACTGCTTTGACTTATTGGAGGCATGTAGTGGACTAACCATGGCTGCACGCCTCAAATATCTCGGTATCCAAACCCTGGTTGTTGAGAAGTATCCTCGACTTGGCGACAACTGGAGGAACCGTTATGATGCGCTATGTCTGCACGACTCCGTTTGTATGTGTCGTCACTTAGCGTCCAACAGTAATTGACAACCTATGACAGGGATGGATCATCTACCATACCTTCCGTGAGTCTTTCCCAAAATCGTTCCGAAGGGGGTCTGAGTGCGTGGTACCAGTTTCCCATCAACGTGGCCTGTTTTCGCTCCATCCCCGAAGCTAGCTGATTGGCTCGAGTCGTATGCTCACAGTCTTGAGCTCAACGTTTGGACATCCAGCACTGTTCTATCAGCTCGACCCCTGGATTCAAACCCTGCATCACAGGCAGGATGGGACGTGGTCGTGCAGCGTCCTGGAGGGATTGTGCGAACATTCCACAACGTTCCGCATCTAATCATGGCAACGGGGCTAGGTGGAGGCACTTGGAAGTTCCCAAAGTACCCAGGCATGGTTAGTATGCTTTTTAGGCTCATAAACTGTTTCTTATTTGCGTCGGAAAAGGATTCGTTCAGCGGCAAGATAATGCACTCTAACCAATATAAAAACTCATCCGAACACAAATCCAAAAAAGTATTCATCATCGGAAGCGGTACTTCAGCACATGATATTGCAGCTGATCATGCTAGTCATGAAATAGGTAACTTCGCCATTCTTACCGCCGTACTCCATGTAACCACGAGGAAATCCATAGACGTGACAATCTTTCAGCGTAGTCCGATTTATGTAATGTCGGCTAACGCAAAGACGGCGATGACCGCGGGCATCTATGAAGAAGATGGCCCTCCTATAGAAGTTGCTGACTGTCTGAACGCGTCCTACTCCAACAGATTTATGGTTGATGGACTCATTCAACGGATGACCACTTCGTTTGCGGAAATGGACAAGTTTGGTTGTCTCTTACTGTTTTCGGAGCGAGCCACTCAAAACATTTCCAGGGATACTCTTGAAGGGCTTTCTAGAGCGGGTTTCAAACATTACCTGGGGATTGATGGTACAGGGATCCTTCTCCTCGCCTGGGAGCGGTAAGTAACTCATGTCTTTCTTCACCACATTAGTTTATTGATGAGAAATGCAGGGCCGGTGGATTCTATATTGGTACAATCGACTTATATTCCAAAAGCGCTTCATACTGACGACACCTTTGCTTCAGACACTGGTGCCAGTCGGCATATTGTAGAAGGGCGTATTAAGATCAAAGGCGGCACGAGTATCTCCAAGTTTACAAAACATGGTATCCTATTTGAAGATGGTTCAGAAGCCCAGGCCGACGTTGTCATATTTGCCACTGGGTACGTAGGCGCCAATTTGAATTTATTGTTTGCTTAGCCTCCGCCCCCCTCCCCCCACCCCCACCCCTTCTTGTTTGAAAAAATCTCGCAGCCTGGGAGATTCGCGAGATGCAGTTCGGGCTATCTGTGGTGACGATGTCGCTGGTCGATGCACTAAAATTTGGGGCCTTGACGAGGAAGGTGAGTTTCACGGGTGCTGGAGAGAATTCGGCGTGCCCCATCTGTGGTATATATCCGGTCAGTCCAATTGGAATGCCTAGAGCCCAGACTACTCATTAGTTAATACAGGAGGGCTTGGGCAATGTCGGTTCCACGCAAAGCACGTAGCACTTCGTAAGTTTATAAGCCATATACATGACCATATCACAAGTTAACGGGTTCACAAGAAATCAAAGCCATGCAGGCAGGTATATATGGGCCCCGCTATGCGATCAAAGATAGCAGGCAAATCGCCAATTGATTTTTATCTTGCTATTCAATTTCAATTTGAGCGTTGATAATGTTAGCCGCTAATACTCCTTACTTAACTTCCTAATGCATCAGTTATTCGGGCTTCGCAGCTACAATGGTTTTCCGTCCATCATAGTTCCGCAACTGACCGCCGTCTTCCACTGTCATCCGGTCTACAAAAGAGATGCAGTGGCTGACAGATTCCGCAGCCGTCATGGTCGCTATGCCAAAGTCGTCCATATCAGTCTTAGCCCCTCCTGGAGAAAGGGACACAAAAATCAATCCACGGTCTTTGAACCTAAATGAAGGCACCTAAGCGTCAGAACATCAACAGAGGAGCTTCAAACTAACTCAAGGTGAAAATTGAGAGTCGCTGTTGCGAGGGCGGCCTTGCTAGCGGAGTAACTTGCCAATTGAAGTGCAAGTTCCCCATGTAATGCCCGGTCGGCCCCAACTGAAGAGAGGTTGACGACCTTCTTCTCGGCACCTGCGAGCAGCTGTGGGATCAGAGCTTTGGTGAAGAAGACTGGGCCAAACAGGTTGACCCGAATTGTCTCGTCCCATTCTGCGAGTGTCGATTTGGAAGGTCCATCTACGAAGCTTCTTCCAGCACCAATCATGACAGCAGCATTGTTGATTAGAATATCAACACGTCCTCCGCTCAGCTTATTGATAGTTTCGGAAACTTCCTGTGGGCAGGGATCAATATCTGCGAGGGTGACCCGAACGAACCTTCAAAACCTACGTCGAAGGTCTCTGCACGACCCATGTCGGCTTCGACAATTGCAACGTTATTATCATTGGCGATCTCGACTAATCCGCTTCCAGCTGTCTTCAAGGAGCGTACAACCGCGATCACAAAGGTACTTCCGGAATCTCTGTACTGGCGAACCCATTCGAGCTGCGGAGCGTCAGCCCTGACCTAAGAGAACGAATAAAAGAATGGGCAGTGGGACTACTTACCCCAAGTCCTCTAGATGCACCTGTAACAACGACGACGCGCTGGTTCCTTGCCACTGGCATTTATTCAAACACAGCGTCGGCAGCTTGGGACCGTCAAGTGTATGTCCTCGATTGGAATACGAAGGAAGAGAGGGGACATCTACTATCAGTCCAACGATGGGCATGCGAAATCGCCCTCTTCTTTTCGAATTTTAGTGACATTGGCCATTCTATTTTGGATACAGCTGCGGGATATCTAAGCGGGTGAGCTCTGGAAGGTCGTGGGAAACCTATCTAGCACCGGGCGTGACGAGTAAGGCGAAGTATTGTAGATGCATGCAACTACGTATGGGAGTGTGGGAGTGGATCTCGGGCCCGGAAAGGGCCTGAGACACCCTGAGGGCGTGAAGCCGAAAGGGGAATGCAGATGACCCCATAATGCATTTGTCGGTCGGTCACTACGTGGTCGTGCATGTATGGAAAACCGGTAGGAGTTCAGGTACAACAGTTCATGCCCGTCTCGTTGCATCGTCGTCATTATTATTATTTATGGATCACGAGGAAGCAGGAAACTAGTAATAAGTAGCGTGAGTATGGATGTAAAAACGATTGGTGAGGGTGGGTGAGAAAAAAGGCGAGGGCCGAAGGGCACGAAGCGGCGTGAAGGGAGAAAGGAAGGAATGTGAGTGGGGAGATGGTGGAAAGAGACAACGGATGAGGACGTGATACGCCGGTGACAGTCACGCCGCGGTGCAAGAAATTGCACCTGGCTCGTACCTCGCCAGGTCCGGCACTCATGATGTCTGACAGTTTTAAATTTGAAGATCCTGCTGTTCTGGCGCTTTGCTTTCCGGCTTGGGCAAGAGACTGCTCCATGCAGGTCCATGCACGCAAGCGGGACTCCGGATCTGTTTCCACTGGGACCTCCAGGTCTTGAGCCACAGCTTTCAGCTTCTTGAGGACTGACACGGGTCCATCTTCACAGATTACCATGGGCTATTTGTTATCGAGTAAGGCTTTTGGACCAAAGGCGTGCCTTCATTCGTTGATTGGGATACTTACACGGTCGCCTGTCTTGGGCCCAACAGCTCAGATTAGAATTTAATTGGGAACCGAGATTATTAGTGTACAAGAGCAGACAGCAGTGGGCCGGATGGAAAACCAGCTCCACATCCGGAACCACATTATAAGCAGATACCCCCAAACATTCCAATATCGATACACAACCCCTCATTTTCGAAGTTGTCTTGCTAGCCTTCCGCATAACACAGTTGCTATTCCAGCAAACACGCCTCCTAGTCTACAATCGACGATAAGGATGGGAATGTAAGGGTCAGCCAACGGCCCCGTCCAGCGACGATGATCACAAGTGACGTACACAAAGATGATCACAACCGAATTCGGACCCGATTTTTGCACACCAACGGCAGCCGGGCTAAAATCGCTCGTGCTCTCAACCGGATCGAAAATCGCGAAAATGATGGAGGAGAGCCCCGCGAACACAAATTGCGGTATGACGATAAAGATGTAATGGATACCCTACAACGACTCTTCTCAGTATTGTTCATAGAAGATGAGAAGCCTCGTACTAGAATAGCGCCAGCCCTTTCCCCTAGCGGTATGGGGCCTGGTGTTCCTGGTTCCTGCTCCCCATCTATGGTGTCCTCATCTTCGCCTCCGAGGAGCGGGCGATCTTCTCCGAGTTGAGAAGATCGACGGGGCGATTCTGGGCGGTACACGTCTCCGCAGACAGTATATGACAGGATGGCTTCATTTAGCTATCAAAAGGGAAAATCCGAGACTGGCGTCAGGATGGCAAGATTGATGTATGAGCAGATCGGCTTGCCAAGGAATAGGGCGCCCAAGAAGCAAGGGCAGATGGTAGACCGAGAACTGCGATCAGGACCATTGCTCCCAGAATACTCCTAACAAACCTAGAAAAATGAGTGGTCTGGTAGTCAGATCCGAACAGTAAAATAGAACGGGTACCATACGTACATTGCCGCGAACATGGACAGCGCAAATACACCAAGACTAATACACCACAACATTTCTAATCTGATCTTGGGAAACTTAGAGCCTTGGAGAGGGGTCGCGGGATTGGAAGATGACGAAATGGCTGCTGGGAGCAACCAGTTGCAGACTAGCGCGATGACAGCCATGATGAACCGTGCTCTCGCTCCGAGTCGCGTGCCTTCCGCTCTGTCTTCGGCGGAATTAGACCCATTGGTCGCCAAGTATAAATCAGACATATAGACGGGAGTGTAGAACGAGACTGGGAACCAGGCGAGCCAGGCGCTGGTTGATCGAACACAGTGAATTATGGTAACGAACTAAGAAGTAGTCACTCACAAGAATTGAATAGCGAACTGGATGGAGGGTTCGAATTAAATTCGGGTATGATAGAATATGAACATACAATTTGTCCGATGACGTTTGGAAGACTTAGCAAGTCATAGCGCGCCTTGCGTAATTTCTGCACCAGTCCAATTTTACCCTTGCTTGTGCTAGAGCCCATGGCACACATTAGATTACGCGAGAAATACAAAAGCTCTACGCACCTGCGGGGAACGTGCGCCACCTCAGATACTCCAAGTATGGGAAATGCGCGTGTAACGATCAAAAGTAGTGCCCCCAGAACAGTGAGGACCTCTATCTCTGTCGTACCCAGAAACGGGAAAACTGGTGTGAGTTTGATATTTCCACTAGGAGGCTTTCAGCTCCGCCGATATGATAGAACGCAAATAAATGAATGAGCCTACATGAAATAACCCAACATGCCCCCGACACTGCTCATCCGAGCCGCCCAGGCGTTCGCTAGTGCCTGCTTGGAGGGAGGCAACACGTCTACAAGAATGGCACGATCCGATGCCATGACCGTGTTGGCAGCGAAATCGATGAGATATATGGATGATACAGCTATCCATATCGTGAGTGCATTGTTAACGGGCGATCCCAGGGCCGTGAACCACGATGCGACCCGACGTGAATGGCCGAAGAGCAACATCCCAATGGCGCAGACTAGCACCCCTCCCACCATGTATGGCCTCCTACGACCGAATCTGGAAGTGGATCTGTCTGCCAACGCTCCAATGATCGGTTGCACAACGAGGCCAGAGAGGGGCGCCGCAAGGAGAACCATGGAGATCCAGCTTTTGCTGAGACCGAGGCTCATAAGGTAAGGCGAGGCATAGCTGAATTCGATGCTCCACAGCACCGCGATTCCTAGCTGACCAAGGGTGACAGTCGGCATCCGTGCCCATGACGGTCCGCGTATGGTTCCGCGTATCACCCCACCGTCCTGTGTGTACATCTGTATGGTGGAGATGGTTGGTGTGGTAGAGGAGAGTCTCCTGAGACCAATTGGCCCCTTGTTGCGTGTTTGCTGCGTCAGCACCCAGGGCAACAGAAATGGCCATATCAAAGTGATGGATAGGTTAAGACATCCCTAAAACACCTGGTAGTCACCCAGTGCTTGGCCAGAAATGGGCATGCACGTTCTGTCACCGCTGCTACGATGGGCCTATCAATGATAATCCCACGCCGCACCCTCTAGTTTTCCAACCATTTCCTGCCCCTGTGCCCTCCGCCGCCCATGTCCTTAACACCAGTTGTGTTGTGTTTCAGGGGCTAAACAATGTATGCTCTCGGATATTGCCGAGAAGCGGCAGTCACGGCACCTGCCTAGAATAAACGCCCATCCATTGGTTCATGCGACTCTTTACTTATGTTACGTATCACCGTTGTAAGATCCAACACATACTTCAAATTCCTATGGGCTTGTCTTGCGAAGCTGAGCGCAGAGGCCCACAGCCACCGACTGGCCATATAACACCGCACTTGCTCCTCCGACCACACTTGCCGCTCCCTGTCGTTGGGTGCTTTTCCACCTCTCAGATATGCTCGAGAACTAACAATATTTACATCATCAATAAATGTTATTTTGAAAAGCTCTGGAGCCTTCGGCGTTCCTTTACCACGGGGTGTAGGGGCGATAACCCAAGATAACAGCTTCGTTATGGGTTCTTATTAGAAGGACATTTTCACATCGCGCTATTTTCACAAACTCATGCCAATACTGATAAGCCAGAAGAGTAATTTAAACTCTCACAAGATGGTAAGTTGGGCACATGTAAACCCCATTGAGCGGTGGTGCGGCTGACGTCACGCTCGATTCCCACCGAACCGGTTGTACTTTGCATGTGACGTTCAAGTACTGTATACTCGGAGTGCCTGACATTGTTAAGGGTATCATGGCAGCATAAGATCGTAGTCTCTGACAATACCAGTACGTTCATCCACTGACCCTCTGAAGTAGAAACGCCTTAAAGGAGCCCCGGCGAAAGAGTGGTCATAATGGCGAAAACCGATAGCTCCATGTGACATACATAGCCTACGCCATGGCCCTAACACCTCAATGCTTGCGTGCGAGGTCGAGTATTGATGCGTGCAAAGGCTCACGGGTACCCGTCAATTTCTCTTGTTCCCAAAAACCATTACTGTCAACAAACATGTCCTTATCCCTTTCGTTTTTACTTGTATGGCATGGTTGTCGTTGGTCACCTCCGCCACACGTGCTACAGTAATAAACGTTCCAAAAGATTGATCATCCGCTAGAGAACGGATTGAAAACGTAACATTTAACTCCACGGCCGACTATTTTGAGATAACATAACAGCAGTCACCAAAGCAGCATAGGGGGTGCTGTGCAGAGCAAAATACTAAGTGCCCCATGGATAGAGACCGCTGCAAAGAAGTGGTATCGAGAGTTGCCATTACGGTGCATCGACGGCGGCGGCGACATTCGCTTAGAGAACAGCGAGGGGTTGAGATAGAGACATCCTACCAGAATCTCTTGAAACCCTGGAACATCGGAATGATAAAGCTAAAGCACTGGCCCATTAATATCGAGGCCATATTCCAAGATATCAGATTGCGTCCACTATTGAAGTAACAACGAGGTTATTGAATGTCGAAGAGGAAACGTGGGCTAGATCGTCAAAAAAAAATACATAGAAGGGCGTATGACTGCTTCGTTTACTCTCCCTATTGACTATAATACATAACGGAAATCACGGTTCTGGATGTCTGTGAGGTCCAAGAATTCCTACGATAATATTTTATCAGCCTGCTCTTACGATTAACCTCAAAGTGAAAAACGCACCTTATCCACGTGAACCTTGACAGTACTACCATTACTGTTCACCCTCTCGATGTACACTTCATCATACGTCGTATCCCGTGCCTCTCTGTCACGTCGGCTGTTTTCTCTACCCATCATAATTCGAAGAATACCCATAATAATCATGCAGGAGAAATAGCAGATTCCGATTATTATCCATGGAATGTGGTTTCTAGTGAACTAGGTGAGGAGAGGCTGAACGCTGCAACATACAAGACTCACCGAGGTTTGTATTTGGCTTGCCACATGAAGGGACCGGCCGAATTACCAATGCAATACGCGGAGAGCATGATGGCATTGACCATAACTCTCTTGGTGTGGCCAGCCGTTACGCTTGACAGCCACGATAATCCAAGTACGAATGCGGTAGTGCCAACACCTATGACGGATAAGAGGGAGCCAAGCTCAAGATATAGTGACGCACCGGTAGTCCATTGTGCGAAGAGCAACCCGACTTTGTTCTCCCAAGGTAAAAGATTAATCAAGAATACTCCGACAAGGTTCGGTACCATAAATATGATGCCGACGTAGGCACGGCTGTCCGGGATTCGAGAGACGATGCTCACACCCACCCAGATAGTTATAATTTCAACGACACCATCAACGCATCCGAGCAGGGTCGTCTGGAGGGGGGTGAAGCCGAAGGATGCAACGATGATTTGTCTTTGGTTTGTGAGCGAATTAGGGATATTGTCCAGCGCGGAAAATAGGGCGAAGAGCCAGGTTTTGGGGTCTGTGAAGGCCTCAATCATCCTGTGAATTCAATGAGTTATTATATACGAAAATGCATAACGTCTGGGACGCACTGTTCCGTTTTGAAATGTTTGTTTTCCACTCCAGTTTGGTTTTCCTACAAGTCACGTTCATCCCATTGTCAGATTAGGGCTGTTGAGGGAGCTACCTTAATTCTTCGGATAGCATTCGCTCGCTCCTCCTTTGTCAAGAACCACGCAGTTGTCGGGGAGTCGGGAAAGAAAAACCTGAAATCGCTTATGAGCTAAAATTAGCTCAGGTGACGATGTCACTCACCAAAATGCCAAGGCAGTAAATAATGTGAGGATACCCGTAATTATCATCAGCCTTGGCAATTGTCAGTTTTCCCACAGAGCCTACCACAAGTATGCTCACCATTGCCAAGGCTCAAATGTCCTGGTATGAATGTGAAGGGATCCGAAGCTAATGAAGCCCGAGATTATTTGAGCTAAGCGATATTAGAAATGTTATATATTCCGTCCGAATGACACGCAAACCTGTTCCGTTCATTAAGACTGTGTACGATAAGTATAAGAAAGTTGAGACGTGAAACGAAAGGTACTTACACCACCATCCTACTCGTACTGTTTGTTCGTTCCTCGTATAAAACATCGAAGTAACGATAAGAAAGCCGGCTGTTATCGAACCCTCGCATGCGCCCAAGATCAATCGAACCACAAAGAGGCCTGCGAAATTCTTGCAAGCAGCGTGAGCACAGAGTGCCACTGCCCAAATGGATATGTTGAAGCTATAAGTGTAGAGAAAACCAGCTGAGTCGATTTGACAGCGCTTGAATGATGCCTTACGTACCTCATCCATTTGGCAACGGGGAATTTCTGTAGACACAGGTTCTGTGGGAATTCGAATGCGAGGTAGCTTAGGTAGAAAATCGTCCCAAGCCTGCAAAGTGGTGACGAAGATGTCTTGGATCAATGCCAGGTGAGAAGTCGCACCAGTTATACCTGTTTGAACGTAAGTTGTCATTGGTATGATTGTATGAAGGTGCACGCACTGATTTGTGGTCAGGTGTGTGGCCTCCCTGGGAAGAGTGTGTCAGGAAGGGTGCCGACGGGGTTAGGAAGGGAAGACCTGATGCCTAGGATTGCGGCACTGCCTAATGTGGTTTTGTCCATAAACTGAATCCTTGAGGAAGATAAGCGTAGTGTCTTTCATTCGCGGCAGCCTGCCCATACCAGTACAGGACTTGAAGAACCGGTTAATACACGAAAGAAGGGGGGCCCAGTAGAGTTGCTTACTGCACATGAGTGGTATGATATGCTTGTCGATCTTTTTGCTTGGATTCCGTTTAGTTACTGAGTGCAGAACGGAGGTTTTCTCGGAACGCACCGAATCCTAATGGCCTCCTTTGGATCGAGCTCGCCGACCACTCCAGCGACTAGCTCTGCACCAGTATCGACCGCCTTTGTGGAGACCAGCGCATTATTGGTGTCTATTCTGACGAATTCTTCATCCTTTTCTGAAAATGACGAGGATCCCATGGTGTTGGTGAAGAGAAGAGGTGGCGTCCGACCAGAACCAGCGCTGGAATTGCTTGGCTTAAGGCTAAGCTCCATTCTATTTTTACGAACGCCCGGATAAGGATCGGCAGAAAAGATAGCTCCCATGTGTAGCGACTATTCCACCTGCCAATGACAATATTGATGTTCGGATACGTATACCGCATATGATTGGTCACAGGGGCAGGCAGGCAAGTCAAACTCGCTATTCGAGAGAGCCTGACTCAATCATACTACTTAAAGTCGGGGCTTTGGCTTCACGATATGGGATATAAAAGGAGCCTAGCTGTTCCTGCAATCCACAAAAATAATGACCACCGGGAGACCGAAAACACCGGCCCTTAAGGGGACCTGATCACGTTTGTTTTATCAATGACATGTGATAGGAAACCGATAAGAAAGCAACCCTCTACTCCGACTTGAATCCCACAGTTGGATCCACAGGTCACCGATCGCGCTCAAATGGAATACTATCAGCTTGCACAAAAGCTGGGGTGTGGATTCCATACCAGGCACAACTTAGCTGTTCTAGATGACTTGCCTTCAAACATGTTCACTGACAAACATACGCCGTGGCAAACGTATGACGTGGTTAAAGCATTCGGGAACCATACTCACTCCATCATCAATAGCAGGCGCCAGACACATGACGACAGTGCTTTTACAGAACCCCCGTTCTCTTCGCTCTGGGTCTGACGACGTTTCCACCGTTTGATTGWATCATCCCAAACTCAACTTGCCTGCTCTAAACATAAGGCCGGGCCCTCATGTTCTAATCCAAGCTCAAATCACTGAATAAACATCAACCAAGTGGGATTAATATTTATATCAATGTTAACTAGACTCTACTGATATTCAGTTAGTGTGCTCCTAATTGCTCCCCGTGATTAAATAAGTGGGTGGCTTCCGAGCGAGAGGTTTCTCTGCGCTCGTTTTTCTCCATCTTCTTTACCCGTGAAAATTTGACGAGCACCGTACTTGAGCCATCCACTTTGCAAGGACTCCAGCCGTACCAACACGAGTCACAAGCCCATAAGCGAGCTTTGCCGATCACAAAAGTATCAATGAACAGCTAACCAGCGTAACTCTCTACCCGCTGTCTGCTCCCTAACATTACCCTGACTTGATCCCTCAGAAAGTATAAGAACCGCGACCTGAGCAACCCAGTTCCCTATCATCTCTACCAGCAGTCACTGGTCCCGACGTTGCAAAAGTTCTTTTGCCTTCCCTCCCTCCCACTTTCCAAATCGCAAACTCTCATCTGCCAGTCAATCACCCTCTCTTTCCATTCAACAATGTCCGGGAGAATCATCACCGTCAACCAATTCAACTTCTGCCTGGATCACGGCAATGAGATGTGCTACGCCTGCGACCAGGACTACCGCGGTCTCAATAACGAGAGCGCCAACATCCAGGCCCTGCTCATAAAGAAGCTCGGTCCCAAATTTGAACAGGACAATGGCTTCCTGCTTGAGGTAATGCGATCTCAGCTTTTGAATTCAAAATCCCTACCCCCGGTTCCTGATCAAATGATGTTCTCTGCCCTATTTCCATTTCTTTTTTTATCCCTTTAGGAACGTCACCCAATCAACATCTACGCCTTTGGCGTAAAGGCTAACACTCATCACCGTGGTCCGCGTGCCACCGGCTCCTGCACAGACCACGCCAAGATTGATTGCGCCAAGTGTTACGAATGGCCCAAATTCATTGAGGCCGAGGCAACGGGTGATGGATTTGATGCTGTGCGCGGGAGACAGATTAGGAGCGGGTGAAGAGAGGATAGTTGGAGTGGATCCATCGGGGTGCACTTGTAAACTAGGTCACGGACACGATTATGATTATGGTCACCAATAATAATTGCCACATATATGGTGCGGCTCGTTTGACTAGGATCACTTGGACGAGTCGATTCCCGTCTTGCTATCGAGATGATTTTGACCCACAAAGGATGTTTGGGTGGAACTATCCACAAAAAAAAAGAAGAAATTCATACAGCACAAGAAATAGGGATAAAACACAATAAAGGATAGCAGCCACGAAAGAAATACGGTCGTCAAGCCTCAGCTCACAAAGCAAGCAATCGGTCCCGGTCAACATTCACCCAACTGTCTCTTCTTCTCCTGCTACAAAACAATGGTCCACATGAGCTACGAAAAATCCATCAGAACAAGTTTGCGAAAATGACTGACTCTTTTTTGGTTGGGGGTGAAGGGGAGGGAGGCGCACCAATGACGAGTTTAACCGTCTTAACCTCAAACCCTCGGAAACTTAGACTCAAGCTACATCCGGGCGCATCGCCATTAGTACCTGAATCGCCAGGGGAACGAGTGATAGCCATCTCCTGCTCTTCATCTTCCAGCAGGTTCGTAACGAATGCCTTCGCAATGGAGATATGACGCGCGACATGGAGCTGGACTTTGCCATGTCCGCCAAAGACCTCGTACAGTCTTAGAACGACTGTGATGGGCCCAGAACCGGAGTCGGTAACGGAGGCGGCAAAGTCGTCGTATTCACCTCGTTTCACTGTTTCCAGGATAACGTTACGTGATCCTGAGAGTGTGAAAGGCGAGCGAAGAGCGGATAGAATCGATTCTCCGCCATTGGGCAACACGCGAACTAGAAAATCAACCGATTAAGTATAAAAGACTGATCTCACTTCGCAAACACGTACTGCGCAGAGGAGAATTATATATGTACGCAGCCTGCGGAACGTCCGACTCAAGGAAATGTCCTTCATGAGGAAGAACAGCCCAAGAGAAATTGTGCAACCCTGGTCAAGAGTTATTACGTACAGCGGACGGAGGAGCAACTGTGGAGTTCGCACCTTGATCCTGCTCCGCATCAGGAGCGGTTGCCGCTCTCAGGAGAGAGATGCAGAGCACATTTCCAATGCACGAGAACCCGTACTTGGATTCTGATAGGATAGCGACACCATATCCAAATTCACTCAAATCGGCGTACTGCAAGAAAAGCGGGCGTTCAGAGCAGAGTAGGTCAAAGTGGATATGACTAACCTTGTGGCCACAGACTTCAAACTTACAAAGGAGGCGGGGACATTAACAAATATACTTAGCCATGAGCGAGATATCCTCACCTTGGCGATGTCCCAGGTAGTATTCTTGTGTGTTGGCCTCTGTACATATCCAAACTGCGTCTCATAAGTCGCATTCGGATTATGGATATCCAACGGTATTTCAACTGGGCTTATCGTGTAAGCATTTCCCAGGTACTCAAGGTTTACTCGGATAAACGTACACTTGAGCAGCTCATGGCGCTGGTGCCATTCTACAACCGCCTCAAAGTTGAAATACGACCGTGAGTTTGACTTTGGCGTAGCTGAACGGATAATCAATCAACCATAAAGGATTTGCAGACATTAAGAGAAAGGCCAAAGTACCTGGGAGAGCATCAAGAGAGATCTTCGCCCCCATTTACATCAGAATCGCCTCGCCAAACACAATCCCCTAAATGACTCACCGTAACACTAATGAGACTCTGTCCGTACTGGACCTCAGCTTTAACACATGCGCGCAACGGGCCCTGCGCAATAACAGATATATTCGTAAACTCGAGCTGACGAGGAGTTTCCAAATGGTGAATCTCGACATCTAAAGGTAGTCGTAAATCAGATTCTGAACGAGATATATGCAAAAGAAGAAGTCGATTCCATACCCCAGGCATCCCAATAGTTTGGTCGGTCTTCAAAGATAACAAGGCCACCAGTCTGACCTTCGGCAATAAGCTCGCGGCTACGAGAAGGGCAGCTCAGCTATCATATCAAAGTCGGCAAACAAAGAAGTGCACCCACTTAAGCTTGACATCAACCAAACTGCTAATTCGGCCCTTGGAAATCGTCAATTGCACGCTCGAGTTCCGAAGAACGAAATGATCCGAGCCATTGGTATAAACTGCATAATCAGTCCATCAGCCGATCTAACGCCGAGATTGAAAATCAAGACATCGAAAATCCATACCAGAAGCAGGCGACAACTGCGCATGTAGGGTACTACTCGGGCTCCTGAGCTGTCCAATATGCGCACCAGCGGGGCAATGCATGATAGCATATCCGTCTCTTCCATCATCCGAGGCTTGCAAGATCTGCGATTTGAGTGAAGAGTTGGCCCCTGAGAGAGGGATTTTGATGATATCCCAACGAGGGAAGAATGTGGTGTTGTAAGCGACGATCTTGTTGAAGCCTTTGAGAGACTTCATTTTAGTTTGTGGAGTGAGTGTGACAGAGCCGGGGAAGAGAACGTCGAATGCTTCCTCAAGCAAGGCGTCTCCTTCTACTTTGACTTCTGCGTAGAGTTTCTCTGCGTCGTCGTAAACCATACCACTAGGGAGCCCATATGAGCTAGTATACAAGTAAAGGGATGGGACAACTCACATTGCTGAGCCAGGGAGCACATCGTGGACTATCGATGTTCCTGAGCCAGTGAAAGGAGTAGAATGAACGAGGGATACATACACTGGTTCAGAAGGACCTTCTCCCAAGAGTCGTCAATCCTTTCCTTCGGATAAACGTACTCCTTGTTTCTCTCGGTTTTATACAAGGACGCCAGAGTTGAGATGTGCTCAACATCACGTAGCAAAATCTCAGAATGACGATTGCCCTGTTTGATAGAACCTTGCACCGCGTAAGTCTAGCATATACAACGGTGAGCACGGTATAACTGAATCAACACACCGTGAGATGTATATGTCCCACGATGGAACTATCCAATAGGTATTAGCATATAATGAAAACAACACGTTCGCCCACTTACCTCCAAATACAATTCGCCATTCCTTATAAAATATACCAAGGCACGCGTCAGCAACAAAACACCTCACGAAATCATGCAGGGAAGCAATAATAAGAATGCTCACCAATTCGGCAGCGTCTTCCCCTCCTTCGTGGATTTTTCGATATCCTCAAAAAATTCATCAACGGAACGCCCCATGCTAACGGGCGGGAGCTCGCGGTGGTTATTGGCCGTTGCTCGAATACGGCGTAACTATATGCGGAACATTTTTTGTTTTTTCAACAAAAAGGCATGGCGTCGCAGTAAAACCCAAGTCACGTACATTCTCGAGCATCTTGGCCAGTGGACCTCCCCCTCCATCGCCATTCCCGAACACAAGCAATGCCGTATCAGAAGACTCAAGATTCTATAAACGGCAGAGTCAGGTTGGATCCATCGAATCGTGGAGACAACGTACTTTATGGTTGGTTAAGCCTTTGTTCACGTCACCGACAGTTGCTTGGGCGGTGTAAGTGTCCACTGAAGGATCATCTGATGAGCATTCGGAAGTGGAAGATTGGTGCAAGCTGCCCCTACCAGGTGTCATATGGCAAAGCACCTGGGTACCATCAATGCCAACCCAATTGAAAGTGGAATGGGGGAAAACATTGCTACGCAGTTGTCAATCAAAGGGAATGAAGAGTAGGAACATGAGTGTTACATATTGTTCCTAACAAGTTATATATTGTAAGCCAAAACGTGCGCTAAACACGGGTAGGAATCAACATACCATGACAATTTTTGAGTAAAGAAATAAGTCATGCCTAGTGCCCCACGGGTTTAGGACAACAACAGATAGTAAACAAATGCTTACCTGCGCCCCGAATAAGTTGTGGTAGAGCCCCAGTGAGCCCAAATGAGTCCGGCAACCAAGCAGTCTCACAGCGTTTCCCAAACCTAGTCTCAAAGAACCGCTGGCCAAAAAGGAATTGTCGCACGAGTGCCTCGCCAGAGGGCATGTTGGAATCATTTTCGACCCAGGAGCCTCCGACAGGGTGGAATCTCCCATCGAGAACCTTTTCCTTAACACGCTCAAACAAAGGCGGGTATAGCTGTTCTAGCCATTTGTACTGCTGTGCTGAGCTGCAAGTAAAACGATGTTCGGGGTAGCGATCCATGAGATCGACCTGAGTTGACCATGATCGAGCGACTTTTTGTTGGGTTACGGAATATGGCCAGAGCCAGGCAGTGTCGATGTGGCAGCTACGGACACTTGAGATCGTGAGGAGGCACAAGAACACAATCAAACCCTTACTGCCCAATACCCCAAATGTTTGCTCTCTGCGGCCCTTCCTTGTAGATATCAGCCCCTTTCTCTTCCCAACCTTCACCGAACACCTCTGTCGCTTGCTTTCTGGCCGCCGCGATTGCAGCAGAGTCCCCTCGTTTAAAGACGTTCATAATCTCGTTGGCAGTCGTCAACGCTTTGTTTTGGAGTCTGGCATGGGTTAGCAAAAGCACAAAATCAATCTCATATAGCACCTACGGAGTGTTTCCGGGCAGCGTGTCCACGAGCTCCCGGAGAGTCTGGAAGTCCCAAAGTAGACCCCATGCTTCTTTGTTCGGAACGATAAGATCGGCAGAGGCAAGGGTGAAGTAACGGTTCATCTGGGGAGAAACACTTTAGTTGGACAATACAGCGCCGTTCACCCAACTCACATCCGGAGGCTGAATGGTATCTCCGTTCCATGGTACACCAAACATGCCGTTGCAACTCGATTCGATTACGAACTCGTGAAAGCCTTCCTCTCTTGCCTGGGGTGGAATGATGTATTCGACGCGGCGGTCTCCCCCAAAGCCACCGGTGATTCCTGTCAGAGGTAAGACCGTCCAATTCTACAAAAGGAAGGGAAACAGACGGAACCTTGCAAAGGTTCACCATCGACGGTGTAAATCATGGCTTCACACCCTGGGTCAAACTCGACTGTGGACTGTTTAAGAGCTAGGCGCCACAGTTATGGTGCTTGAACACTCACATTGCACACGCTCATATTGCTTGAAGTAGTCTGGTACAACAACAGTGACTTTCCACCAATGGTTTGTCTAGAAGCCGATGAGAGGGGAAATTCATGTGTGATCGAGGATTCAGGCTTACCCCTAGCTTGGGAATCAGCTTGCATTGGAGATGACAATGGACAGAATCTACTCACAGGAAGGCCCGAACGAATCACCCTGTCTGCCTTCTCAGTGCCTTCCAGCATTCCATGGCGACGTATTCATGCACGCACCTTCTTCGCCGTCTTGAACTTTTGCTTCATTGCCTCCGCGAACGAAGGCTTCGACAATCCAGGGGCACTCCACCTTTAGAACACCAGCCTTCAGCACGCACCATCTCAAGAAAAAGACATTTCACAGCGCATACACTTTTAGTTTTACAAATTCCGGGCCATCGAGACGGTGCTTGACGAGGACCGAGGAGAGATTCACATCCGAAAAGTGGCCACCATGGAAGTTGGACAGCCTCTGCTGTGTGAGGCTCTTGATCCATTTCGCTCCTGCGCCATGGTTGAGCTCAGGATATGAGCTGGGCGGGTGGTGGCTGCAGCTCATGGTTCTGGTTCTAAGTCTGCAGTGCCAACAATGGCGCCGGGGATATGTAGACGCCGTGAGAATTGTTAAGTTCGACCCTGAACTGCTGACGCGTTCATTATGTACGACAATGCACAAGCGCAGCTACTCCAGACTGCCACCGCGCTTCCCCAAAAACGGGGCAGCTGAAGTTACCTTGGACTGCGGCGATGAGTTCGCTCCCGTCGAATAGCATACACTGCCAGAATACCCGATCCCCGGTATTTGTTTTATTTCGCCCTGATAACTTAAAGCTTAAACATTGTACCCCYAATTCTCTCGCACAAACTCGACGAGAGCCAGCTAAGCAATCGACGGCGCGGGCCCATATTGCGAAGGTAATGCCCTTTCAGTGTACCCAAACGCTACGGGCACAGGCTACCGCCGGCTGCTACTCACAAGGGAGAGTCATGTCGTGTGCAGGCGCAGAGTGCGAGAAGAAAGTTTGATACAATCAGCGGAGTTCAAATGCTCGGCATTCACCCTTCCAAGTCTCTTGCTACAGACTCCTTTCCCAACTATTCTGCACTTTACCCATAATTTCGGTAGTACAAGCTCCCAGCCCGACGCAACCTCGCACTTCATTGGGCTTGACAATAACCTCGCAGCTTTCGCATAACATGTCAACCAGATATCGACGGTTTTTCTACGTACCGCAACAAATAGCTGGATTCCGCTCGGTGCCCGATAGGACTCCAATTAACATTCTCAATCTGCCTCCCGTGACCAATGTTATCGGTTGACACGTCTAACGACTCCCACTAGCCAAATACATGGTTCTACTATCCGGAACCAAATGAGGATCATGTCACCTTTGTCGGCAAAAACCAGCAACAAAATGGAAGGAGCCTTGTCATGCTCCGCCTTCCCCCCCCCCCCCCCTAGTCGGCTCCCCGGCTATAATTTGGATTGAGAAACATTAGTCGTCGTCATTGCCTACAGACCCGATCGCTGATCATCTTCCGCTCATTTGCCAAATGGTCAAAGATATGCGGCCCGCCTTGTTCCAACCGCTGCGGAAGTTTGTCACAGATTTCTTGTTTTCCCAACCAGGTAGGGGGTGTTGCATATCTACGTGTCTTCTACTGAAACATGATCATCCTCGGCACCGCCGAAGCTGCATTCGACCTCATGGGCTAATGTGGCAGGAATTACAACGACAGGCTAGAGTTCCCTATTTTTTTAGTTGCACACACATAGTTTCAAACTCATGCGATACCTGTTCTCTTAACACTGACTTGTTGCTACGGATAATATCCATTATACAACAGGCGTTGCCCCANGTTTTCCCAACCAGGTAAGGGGTGTTGCATATCTACGTGTCTTCTACTGAAACATGATCATCCTCGGCACCGCCGAAGCTGCATTCGATCTCATGGGCAAATGTGGCAGGAATTACAACGACAGGCTAGAGTTCCCTATTTTTTTAGCTGCACACACATAGTTTCAAACTCATGCGATACCTGTTCTCTTAACACTGACTTGTTGCTACGGATAATATCCATTATACAACAGGCGTTGCCCCAGATGGGCGGGTGACTATCCCTAGACCGTGGTTTTACTATGTCTGTTCATTCTAGATGCGCTTTTGCCACCTGGTAGCCACACATGCACTGTATAACTAAGGAATGAAAGTGCGCAGAATTTTGGCRATCGGATCAGGTTCGAGTTGATTAGCGTGGATCAGTATTACGGTTATTAGTGGGTTGTTGACCRCTAGTGGAGAAGGCCGTTGTGGGGTAGCACGAGTCGGCGATTGAGAAGCATTGAAGTGTGATTTCGTCCTCTGCACTTCCCGCGTGCACATCRCTGTCTGATATTATATGTATGTACACCCCAAGTTTCGCGGCGTGATGATCAGTGRATTGACGCATCTGATGAGACAGAATGAAAACGGCAACAGGCATACATGAGGGCTAGCGCATTCAGACCAACTATGTTGATTGACAAGARTACAAAGCAGCATGTGCTATTATGACGTGAGGATTTGCGGCTCGCGCTCTCGACAGGAGGTAGTTGGAGTAATCTTGAATGAACCCACCTAGCCTTGTTTGCCATGGGTTGTTAGTAGAAACGGGATTCAGTAATAGGGATGAAAACACCTTCTCTGTAGAGGGAGAGGAGCGAGGAGGACAGGAAGYYCGTATCAAAAGAGTGACCACCAGAAGCAGKGTAGCAGTCGTTATTTTAAACCCACATGATAGGCCCACCGAAAAGGGCAAATTGCCATATGGCATCTACCGCCGATAACATTCTGCTACCACCACTTATGTCATCAACGCCTGCCCCAACAATGTCGATGTCTCGTATGCCACTGTTGGATTCTGGGCCGTACATGATGGAGGGCTCTGGGCGTGAGTTTTCCCTTGGTCATTTTAGCAYGTGGAAATATGCGCCAAGGATAGCCCGGAAACCCGTGTGCCATTCATCATGTCGCCAAAGGGCTCGGAGATTAATGCCCACCTAAATAATAAGGAGTTAAATTCGAGCGGGAGCTCTGCGGTGTGACACAAATCTAGACATAAGTTCTGTTAGCACATATAGGGAACACGGGAGGGGGCCCGTTGGATTACACTCCTAGGGATCAATGGCAGCGGAAACTTTTTACATTCATATCGAGTGGCGGTACAGCAAAATTTGTGCAGGAAACACTCATGCACCGTAATGTACAAAGGGCACCCAGCAATGAAAAGAATCATGACTCGACTCTCGCACCGTCTTCACGGCCTCGTGCAACGC